>JAYKAV010000711.1:476354-585960 GCA_035582835.1 Phoebastria nigripes | reverse complement strand
CCCCTCAGCCGGGCGGGCCGCGAACCGCCTTCGCCTCGGCGGCGCTCCGCAGCGCCGCCCGGCGGCAGGCCGCGCCGCGGCTCTCTGCGGGAGGCGCCCCGAGAGGCCGCGCGTCGTCCCTCGGGCGGGAGTTTTGAACGCTGCGGCTCGGGAGGAGGAAGGCGGCGGCGGGCTCGGAGGGGAAGCCGGGCGCTCCTGCCCGCCGGCAGCGGTGCAAGTGAGGAGGAAGAGGAGGCCGCTCGTCTGGGGCTGCCTGAGAGCGGAAGAGGACAGCTGCCTGGCCACCGGCGGGGTCCTCACCCCGGCAGAGACCAGCGCCGCCGGCTCGCCAGGGAGCCCCAGCGGCCTGAGAGGCAAAAGGAAAACCGGAGTTCGCGGGTGATAACTCCTGGCAGGCTCTCTGTCGCTGCGATTAAACTTGCCTCACCCTGCCTGCTTCTGTAGCAGTTTTTACTTGTGCGTGCCGGCGGTCTGGTGACAGCACGCTCGGCGTGGACGGCTTGGCTTGCTCTACTCCACTGCTGTTGGGAGGGACGGTCGCACTGGCGGGAACTTGAGAGGAAGTCTCCTCTGAGCCTGGGATTTCCTCTAGGCCTCTGCCGCTGGTCTCCTGCCCTTTTACAACTGACCGACGCGTTAGTTGCAGCTGCTGGTAGCAGGGTGTGCTCCGTGCACATCTCCCGGTTGCTGACTGGATCTCTCTAGTCAGTCTAGTCTGGCCTCATCTTGCAGCATCAGACCCGTCGATGGCAACTGCTGTGGCAGGCGGTAGTGCCCATCGCAGAGGCTCGGCACAAGGCATTATGCCTTTCCTTCCAGTTGCGCACAGCTGTACGTGACGTACTCCTTACTCTCTGGATTTACGTTGGAGTTAATCCCGGACAATCAGGATGAGAAGAATTATAGATGGTCTAATGCAAAATTCTCAGTTCCCTTCCCCCACCTAAATGCAAGTTAGACTGCAGGATAAATTCAGGATAAGCACTGCTATCTTTCACATTTAAAAATAAGATTAAACATAGCCTTTCTATACTTGACAAAAAATTTGCTGTCTTTGCCTTAGCCTTCAGGTGCTAATACATCTATTTATTATGCTGTTTTCTCTTCTGCTAGTTCTGTGCACCACTGATCTTAAAATTAAATTCATGAAGTTCAGCCTTTTTTTTTTTTTGTTATTCCATATCAAGATACCTAAACAGCATTTGGATCAACCTATTAAATTTATAATTTAAAACTTGTTTTTAAAAAGTCCATTTTTCAGTACTAAATAACTACTGGTTTAGAATGAACCTTACACTGTTCTCCTAGAATATCAGCACATGATGGTGTGATAATCTTAAGTAGCTTAGTCTAAAAGTCCTCACTTCTTGTACGTGGTAAATTGCACAGGTGCTGACAAAAGAAGTCCTTAATTGTCCTGGATGAGTAGTGTGCAGTACTGGCAGTAGCTAGTACTAGATGCTTACAAGGTAAATAAAGCCTCTGATACAGTACCTGTGCTGTGCTGTACAAAGGAGTAAAATCCCTTCCTAGGCCCTGTTAATTATGTTACTTAAACCCCTAATACCTGCATTGATGTTAAACATGATAAGCAAGAATAATTCATTAACAAGAGTTGCAATCCTAAAGCAGCCAAGTTCTGTTAAAGTGCTAAGTTTCTTCTATGCTTAAGTTCCATTCCTGCATCAAGAAACCATAATGCAGACCTTTGGATTTTGCAGAGCATAGTAATAAAGTAAATGTAGTAGGGTACAGGTTTGTGCTTTTGCATAGACAATCAGGGCATTGTTCTTAAGGGAAGAAAAAAAAAAAAAGAAATATACCATGTAAGTTTGGAAGCAAGTTTCATTAAAAAAAAGAAGTGTTAGTCAGTTTTCCATAATGGTGATCTCTTTTCCCTCTTTGTTTTAAAAAAAAAAAAAAAAATCTGTCTTCTAAGATTAGTTCTATATGTGTATTAATGCATGTGTTGTTGAATCAAAAAGTGAAAGTGAAAAGCTGGCCCAGGAAGAGCTAATGTGTGCTAATTTGCAGTTTCAACTTTTGAACACCTGTCATGGAGAGGATGAGTTAGAAAAAGCTGAATTGTAAGAAATGTTTGATTTTGGTGCATTATTTTAAGAAGCAAAATGCTACATTTAAATTTTTTTTGCCTGTAATTCCATTTCAGAATTTGGATAAAATCCAAGCACCAATATCTTCAATCAGAGTATGATCTAATCATGCTATCACAATTTTACATACTTCTCAGGTTACACAAGTTACATATGAAGGAATGGGGGCATACAGTTAGTGTGCCTGGTGCTTACACAATGAGTTTCCTTATTCAATTAACTACCTTCCATGATCTGTATAATTTAAGCTGTGAGGTGTATATGTGGAAGGTGGGAATTTCTTTCTGGGAGGTGAGTCAGTATTCAAGGCACACAATGCATTATAGGCGTATATAGGCATCATCCCTGTGCTGCAGCTATTCCGACAGGCTTTGAGAAAATGCTGAACACAGCTCCCAACAAGTAAATGGGCCCTGTCCTTTGTATAAAAGTTGAAAATTAACCTGACTATGAAAATAGAGGGATTCCTGTGGTACTGACTGGAGAGAGATGGTGGGATGGTCAGGTTCACGAGGACTGGGGCAGGCATCAATAAATTTCCCCAGTGAAGACAGGTCCTTATTCCTTTAGGCCCACTGCGAAAGAAGTAATTTTAGGCTACGCAAAACTGTAGATAGGCAAGAGTGGAAGACCCTTAACTGTAACGATAAATAATGTTTGGTTTTTTGATTTTTGTTTTGCTGTAGATTTGGAATGGAAAATAATTTATGTGGGTTCAGCTGAAAGTGAAGAGTATGATCAGGTGTTAGACTCTGTTTTAGTAGGACCTGTTCCTGCAGGCAGACACATGTTTGTATTTCAGGTAAGTTTGATTTAACTGTGTCTTAAAAGGGTTGTGTTAATTTGTTTAAAGATAACTGTATCAAACTAAGAGGCACTTGAAAAATAATGGTAAGCTAGAAAAATATTTCAGTCAGCTCTTCAGGTATGATACACCTTCCTTTAAAGTCTGTTCATGAGCTGATATTTCTTGCCCCTGATGTTTCCATGGTAATATTTTCACTTGTGGTATCAATAATTAGAGATAGTGATATAAGCACTGTTCCAGTAGCTACTGATAATTTGACCAGTCTGGTTTATAAATATATTATAGATCACTCAGTAGTCAAGAGTGCCTGTTACCTGGTTTACACTAGCACCATCAGGCTTAACTCTACTGCAGTTGGTGGCAGTTTCAGACAAACAGGAGCGCTAGGTTAATGTAGACAACATCTTCAGAAGATCAGGCCAACAAATTCATTGTAAAACTCAGCCAGAACAGTCAAGAGTTCATTTCTGTTTGGCAGGATAAATGTTCAACCATGATGTTTGGTTAAGCATACTAAATCAGAACAAAATATAGCAATTTGTAAAATAAGACAGAATTCCAATGGTAGATAGCCGGCATTTGGGACACAAGTGTGTAGATCAAGACTGTCCAACAAACTCTGGAGCATGTGACAGTCCTATAAAAGACTGCTGTTAAAGCCAAAAGTTACTAAGAAGGAATAATGAAGGGAAGGAAAACAGGGAAAGAGCAGCACTAAGATGGCTTACTAGCCTATTCTGGTTTCCATTTTAAGTCAGCGAGAGGGGAAAAAAACTAAAGCAGACTTGCCTAAATTCTTACGGAAGTTTTTTTGTGTGTGTGTGTGGKTTTTTTTAATCAAAACTATGATTTAGCTCACTTTTTTCTCTATTTATCAAATACTAGTATTTGTCTTGTAAACTGAGAGCAAAATCCATCAGCAGAAAAATCAGACTGAAACTGAGTACGACTTATTGTATAAGAACCATGCTACTTTCCCAAATACTATAAATCCACTTAACTATTTAATGGTAAATGCATGCTGGAGTATGAGCATTAAAAAAAAAAAAAGTGCTAATGAATATACTTCCTTATTTCTCACAGTTACTGTAACTGTTTTAAAATAATATCAACATTTGTGAGGCATCTTGATTAATCCTGTAAGTTCCAGGAAACTTTTTCTTACAAGACAGGCTAAAGGAATTGGATTAGGCTGGAGGTTACATTTATCAACCACATATGTGCAAATCAGTCTCGAAACATTTCTGTTTGGTTTTAGAGCTGGGCCTAATTTTTCCACACTACACATAAAGCAGATGTGTAACAAATGCATCATTTATTAACAGCTCTTCCATTATCAAGCTATAATAGTTTATGGCATTAATTGATCAGAAATAGGTGATCCTCTGTTGCCCTCAAAGGGGCTACCTTGTAGCACTATATCCAGAGAAATCAGCTGGCGTTTGCATTTCTAATCTAAAAGATGCACTATTCTCAATTAAGTTATGAAGATTCATTGTTAATGGTGATAAGAAGGAGCAGGAGGCAGGTGCCTAATAAGGCATRTTTTGGCTGTATGATTAGGAAGGCCTTGAAAATTAAATTTACTGGTCTTGCAGTTTCTGTAGGATGGACTCATCGATTGTATTCTGGTTATAAGTGACACTACAGCTAAATTAGGAGTAGATATGTAGACACTTTGCTTAGATGGGAATAGGTCCTGTAAGAGAGTCAGTACTCCTTCTGTGTTATATTAAAGTATCCCTTTTATTTCTTATGGAAGTACTGTTGGTCTAAGTACATTAGACTTCAAAAGCACTGGATTTCAGGTGAGGGTAGGACTCAGCTAATGTGTACACAGGAGTCCACCAGAAACCAAAGTGCTGCAAAAAGTCTTTGCTGATGACTGAAGCTACTTTATTCACCAAACTGAAGCAGCCTGGGAAATAGAACTAGCAAGGGAAGGCCAGAATGAGGCAAAGCACAGACCTGCAGGAGGCATATAATATAAAGAAAAGAAATTGTGTTCACTAGGGACAGCACAAGGAAAGGACCTTTGCGGAGGTGTATAAAATTTTCAGCTAATAATATGCTGTAGATTTTTCTAAATAGGAAAATGGCTGAAACAGCAAGTAAAATGGAGTACCACACAGATAAAATACCAAGGATGATAAAACTACCTTTGTTGAAAAGAAGCTGTGTATCAGGTTGGGAAGTCAGCCTTACATACAGAAAGAGTGAAAACTATTGTGCTTTTCAGACTTACACAATCAGCTTTTTTTTTTTTTTTTTTTTTTTTAAATTTAAAAAGATTTCAATATTAAAGGCCTACAGCTTGGCCTATTTGGTTCTAAATACCAAGATACAAGTAGTGAAACCTGATTCCTTCTCTCTGTGCACTTGGGGGTTTGTAATAAATTCACAGAAACTTCTATTGGAGAATACAAGCACATAAATAATGTATTATCTTTAAGTGGGGATATGACCTTACACTAACTTACTGCAGAGTAGCTAATAGCTATGTGAATAAATGTATCATGTGGAAAAGCAAGATAATTCAAGACAACATATACATTGTGTGATTTCTTAAAATTCTTAAGTGATTTCTAGCATAAAAATGGCATATTAAGACAGTGATTTTTATGCAAAAGTTAATCCTACTGCCTCTTTTTGCCTACCAAAGTATCTGTTTGCAACTGCTCACTTACCACTTGGTCATACCAAGCCACCTGTGTATGATCGTTTGTTTCCTGGGCAATTAAGAGGTTTGACATCCAAGGCAGGAAGTTCAAAATTTGAGAAAAGAAAACAGTTCTAAACAGCATTCAGTGTCTTTTCCATTCAGCAAAACAATGCTTGAGATTTAAGTAGGATCACAACTGTATCATAGGATATTACGGGACACAAAATGACAATGGGAGCCTGGAAGAACTAAAATCCCACATTAGGGTGTGAGTTGAGTTTCATGGAACAATGTCCTTTTGCAATGTATTAGCCTGTAACTGCCCACTGTGGAATTTAAAGTAATCAAATGGTCCTGGGCACTGTTAGAACAAGACTACTGAATTAAAGTAGTGATTTCATCTGTATTGGCAGTTCTTGTGATTTCTTCAAGCTTCTACACTTGCCCTGTTCCTTGGTCATCTTTTCCATTTCCCTATGCAAGTTGTAAAGCCATTTGGTCATTTTCTGTTCCCTTCAGGGCTGGAGGAAGTTGTGTTCTACCTGATTCCCTGGTTGCTTCTCTTCCCCCTGGTGTGTTTGTACTTGAGAGGTCTGACTCATCTAATTCTTCTGCAAAGTGCCTACAGCTTCTTATAAAAAGCTAGACTGGTTTGAAGGCTCAGAATTGAAGTAGCAAAGAGCAGTAGCCAATGATGCATGACCACTAGCTCCCAAATTTCACAGTGCTGGAGCACATAAATACTACGGATGGGATACTACTAGGGATGAGAGGGACAGTAGGAATTAATCCCATTTGTCCTCTGCCCTAAGGCAAGATTCATTACACCTGAACCATTCTAACATACATTGTTAATACCAACTTGTACTCACAACACAGGTGTTCATTGTTGGCTTCAGATCTTCATGTAAAATTGTAAATATGAAGCTGTTTCATTTATGCTTAGATTGCTGTTATTTTAAATCCTACAGCAGAATGAAGCATCACATTTTATCAATAAATGTGTAGTTAGGAAGCATTTTAAGGGACTGATGTGAGCCGCATTTTGCGAGGCAAATTTTTTTGATTATTAATAACTGCAGAACCACAGTAAGTAAGGACATTGAGGAAGATTGTAAGAGTTGCCTATTAATTAGGATTGCATCCTGGCTGAAAATATGTCAGATGTCTTAGAGTGATGATGCATTTAACTGCATACACTTTAACAAACGTAGGCATGTGGAGGGAGGCAAGAGAGGGAGTAGTTTATTCCTTTCCTAGAAATCTGTGGGATAGCTGAAAGCTCACCGTAGCCTGTCTCTGCTGTTCTTGCTGAAGTATAAATTGCAGTCTGTATTTTTAAGTGTTTAGTCTTGTTAAAAAACACACATACAGACCAATTCAACCTCAGAGGTACAAAAAAAGTGATCTTAACTCTACTAAATTACCAAGATGGGCTGCAGAACAATGGCACTGTACAATTGGAGGGATGTTAGTACACTTGCTCAAACAACACTTCAGCTGATCATATATTTAACAGCAGTTTTGGATCAAAGCTGTCTAATCACCTGTGGGAAACGTCAGCACACAATATTACTGTATTCTAAGTGATTCTGTCTCCAGAGGATAGTGTCCTAAATTCAGGGTTGATATTGTTGTGAAAGCAGGTATATTTTCTGGTTAACCTGAAGAACGATTTTAAATACAGCCACTATTCAGCCTGCTAAGACATACTACTTAAGATTCCCCTGCTAGATAGGCATGTGGTATCAATTTTATTTTAATCCATATTTCCCTTTCACATTTAGGCTGATGCACCTAACCCAGGGCTTATTCCAGATGCAGATGCAGTAGGTGTAACAGTTGTGCTAATTACATGCACCTATCGAGGTCAAGAATTTATTAGAGTCGGCTACTATGTAAACAATGAATATACCGAAACAGAACTGAGAGAGAATCCACCAGTAAAGCCAGATTTTTCTAAGGTAAGGCATGTTTTGTTCTATTCATATATCAAAGGTATGCTTATAGAAAGAGGTTTTTAAGAAACAAAACCAAACCCCAAGTGATTCCATAAAGTGCATGGAACGAGGCATCAAATAATGGAAAAGACAAACTACAAGTGCCATGTAATTGCCATAAATTTGGAGAACGTTGAGAAGCCTGCAACAATTTCCACCAGCTTCAAGCCTTGGTTGGACTTCATTATTATTTTACGCTGACTGTGTGAAATAAACCGTTGGGTTCCTTCTACCTGCACTACTGTTGACAAAGTGGCTCTGTTCTTCAGAAAAACAGAATAATGTTTTTTCTAGGACAGTCAACCTGGAGCTAAATTTAAAGTATTAATTTAACACAGTTGTTATCCAGCTGTTCTAGTGTTAGAGCTGCAGTTTCTGCAAAACAGTAACAAACAAACTGAAGAACAAGTTATGTATAAAATGAGAGAAGATGGGTAACCTGGTAAGAGCAGGCTGGATGATTATCTGATCAATGGATAACTTGACCAAGGAAGTATACAGATTAAGTTTAAAAAAATATATATCCTTCATGGTAAAAATTAAACCAGGACTAGAATTAAAAGATGATGTGAAATAGAATTATTTGGAACCTAATACCTTTGAGGAGAAGGATCAATTAAACATCAAAAACTAGTCAAAATTCCATGAAATACTCTACCCAAGCAGACTCTGTACAAACCAACAAGGTTCTATACAGCATCCGCGTTTGTTTTCATTGAAGATTTTGTGGAGTTGGGTTTTCTCTTTATGAAAGCTGACATACATGCATACACACTTATGTGCCAAAGTTGTGTGATGGTGAAAATTTTGTTATTTCTCAAGTTTGCATCAATTATATGACTGCATATATGAAAAAATGAATGGGATAATGCATGTACTGTAATGACTAGTACAGAGATAATCCCCATAGTCCCAGAAACTGATCTTCAAATGTAACTAAACTGAATTGGTATGTAAATCGGTTTTTAAAAGTCGCTAATTATTTTCTATACTTAACTTAATTTTCAGGGATCAGATGCTCAGTATGTTCTCAAAATTCAAAATTACTGTTAATTTTGAGGATTTTTAAACTTATAATCGGTTTCTTTCTTTTTTCTTTCATTTAAATCATTTACTTATTTGTTGTTTTGGATGTGAATGCCAGAATGTTGACTTCCTTTAAGCACTTGAATTTAGAAATGCCTAGAACTACTTGTCTTAATTCTCTGATTTGCTTATGTAAAAAGCTAGCTCTGCTTCTGTGAAAAAGAACAGCAAAAGCTATCATGTATTTGTATAAAAAGTCCTTAATGTGACTTCGGGACAGAATTTAAACGTACAAGTAGAATAGAAGGTTATTAAACATATTTGATTGTAATTGATGGGTAATAGACCTAACTAGGTTCAAAAAAAGAAATGGTCTTGTTAGTTTGCATAAGGGGTTGGGAGATATTTAATGAGAGTGCACAATTCCTTGCACAGAATAAAATCAGCATTACTACCAAAGCAAACTTTTCCTGTGATCAGTCTTAACTTTCATAATGAATGGCCAACGGTGGTAAGTTGCCATTCTCCAGAGTTAACTATATATTATCTTGAAAGATTAAGAAAAGTGAGCATTTTCTTTTTTGCTGCATACATAAACAAATACAACATGTTTTCAAAGGAAAATGAAGGCCAGCCATGAGAATAAAATATATGACTAATGTCTAGGCATGTCCACTGCCACAATATTAATAATCTTCCAAATCCAAGTAATGTTTTTACTTTAAAACTTTAGTAGACAAATTAAAATTCAATTAGTGAAATCAATCTAAAGCATGGTAATTTAGTTTAAGGAAAGGTTGTACTCTTAAATGAAGACAGACAGTTGATGGAATTGATACAATTATTGCAAACACCATAAAGTTGATGCAAAATTTTATGAAGTACTGTGGTTTGCAAAATCTTTTCGGGGTAGTCATTTGCTTTACTAAAAGCTGGCTAAAATAATAAACACTTGCACTTTACTTGCAGAGTTCTCGTACAGCCTTGAACTCACGGAACAGTTAAAAATATCCTCTCAAGAAAGCAGTTATTTTGCTGAGTAGGATATTACAGTAAATGAACAAGTAGTGTGTTTCTGTAAGCATGTTTCTGATCCACAGATAGTAGCTATAGATTCACATTTATATGAATTACCTTTTTAAACAAATTGTTTCACATATACAAGGCTGTGGGGAGTAAAAGGAAGAAAATCTGTATGCATGTGAACTCCAGTTTGAGATGTACACATTACATAATCCATGTATTTTCTTCTCTCCCAGCTTCAAAGGAATATTTTGGCATCTAATCCCAGAGTCACGAGATTCCACATTAATTGGGAGGACAACACTGAAAAACTGGAAGATGCAGAGAGCAGTAACCCAAATCTACAGTCACTGCTTTCTACAGATGCATTACCTTCAGCATCAAAGGGGTGGTCAACATCAGAAAATTCATTAAATGTTATGTTAGAATCTCATATGGACTGCATGTGACTAACCACCATCATTTTGGTACTGTACATGTGTTAAACTGTAAAAACAACCAGAACTATTTCCCTCAAATTCCATAAGTACATAGTTGACAAGCAATGTGAAGAACTTGTTTTAAAACATCCTGTAGAAAGTTTATAAANAAAAAAAACAAAAACAAAACAAACAAAAAAAAAACCAAAAACAAACCAGTATTTGAGCAAATTGTGGAATATAAATACAACTATTTTTAAGTAATTGCCTTTTTTCTCTAATGTGTTATTCTATGTGGTCTAAACCAAACCTGATTAAAGTATACATATTCTTCCCCCTCCCCCTTTACTTTGTAAGCACTATTAAAAGCTAAAAACCCAAAAGTTAAAACATTCAGGCAAAATGAAGGAATAATGCCATGTCCTCATCTCTGATATCCAGATTGCCAAATATAAAGTGCCCTTTAATAGCAGCTTAAGAACAAAACTGTCATTAGATGAAGTACAAAGAAAAAAGTATCTCTTAAAAAAAAAAAAAAAAAAAAAGTCCAAAAATGTCCTCTTGCTGTGAAAGCAGGCAGCACAGTATAATTTTAGGTGCAAGCTTCTTTTCCTTCCAAGGCACATACTTGTTACTTAAAGCATGCAATTTGAGATTTACCATCTGCTATCTTGGATTTTAGGACTTTTTTTTTTTTTTTTTTAAAAATCTCCTGCTGCTGCTGTTTAGTCAAACTGTGGTTTGTTAAGGACAATGTTTCATGTGAATTTGGGTGGGTATCTAAGCAAAGAACCCTTTTTCAGCCACCCTAATAGCACACACAATTGGTTGGAAGGATTCAAGCAATTACTAGAAAATTTAAGCATCAAAAGGAATAGCATGAGTATCCAAAAAATGCTCTTCTGCAAGATTATTACGTACAACTGCTGGGTTGGTACATTTATTTTCAGGTATGCTTTATTCTTGTAGTCTTTTTAACGAGTAATAAGGAGTTTAGATGCTTGCTTTCATTTTCTTGAAACAACTGGAATTTAAAACTTTTCCATTTTCTCTCTACCCTTTAAGGCAATCCTATGCACTGGTATAAATCAAGATTCAAACCCTGTTGTGGCGGGCATGACACACTTGAGAATACATTGCCTGCCCTGAAGCTCTTGCACAGAGACATCCCTATTACCTGAGGCATCCTTGAAGATAAAAAGAGCTAGGCAGTAAATTGTAAGGACTTAAGACATTATTATGACACTAACACTTGAGTTATTTCTTCCAATCCTCATCAGCCTTATATGCTTACTGTGACTGTATGTGCATTTAAAATTGTAATCTGTCATGTCAGATTACAAGAATATAGTTCTGCTAGTTACTAGTAACCGCCCAAACTGTGAACCCTTGTAGGTTCCAGGCCCTTAAAAAAAGGTAAATTTCATGACGACTGACAGTATAGCTCTGAACAAAAATAGAACACTTTCTCTTCTCCTTCTGCATTCTCTAATAGGGATGAAGATGTCCCAAGCAGTTAGCACTTCTGTCTTTCCACATCATTAGTGAAACTGTCTTCATTTCTAACATGTATATTTTTTAAATCAGAAAGGAATGTACATGCACATGTTTCTTTCTTGTATGGAAAGTCAGCAGTACATATGGTGGCTGAACGAATTAATGAAATCCATTAATATTTGGAACCCTAATTCTAATGTGTGCTCTTGAAAATCTCTCTCTAATTGTTTAAAATGATGATTGGCAATTTAAAAATATTAACACTCTAAATATCTGTATGACTTAACACAAAGAACTGGTCCCCCAAACCAGCAGGTTGCTTCACTTGAGGGCTGAAATTATGTGAGTTTTTAAGAAAGATCTTTTGATTTTCAATTATATTGCACCTTTAAAGTCTATAGTGACATTTTGAGATTTTTCATGCACTTTATTGTTCTATTTATAAATCTATTTAAGATATCTCTTAAATGTAAGCATGTAAATAACTTAGTAATCTGCTGAAAGACTGGCAGGCTAATGAAGTCTGCCTTGAGCTAAGGCTACCATAGTAGTATTTCAAACCCTTGCACCTATTGAAGATTCAAATGAAAACATGATCAAGTATAAGGTGTAACCAGAATCCGTCCATCGGTAGCATGAAGGCTTCTTAGAAGCACAAAGTGATGGAAGCAAACTGTATTACTGCTATTGCAGAATCAACTACAAAGTACAGTCAGCAAAACTATGTCACACAGCAAACCAGTTAATTTAGAGACATCAGAAAGTGAAGATCTATTGTTCTGTTTAGGAGAAAGTAAGTCAACTGCGCACATGAACTCGGGTGCAATAAACTTCAAGCTAGACCAGGTGGCATGATGCTGCAGTAGAATTTGGCACCACCTTACCTGATACACTAACACATCCTAGATATAGCCGACCCACCAATTACAGGAAAAATAGCGACCTTACTTACTGCACTTGGTGAAAACTGGAGAAGAACAACCGTACCTCATGAGAGCACCTCATGATCTTTGCAAGAGAAACGGTCTTTCTGTGCTTTTTGAGAGACTGGATGCCTCTCAGGTCTTCCACAACTTTGTCCAGATCTTAGCAGTCCATACAGACTGTCTTCTGAATATCACATTTCCTGGCAAAATCACATTCCAGAGACACAGAATTTGAGAAACCAAATTCCAGTACTCCAGAGGCTTCAGGTCTGATCATGAGGCAACATCACAGCACAAACTTAGTGGTATTAAAAGATACAGTGCATGTAAGGCATCTCTGTAAAGACTTTTCCCTGATCTCTCAGTTTTGAAACAGCAGGGCTATACACATGACATACAGACAGCTAGTGCAGACAGCACGGCATTACAATTTCAAGGTCAAAGATGAGTTTACCTTCCCCTGAACCTCCACTTGCAGAGACCACCAGGACGCAAGGGAATGCTACAGATTCTATTGACAGGACTGGTGATGCATCTCACTGTATTTTAACCTCAGCTAGATAAACTCAATTCCATTAGAAGACTGTCATAACTCTTATTAGAGGTTATTCATGTACAAAGAAGTAAACAGATCAGACAAGGTAACATTAGGGATGAAAAACATGGGTGGGGGTTTTATGTTTAACTTGAAAAAAACTTGTCCCTTCATCTTACAGTCAGTGTGATTTATTCATGCATCACCTTCAGTCTGAATTACTATGACACTCGTGAGTTTGAAGCGGGCAGAAAGGCTCCAGCTCCATCATAATGGAGGCTGGTGAAATTTAACCTCTCCAGTGGCTCTACAAAGCTCCACTGAAAAAGCCAACCCTTACCACCAATCTTCAAGACTGCAGCAACTCAGAACTTTGCTACAATAACCACAGTAGCTTAGTTTATAGCTCGCCAGGCAATCTGCATTCTTGAGACGTGAGTGACAAAGTCACAAAGACAAATCTGATGATCTGACAGTCCATTATTTTCCTTTGTAGGGCCTCAACTGCTGATTTTCTGGAAGTCAGCTCAGACTGGAGGCTAGCCACTTGCAGCTGTACAAAGATTGTCCACTGCCATCTGAAAATGGTGGTAGGGAAGTAAAAGGGAAAAAACCCAAAACACTTTATGTACACTATGTACACTCCTGGCAAATCCTCATTTACCAGAGACAGAGCAAAGTTAACTAAATCTTGTGGCTTCTGTCTGGGCAGCTGCAGGAGATCCTTCACATACTTACTTAACTACCCTACCCCTTATCCATAGCACAGTGGTCTGCAAGCTTAGAGATTCTCCCATTTCTTTGAGTGCCACAGAAATTTGGTCCAGAGATGATGAGTTGTTCCTGTTGTTGCTAGCTGGAGGGCTCTGCTCGGTGCCAACTGAGAAGATGTAACAAAACTGACAAATACCTGTAAGGGCTGGCAGTGTGTGGGGGACTACTCATGCTAGGCCTTCCTATTTGTATTTTTATTTCCAGTTAAAGTTCTGCTTCTTAAGAGCTGGGTGATATGTGAGTGTGATAAGAGAGCTGGGCTGCAGAAGACAGGTGGAGGGATTTTTGCTTGATTTTTTGTCTAGGCAAAGAAGAATGTCTAAGGAAGAAGAGGCAGCTGGAGTCACTAGGGAGGCTTTGTTAAAGGCAAAACCCAGGTTTGTATCTGGAATTGAGAAAGCAAAGACCCTTTCAGGATGGGATGGAGGGAGGATACACTTCAACATTTCCAACTTTCGGTAATGCTGGCTTGGAGGCATGGCTGGATACTCATTGTCCATGGCACGAGGGATGTGACTGGCCTTCCTGCAGATAGAGAAAATCAGAGGAAGGAGGTGTGTGTGCTGCAAAAGGGCTATACCAGATGTAAGAGACAACAGCTACGTGTTAACAGCAGTGTTAAGAACTGGCTGAAATGTCAGGAGCTTTTAAGGAGTTCTTGGGTCTCCCTCCAGAACACCCCTGGACCACAAGATAAGGAGGCCTACCTTTCAACATAAGGAGATCCTCCAGATTATCCTATCTCACTAGAAAGGTGTGGCAGACCAACACTGAACTGGGAAGAAGCAGGGGCTTTATGGTATGCTAAAGGGAATCCTGAAGACATAGGATATCCATCCAAAAATCAACTGCTTGAAATGCTGGCCATTTCAACAGCAGGACGAGAAAGTCTGTTGAAGGCCTGCCTGGATGTATCATGCCAGAAGTGCGTAAGACCTGAAACCTCCAGCCAATATGACGAAGATGTTGCTCCTGCAGTATTTCCTGTCCATCCTAACTACAGGTCTTCAGATGCAGATGTATGAACAGGCCAAAATTTCTGAAGACAGCTATCTACTTGGCTAAATAATCTTTTGCATGCAGGTAGTCAAGGTAAGCTCTGTCTCAGGACAAAGCCAGCTTGGAGCAACATTATTGAGAGGAAATTAAGGGAATTTAAGGATTTGCAAGGGAGGAAACATTGTTACGCATGTGGCATATCTCTGACAAGGTTTGATCACAACTTCAAAATTCATTCCTTCAAGAAGTCTAGCAGACTTCCTACAGAGTTAAGGCCTCTTCAACTTGAGGCCCAACTGTTTAAGGAACAGCCAATGAAGTCATGCTCTCAGGAAAATATTTTCAAGGTACATGCYGATAGAAAATACTTCAAGTTCATATACAATTATGAATATTCAGGAAAACAATGAAGAATCCTGTGGTAGACCTGAAGATCCAAAAAGAGTGGCCTAAAGGCTGCATCTCTATTAATAACCTGATCAGGGCCAGGGTATGGATCCACAGTAATAAACTGTTAGCATGTTCCCTGGCACTGCCTTGGCCTGTATCAACTAGGGAATGCCCAGGGGCAGTTTGGGGATCTACAAACAGGGAAAAAATGTCTCCAGTTTCAGTGTCTTGCGTACCTCAGGATACTGACACCACACACTCTATTCATAACCATGCTGGATGGCTCATGTCAGCCACTTTGAATTGGTTTCTAATGGCTCGGAAGAGAGACAACTGTTAGCACCTGAAGCCTGCCTAGCAGGGAGAGGCTTACTATGAAAAAGAAGAATGGCTGTTTCCTCTTGAGTTAGCTGCCTTCAATGAAAAGAAAAAAAACATAGTAGCAAACAGCTGTTGGCATGATACGGACAATGTTAGATGTTGCAAAACGTCAGCAAAAAGGCAGTACTCTCAAGGCTCTGTAGAGGCTGTAAGAGGAGAGGCCAGAAGGCTGCATTTCATACAGCTCAGGAAGGCTTATTGCACAGAACTGGAGAGGTGGAGAAACAGCTGATAGTCTCCCAGATTTTTAGACAAGCTGTTCTAAATACAGTTCACAAAATTCTTTAAGCAGTCCATCTGTGGAGACCAAACAAAACTTTGCAGAAATCTGAACAGCCAAATATGCACCAGGAAGCAGCAGAATGACTCTGGCCCAGATGTCCATGAGCTCCAGACCCAGCAGCAGCAGGCATGTGTTGGTTCCTGTCCCTATGGAGTCAAACACGCCACTCAATCGATCGCTGCAGATCTCAAGCTCCAGGGGAAAATGAAATCTTTTCTTACTAGTGATTATCTCATCCAATTATGCACAAGCAGCACTATGGCTCTGGGGACTGCAAAACAGTTGGTTAAACTCAGTGGTAAGGTGGGAACCAACAGAGACAATGTGTTAAACCTCACTAAGTCTCTTTTTTTCTGGAAAACTATGTATCAATTTATAAAAATTAAAGGTACCTGAATGACCCCCTGTCATTCTCAGATGAGAGGCTGGAGAGGGAGAATGAACCAGGCCTTTACAAAAACTAAACACTGTAGACAGAACCAGACAGTGGGAAAGATGGTTCCCCCATCTTTTATTTACAAATCAGAAAGTCCTATAGTGGTAAAAGACATTTTTGCCATTGAGTTGTTGAATGTGGGCTGGCCTTCTGGCTGCCAACTTTCATTGAAGAGATGTGGGAGGAACGAGCCCCAGTTTCTCATGAAAGTCATAAACTTGCAGAGAACTCTCAACAGAAAATCTCTACTAAACATTCGCAAGAAAGGCAACCTAATAAAACAAGTAAACTCAGAAACGCTATCTAGAGAGTGGAGGTAAAGTTCTGTTTTTACCCACAACAGAGAATAAATTACTGGTCATTTGTAAGGGCTGCTTGCAGCAAGCGGTCGACTTGAGCCTGTCGGTGAGATAAGAAAGATGAAGATCTTCCATACCGATTCACTAGAACAAGAAAGCAGGGTGTTAGCCTGGGTCAAACTTTCTGAATCAGGCAAAACCCATCTGATGAAGCACAGACTTTGTTTTGAAAGCACTGGGGGAGGCAGGAACCTGTTTGAAATAGCAGAGGCCCAACAGCAAATCAAGCTGCGCAGTTAGGTCGCTGTTTTCTGAAATTCTGCAAAGCAATTCCAGTTAGGTCCGGATGGGGTAACGGGCTGCAGCGGGCACAAGACACCGCAGGGCCCCAAAGGATCATAGCAGATCTCAAAGCACATGACACCTACGGTAGAGCAGGAAAGAAAGGGAATTTTGGCACAAGGAGAATGTTAATATCTAATACACTGTCCTGGTACCAATAAATGCTTGCACAGAAAACCAGGGAAAACTGGTATGATAGATAGTTTTGGAAGTAGAATTCTAATTTTATGGTTGATAAATAGCTCATGTCCTAAAACAGTACCAGATGGGTAAAGGGTACAAGACGTGTTAATGCACAAGATCTTACCAAAGGTTGGTTAGATATCGGCAGTTTTCTCTAAAAGAGGAATCTAAATGTAAGACAGCTTTTAGCACGTCTCCAGGGTTTACCAAATCTCAGGTGTGTCTTTTGGCCTACGTGGACTGTAATCCCAGAGCCAGCAATTAAACTGCAATCCAGACTGTTTTTTATATAAAGTAAGAAACTAGTTGAAAGTAGAACTTATGGATTTAGTCTCTGTACACTGGAGGGAAAAACGTGCATTAGGACTCTCCTCTCACGAGAAAGTAGAAACCGGCAATTTGAAGTGTGCAATTATGACAAGGAAAGTAAAACAGTTTAATAGTTCTCTAAACTCATCATTTGGAGCTTCTGCACGGAGAGCAAGTTGACAAAATCAATGTTGGGTACAGTTATAAACATATTCATAAGTAAGACACTCCTTGCACAGGGAAGGCAAAGAAAATAATTCAACCTACATCCAAACTCCTGGGCTAGAAATTAACGCTTTAGTCCAGCAGTTCTAGCCATGGAAAGATTCCCTGAAATTAAACTAGAGTTAATAAGATTTCTTGCTAGGGACTCGTTTAACTTGTGATAAGGGTCCTAAAGAATTTTAAGGTGGAAATTTGGTGCACCTGCTGTCAGATTTCAGGAAGAAGCAGGGGGGGCAGGGAGAGGGAAAAGCTTTTTAAAATATGAGGAATATTTAAGTGAAATGTAGATGATCTAAAGACCCAAGACAATCCTTTCACAAGATGAAACTCCATCTCCACACATCATTACAGCTGATTCTATGGCACACATACCACAGTAAGCTTGTAAACTGCAATATTGGTTTTCAGGGAAATGTCTTTGAACATAGCTATCATGGCTGAGCTGAAAACCAGATCATATGGAAAATAAAGCACAGGGGGGAGATGTGGTGAAGAAGGCAACAGCAACATCAGAGGCCAAGAGCAGCTGACAGAGGGAGATTAGTACTGACAAAAGTGGGCAAGGTCACATTGAAATGCATGGCAAAATTTCACTCCAGGTCACTGTCAGTCCCCCAGCAAAATTTAAATTATCCAGCCTGTTCTCAGTTCTTAACACAGAACAAAAGGTGGAGAAAAGGTTATGCTGAGCCAAAATGTTTTCTCTGGCTTCTCTCCAGACCTATTTGTCAACAGTTTGAATGGAAAACCAGAGGCATATGTGTTTCATAACAAGTCCCCTGCACACAAAAGTGTGTATGTTCAACATCACCTTCCACTTCCACAGCTACGGAAGACCCAGTATACACATGTACACATAGCTACGGAACTGGGAAAGATCTATTCTCTGGTTCTCCCATGTATAAATAATGTTGTTTCCCAGACGTAAAATGAAAAGCAGCACTATCTGAGAAACGTTCAAGGTACACATGCTAGCTGAGACACTGGGGTTTATCCCTAATTATTTTGCAATTTTGAATGTACTAGTAATATAGTCATTTGCTCAAATAAAGTCATTTGCAGGGGTAATCTGACCCTGCACATTGTTCCCAGAAGAGTTTGTAAAGATACATGGCAAACAGCACCAACTAGGACATACCTAAATTTAAAAAAAAAAAAAAAAAAAAAAAAAAAAAAAAAAGCTTGCTCTCTGAAACCGTCTTGAAACCATCTTTATGAGTCAGAAATAATTCCTCAGCACAGGGCTGAATTTCCAGAAAGTAGCAGAAATCAAACTGGCACCCAGCCAGAACATATAAAAGAACAGAAGAGAGGAGAGTATCTGTTCAGGAAAAACCAAATGATGCTAGCCCATCACACAGTGTGAGCTCTGGAAAGATGTCAGATTTGTCATAGCTGGGAAAAACACTAACACAGGTCCAGATCATCCTCTGCTAGCAAAGCAGTGAGAAGTGCCTCTGGATGAGGCTTCTAAGGTTCCCTGTTAGAAGCTCATCACACTACTCCACTGATACAGAAGAAGGGGCAGGACTGCCCTTTGCAGAGAGTCATGTCAAGCATCACATGCCTCCACAGCAGTTCTTTGCTTCAACTGTGCTTGTACAACCTGAGCACATATGTTCATATATATAGAAAGCCTCTATATAAACATACTCCAGCTAAAAAAGTAAAGCGTTCCAGCTGAAGAAGCACATACCTGCACTTGTAGATCCAATTCCTGCAGTAAGCACAGACCGTGGTATAATCTTTACTGCATACTTGAGAAACTGCGATTTCCCTGTACCTGGGTCTCCAACCAACAACAGATGCGATTCACCTTGGGGGAAAATGTTGATGTAGGAGTAGACGGTTCACATACAGAGAAAGATATACACAAAATGCTCTGAATTAAATACTACTTCTCATTATTCACCTAACATTTAGTACTACATATACATTACAATATGTAATTCTGTTTGAGACTGCACTATTTATCGGGTGTGATAAATTCATTGTTTAATAAAAGCATCCAGTCATATCACTGCACCCAAACCAAATATTTACAATGAAATATTTTAAAAGTGTTAGCAGGTATTTGACATACTTCCCGTAATGTGAGTTCTTACATTTTAGAATACTCATTTCTCAGACTTACTCACTCTTGAACATGAAACAGAAGGATACCAGGGTTTAGTTATCATTCCACTATTCAGTTACTTCAATTATTGTGAAAAGTACTAATAAAATCAGCAGGTTGTTTTTCTTAACTAATTCTGTTACATTGCCAACAGTTAGTATTTAGTTAGTATTATCAAAACAATGCAATTACAGAAGTAAATAATTTGGCTACTACAATCTCACTGAAGTGCTCTGAAATTATTTCATTGTCTTCTACAAAACATTAATACAACTTCAGTTCAAATATAAAGTCTAGGACCTTATTTAGCTGCTGGAGCATTAAGAAAATCCTGTATTTGTATATACACATGTATTATTTTAGAATTATTATGACCTACATAGATTATGACCTGCGTACCACCTGGCACATGGCATATTTGCCATCTAATAACAACAGAAGGAGAATCAGCAGGCAGATAACTTACAGTAACAGAACTAAGTGAGATGTGCTGACAGTCACAGATGGAAAAGTCTGGCATTAGGAAGTAAAATGAATCCTTTAATTTTTCCTTTCAATGTATTATAGTGATCCACATTAAGGAAACATTAATATTCCATCCTTTGATGCCAAATACTGCTGGGAATATTCTACTAGAAATCATTTCAAAATGTCACTTATACAATAAAAAGTGAGTTTATGTTTTATCTAAAACAACTGCCTTTAATATTCTACCTGATGGAATCCTGAACGCCTGCTTTTACTGGGTGTTATTTGGGAAAAATTAAAATAAAAAGAGGAAGTCTAGACAGCCACTTTATTTGTCTGAGATTCTGGAAGAATACTCAGCATTAATCAAAAATTGCTCTCACTCAAGAAAATGGGATCATTATGCTTCTGAAACCTTACTGGTTTGATTTTGGAGCGGGGAAGGATGCGGGTGAAGACAGGGGTGGGAACAACTGTTAGAAAGGATGTGATACTATTAACAATACTAACCTCTGATTCGAGTTCCAGTAGCATCAGTCCTCTGTACACCACCAGCAAGTACCATGGCTACAGCCAACTTCACCAAGTACAATCCAAAAACTTGAGGACATAAGCTAGCCAAAATTTCATTCCTCCCTAGAACAGGAGCAAAAAAATGGCACTCAGCCCTAAAAGTAAAACTTGATTTCCCATGGTCTCCTATGTACACTTAGAGTCCTGTGTACGCTGACAAATAACTGCTTATGTCCACAATCCTATGTACACTCACAAATAATTTGGGTCTGCTTCCTGAACAAGAGGAACAGTGCAGGGAGGAGATTTTTTATTATTTTATTTTTTAAATGGGACCCAAAGCAGTTGTTTGATCCAAACTTCCTTGATTATAAAGAAGTTAAGTCTTCCATCGTCAAAAGCTGCAAAGCCAATCCTATCACAGTTTAAGGAATGTATGGTCTGGATATCATAACAAAAGGCACTAAYGAAATGCCATCATGCAAATAATCTTTTGTTTCACAGATTAAAATGTAGGGGCTATGAAGAATAAAATTTAAAAGTTTCCAGACTTCAAAATGTCCCCTTGAAAACTGGTGTGTTGTACGCTTAAGAAAACTAAGAAAACATCCAAAGCTTGAAGTATTTTGCCCTAAACCTGTGCGCCCATAGCATGGCTCATTTTCTCATCGTCTTGAATCTCCTCCTCCTTTGACCCTTCTCTGTCAAAGGTCTCCTTTGACCCCCTCCTCCTCCCTAACATAGTCCGTTTCCAGCAACAGAGTATTTCAATCTGCTATGATAATGTTGTTGGCTTGGAAGGTGTGTAACAGAATTAATTCTGTCCTTCGAGATTCTGATACTAACAGCACATAACGGATCACAGGTTTAATGCCATACATTACTCCCATTGCTAGGGAATAAAACAGAGTGACCAATTTTGAGTTCTTAATGTTTTAAATTTAGGTGCAAGTACAGGGTACTGGCAAAATATGTAGGCACCTAATAGATGACTCGAGGCATATGTGTTTCTTGTGGAGGTCTTCTGAGGGTATTAACACATCTTTGTCCAAAAATGAAATTTTAAAAACTTTGGTCAGCCATAGCATAACTCAAGATTTAACTCCACAGTTGCCTCTATTTGACTTCAGATTCATTTGCCTTGTCAGTGTTGAGCAGCTCAGCAGTTCTGCTTCTTCCTAGAGAGCATCCGGAAAAAAGAGTCACCTGCATAAGTTCTCTCAGAGGCCTGCCACGGTAGACTTTCTCAGGACACCGAATACACAGCATCAGGAATTGACTGACATAAAATGCAGTAGTAACTACCATTATCTCTTGAAAAACAGTAAATGTACATACATCCTGTTGTGAAACGGCCTATACCTTAGACTCCTTAGTCAAATTTGATCTCTGCCCTCACCTAAGGGGACTCAAATTCAGACAAACAGCCTCAAACAGACATCTTGGGCAGTCAGAGTCCTTCTAATTTCAACGTCAATTTTCTTGTAGCCACTTCATATTAATTCATTTATTCTGAATGGGTAATATTGCATAAAACCACATTTCTCCCTGCAGGCTTCCAAAAATTGTCCTGAGAATGAAAGATTAAATGGGACCTTCAAAGAGGATCCTGAATTACTTTCTGAACAGTTCTAACCAGGGTGATAAGAAATGTTCTCGTTCCAAACAGCAGGAGGAAGGAATGTTCTCGTTCCAAACTGCAGGAGGCTAGCAATTAAATTGCTTTCCAGGAAATGCAGTTCTGAAGAATCTTTGCCATTGACAAGATCTCCAATTTCTTATGTGAGCACTCTGATTTTTAAGCTGACATGGGCAACATTCCCACCTGCTTTTCCTCCTGTTTGTCTTTTAAGAAGAAAGACTAAGCCCTTTTCAGGGTTTTAAAAGACAGTGTTAGCCTGAGACAGTTCAGTGACAGAGATCCTAAAGAGTCCATTGAGCTTCCCCGCGGTTCAGGAGAAGGCACTCAGATTATGGAGAGGGACAGAGTTCCAGACACAACTCCTGCTAATTCCTAGGTGGTTGACTGCAGACCATGGTAAGTTTAGGAGCCAGCGTACTAAACACTCTGGCTGTTCTGGAAGGCACTGTGAATTGGAAGACTCTCTCCACATTTGATAGGAGGCTCCACAGCACCTAAATCAAGGGTCTAGGCATCCAAGGTTAAAGATGAGATGTGCTAAGCTCTGTGGTAAAGATTCACAGCTTAATTTGGGATGCAGAGACAGTGAGTCAGATCTCTGGCCCCAGAGTTAACAGCTACGCTGACTAAAAGCAGATCTCGTCTGCACTATTTCTTCTAAGAGGTATGCTTTTTCTTTCTTGATTATAAAATACTTTTCTTTTTTTCTCTGATACTTCTGTTATTTCTCATTTCTTGTTAATAAACGTTCCACAAAACACTTGACCAGAAAGCTCAAAAGAAGGAAGATCAATGCAGTATGTTTGGTAAGTTTTTTTCCACTAATATTAAAGCAAGAATTTCATATTCCTGCACTGGAAAAAAAAATATTTTTGGAGGAACAGGTGGTGGTATAGGATAAGGGGGAAAAAATGTGTTCAGTCACTGTATTTTCACTCCTGATTTCATCTATATCCGAACATGTGTCCTACTTAAAAGTTTTCAACTACTAACCTGCTAAGGGATCATTCCTATGCTTTTCCCAGAAGTCTTCAAATTCCTTGCAGACTTCTTCATCAATTACAACCCCTGCTAGCTGCTCATTGTTTACTTTAACGTAGTTGGCTTTCAAAACAAGCTCCAAGTCACAGCGTGCATCCTCGTGGAAAGGTTTCCACCTCTGCATTACCACTCCATACACTGTGATGTCATCTCCTGGCGGTAACAAGAGAAATTAGTAAAATAACATGTGACTTGAGATATGCAGATGTGTCAGTTAGCTGTAATGCATAATAATGCAATTGAGATCCTGTGTTGCAGTTAATAAGGTTAAAAAAACCCAACAACAAAAAGCAAACCTCCTGCAGGTACTGGAAGTCTAAAACAAACATTAGGTAGATTGCTCACGTCTGTGGTAGGAAGTTGCTATGTCTTTCTACTTCTGTTTAAGGTGGGTGAATTCTTAAAGGTATACCTCTGCTTGTTTCCTCTTTTAGAAAAGAGGAATTCACAGTAAACTGTAGCAGCTCTTCTTTCAATTAGATTTACTATACAAAAAATTTAGTCAAAACTTATTTGACTTCTGGTAACTTTTGTGATGAATTCCAGAATCACTAGTTAACATTCTGGCCACGGTGTTCTTCTGAGAAAGTACAACCAGAAATTAATTTCTTGTGGGGATGTGCCTATCTGAGAATTTTTAGTCCATTCTTCATACATCCTCCTGCCAATTAGCTTCCTTTTCGAATGCCAAGTAGCTTTTTCCACCTGCAGCACTCCTTAGATAGGAGGTCAGGTTACCCAGCTCTCCAAACCTACAGAGGGGCACCACACACTGTGTGATGGTGTGGACCAATTTCCTTAAGAGGTTTGGTGTTCCCACACTAACAAGATTTAATATACTTTCTGTATGTCACTACACATTACTTATTGAAACTGATCTGTCAAACAGCCAAGATGTAACATGGGGACGTATGACATTTTCTAGAATAGTCTTCAACTGCCATGCTAACGTCCAAGCTGAAACAGCAACGTGACAGATGAACATATCTCATTCAACAAGCCCTCAGCACTGACAGCCTACTTGGCAAAGATTCACCTCAAATGGAAAAATAAAAATGCTTGTGGTACAAACACATGCAATATATGCTGTATCCTCACCAGACTTGCAACTGTCCACTAAGTCATCTTCCAGAACAACCACCATGCAACGAGGGATGCTTCCAACAGACAGTCTTTGAACCTAGGAGACAGGAAGGAAAAGCACTTCTTAAGAACAGTACGTTTCAAAAGCCATTTATAGCAGCCCTGGCTTAAGGACCTACATTCCCTTCCTGGAACTGAGGTCAGTCCTTGCTTTTTCTCACAAAACTTACACAGTAAACATGCCACTGCTGCCATGAACTTAATAATGCAACTTTAATGCTTACATTAATGGAAACAGGATTGGGTATTAAATTAGCTGAAGGTGCTCAATCCTGGGAAGTACTGTGTGATTTCAGTATCTTGCTGAAGAAAGCTCACTAAAGAGGTCATTTGAAAGAGCTGATTTTTTCTTTTCTTTTTAATAATTTGAGATATTTTTAGATACTTCTTCAATATGCGCAGTTTACTTTGGGTACTGAAGCATGTCCGTGTGTTAGATAACCCTTCACTGAAGTATACACTGAAAGATCATTCTCTATATTTTTCTGGTATTTAACTATAATTTGACAGGTTGAGATATAAGATTACACCTAGGTGTCAAAGATTAAATCAACAACAGGAAAAAACAAATCGCACACAACCAGAAAAAGGTATATTGACAAATGTGCCAGTAACTCCTGTAATTCTTTTTCTTTTCTCCAGGGCAAAGTCTATGCAATCTTGTCACAGTCTATTTCCAACCAGCAATCTTTCCATTTACACTTAAAGCTTGCAATAGTTTTTAGAATATCCACTGCACAAGAGCAACAATCAGAAGTACCTTTTCATTCTGCAGCACAGGTCATACGTGCTAGAATTCTAGATTTATTCACTCTGTAGTGCCTAGGAAGGTTAATTCATCCTTGTGTATTATCTAAATGGCCACAGGCAGTTCACATCACTGTCAGTACTGGTGGCACGTACACAGTTACTTGCAGAACTCAGTAGGAAACACGAGTGAAATTCATGCCCGTTTTAACTTTACTGTGTTTAATAAGCCCATGCTGCTGAAAATCCTTCCCATCACAGAGATCTGTGTGTCACACAGTAAAACAAAAAAAGTTATAGAAACCATATGTCAGAAACAATCATAATATAAACATGCAGCATAGGGCTTATTTCCTAGAAATAGTTTTATTCCCTTACTTTTTTGCTATTCTGAACTTTAAAGAGCTTAATTTCTAATTTCATACATCTTGCATGTAGATTGGCACCTCTATACTCTTAATTTATAAAATCAAAACCCTGAAACAACTGAAGAGATCTTAGAAAAGATTTACGAGAAAGACATGGAACATATAAATAAACACAGAAACATTGCCTGCAATATACCCTACTTATTCTCAATTTTCATACGGTCTAGATTTTCTTATGCCAGTTTTGTCTTAGCTATGTGCTACCGTGAAAAGAGGCCTGATTATTTCTTACTCCTCCAGCTTAGCTGTACTTCCACCCAGGGCTACTTTCAGAAAAACAAATGCATATTCTGTGAGGAGCACATATTCAATAATTGTTGAATTCAGTATTAGCTGAAGGGCACAGACATTTGCAGACACCATGTATTGACGATACTGCACCGCTACAGCTGGCCTTGGCCACCACTGGGCTAGCTTTAGTCCTCAGAGAAAGAACGCAAACTTGGTGTTATAAGGATTAAGCACGGAAATTTAACCTATGCAGTGATCCCAGGTGTTCTGTACAATCTGGAATGGAGTTACCTAATAATGGAAGTCTAATCAACAACTTAATTCTGATGTAAGCATGAACAGTTTCACTAAAATTAGTGGAGTTACCTTATTCCAGCAGGAAATCAAGCCCCCAAATGCCTTCTTTAGTAAGTTAATTCTTTTTGTACTTGAGACATCTATACCTTAATACCCTCCCCTCTTTCGCCACCTTATTTTTTTTTTTACCTGTTCCTGAATTTTGATTTCTTGATAGTCTCTACAGCAGGTAGGAGAAGAGGTTGTTCCAGAGAGACACGTGAACTTGGTTGAGTTGCAGCCTTCTTCATTCAGACAGGATGATGGACGACAGAATGCATAGTACTGTTCAAAGTCAGCCTTGACGACAAACACATGCTTGCACTTATTGCAGATATAACTCCGTTCAAACTCCAAAACTTTCACCAAACTGGTACGTATGACAGTCCCAGTAACAGACAAAAAGTGACCCACATCCCTGGTTTTAGGAATGTGCTCTCGAGTCAGCTCTGGGCAAACCGGCAATCCTGTTAAACAAAAATATGTGCAGCATAAGGCTATGCATATAAAACACGGACTTACAATGCAGTTAAACAGAAAGACTAGAAAAAATGCCAGACATATTAACAGTAGCCATTGTTATTACTTTTTCATAAATGTGATTCAACAATTCAACTGTTGTACCATAAATCTGATTCACTGGCTTCAGATAGTGAAAAACATCAGACGTTGAGCACTAACAGATAATGTTGCCATTTTATTTTTCTGCTCTTGCCAAGGGCTGAATAGTTGTGAGCAGTCTCCATTTGTGGAAATAGCTCTCGATGTTCTCAGATCTATTTATTAATTTAAATGATCTTTTGGCAAATGCCGTTTATTCTACAACTGGCTTATCTGAATTACAAAATTTTAGTGATGCTACTTACTTGTGGTTCAATGTTATTCCCACATTTAAACAAGTGTAACTCCCAATCTTGTGTGAATTCTCAAGTCTAAGCAAATTTAAAATTCATAGTCAGTGAGCATTTGACCTTAAATCCACATTGCATACCAGTAAACCTCAACACAAGGAAGATGGCATAAAAAGAATATAAAGGGGTTATGAACACAACCAAAGCAAATTCACTTGCATGTTCAAATGAATAGTGACAGAACATTTTTGTGGCACTTGCTCTCCTTTAACTCCACTCCAACAGCCAGTTCTGTGGTGTACTGATCCCACTCCGGCGTTCACCCGTGTGGCCATCACTTAGCACCACAGTGGCTGAAATCCTCAGGAAGATTAATCTACCTCAAAAGCCTACAAAGTTTTCATAAAAATAAATGGTCTCTGAAATGCACACCTGAGGATAGCATCAAAATATTGCCTCCTCAGAAGTTAGTATACGAACTACAAGATACTAATAATTATCAACTTAAGAAGAAATTACCTGCTCTTAAAATAATTTTTTAGCTTTACTTCCAAAATAGAGTTAGGAAACAGAGATGTAAAACAATAAATCTGCTGGAAAATGATGTTTTTAAGGGGATCAAAACTGCTTGTGCATTTAGGTCAAATCTTCTTAGTAGCTTTGGCTGCTAAAAAAACCCCATCATATATTTATTTCAGTGTTTTCAAAACCAAATGCTTTATTTCAGACATGCTGAAACATTCTGTTTTGATGCTTTTAAGCAAAGTCTTTGACCTTTTGCTTTTGTTTAAAGAAAATATTTTAAATATTAAGCTAATTTTAAAAGGTAAAAGAACAAAGTAAAAAAAAAAAAGTAGAAAGGAATTACGTAATCCGCAAAAGAAATAAAGTATTATGTAGAACTGCAAACAAATTTTTCTGGTTGACAGTAACAAAGCTATTTACATATTCTACCAAACCTGTTGAAAATTCTTTTTCTCCCACAGGTTTGCATTTCTATTCAGTTCAGGCAAAAAAAGACAAAATCCATTATTTTTCCAACTGTTTTGGCATCTTTTTTTCCCAGCTCAGTATTGGTGCAGCTCAACAACCTTTGCAAAATACAACACATCTTACACTAGAGAGAGCTGCAGCACTGTTGTCAGGATATATGATATGATCATCTCTGTGAATGCTGGAGAGACAAGAGTCTGGACGGGGAAAAAAAGAGCATTCTGATCATATTAGACTGCTTGACAAACTCTTTATTTAAGTACGTGCCTCTCTGAATCAGCTTTGCTATATTAGTAATAATGTGTAAAACTGAACTATTAGAAGCAGCTTGGCCATCATTAACAGACACAGCGGTGCTCAGGCTAACAGTAAGTAAGGAAAAATCTTTTAATGCAAAAGGAGAAGTTATACAATCAAATTCCTACAATGCTAAAATTCAGATAAAGGACTTCATCTTTTACCTTCTTCAGTGAAGCCCAGGTAATCATCCATTATTAATCACTGCATATTCACACTCCCTGAGTCCTTTGAACTCCTAGATGCCCTGTCCATATTGGTATGAGTGTGTTAAGATTGCATTCTTATACCTAGCATAAGCAAAAACACTTTTCCACACTTCAGTCCAAGCCTGACATGCAGATCCCCTCAGCCCCACTCCAGGTAGTTGCCTGCTACTCCCACCAAGAAGTGCACCACCTCCTCCTCATTCCCATCTGACGTGGGAATGGGAAGCTGCACTCCAAGACAAGAATCCTGAAGGTAATCGGAACCCAGCATCCCTTAAAACGTAACAGTATCATGGGAAAATTTGGGCGGAAAAAAGCCTACAGATCATTTAGCTTATTGCTTTTGGTTCTTCAGCAGCCAGCCTTTCGGCGGTACAGAACATAAACCAAACTACATGGTCAGGTGTTCTTTTGATCCAGCTGGACCACACGAGGATAACCACCCCCTGCTCTTCATCAGTTTCCCACTTGTTTAGTGATGGAGTAATTTGTGAGTCTGCCGACTAACTTCTTCCATCAATGATCAGTCAGACTTGCTTTCACCAGTTATTAAAACTATTTGATCAAACGTGGCTAATTTTGCCTGAGGTTGATTAGGAAATATTCAGACAAAACATCACTGTGGGAGGAACAGTCAGCTCCAGCAACAGGCTGATAATAGGAGCAGGAATGTCTTAAAGACACCGCTACTCATGCAGTGATCATCTGCCCCTTGCTTTACTCCTTCTAATACTTCCTGGTAGCTTATAAAATAATCATACTTGGAGTAAAAACTACTCTGTTTTCACGCTGAAGCCCTGAATGATGCAAATGCATCCTAGAACACTATGGGGAAAGTTTTGCTTCACTCCAACTTTTATWGGTACAGGGAAATGCCTGACATTCCAAATGTTAGTACAACACAGAGGCCATCCTTTTACATCACATACTCAGCAGTTGTATACGAGCTCCATAACACCTAAATAGGTAGCAAGCCTTCCCCCCCCCCCCCAAACCCTTGAGAAAACAGCATTATGAGAGCCACAGGCTAATTATATTTCTGATGTATGTGTTTTAATGACAATATTTTTAATGAAACTTACGGGGACAAAACACAGGTCTATTTAACGACTGTGATTCATCCAAGTTCAAGCTGCCAAAAGACTGAATGATCATAAACCACTCCAACATGGGGCAGGGGAGGGAAACACGGGTCACCAGCTCTTGGCTTTGCAGACTAGACAGCTCCAAATAGTTACAATCAGCAATGACCAGAAGGGACTGTGCCACCACTGACCCAGTTCCCCACAACAGGCAAAACAGGCATTTTAACCCCAGAACCTGCACTCCACACTTACTGCACCTCAAAGCTACTAAAAATTTCCTAGTAATAAGGAATAATGGCATATCAACTTGCAGTGAAAAAAAAGACAAAAACCTCTATTAATGATCATGCCTTCCAACAGTTATTCCAATTTTGTAACAAGTAATTTTATAACAATTAGTTAAGCATAAAATTTGACAATTTCAGACTAAATTGTTACAAGACAACTCAAAACTTAGACTTCGCCTCTTCTGGGAGATGTCTGGAGCCAATAAAGACCATGAGCCAACTGACACAGTAAGGAAGTCAACCTGCAAGAAAATCTATGAACCACATATCTTCCCCTAAATTTTTTTTTTTTCTTTAGACCTTCTGGCTAACAAGAGAAATAATGCGAGACCAGCCGCTGATTTGAGGAGTCTTTTTGCCATGGAAAGGCTTTGGTGTAAGTCCTGACCCAGCAACAAATGTCAACCATTGCACGCACGCCATCAAGGACGGCCACAGCTTTCTTCTGGGTTGGTCTACACAACCCCAGGTGTTTGCATGCGTTCTTTTCTGTTTAATAAACACCAGCGATTTGCTATGGGTTTAAACACTGAAATGGCACGAATTAAACTTGCTCCTTTCCTTGACCCCCAATAGTTTGTTAGAGAATAAGGGAATTCGGCAATGCTGACCAGGAGATGCCCCCAGGGCACCTCGCCGCCACCCCCGCCCYGCCACTCACCTGAGACCCTGGCGTGGAGGTTCTGCTTCATGCTGAGCTGCGGAGGGGCCGTGGCGGCCTGCAGCGCTGCCAGGGCAGCCCGGCGCAGCGCGCTGTCAAAAATCGGGAGGACCTCGCTGGGGAAGGCGTTGAAATACTCCCCGATCTCCATGTTGGTCTCGAAGAGCGTCAAGGCGTCGACGATGACGGAATAGTGCGCCTCGTCGTCGGCCTCCCTCAGGATGCCCAGGAYGTCGTCCCTGTGGTGCTCCAGCACGTAGGACTCGAACACCTGCCCGATGAGGTYGACCTGATCCGCGCTCAGCACCATCTTGCGCCTACACGCAGGCAGGCCAGATAAAGCGGTTACAAAGCCAGGCTTTCCGGTAAGGTCACGCGCCAATCGGAAAACTTACTTTCTGCTCGGAAAAGCCCATCACGGGTAGGGCTGGGCTGGCGCGTGCGCGGCTCATGAGCCTGGGCAACGGCACCCCGTTACAACGCGCCCCGACCTGCCGGCTGCCCGGCGGGATGGCAGCAGCCACCGGGCTCGCGCCGCCACGCCACGCGCCGCCCGCTGCCTCTCACAGACGGCTCCCGCCAAGCAACCGCTCCGCCCCGCCCCGCCCCAGCCAGCCAATCAGCCCCGCCCCGCGTCAGTCAGTCAGCCCCCCGTCCCGTCCCGCCCCCCACCAGGCAGGCAGGCAGGCAGGCAGTCACCCCCATGAGTAAAGGCGGGCTCCGCGGCGCCGCGCTCCTCACGCCCGCCCGCCCGCTCGCTGGGGCCGGCAGGGTGGCGGGGACCGGCGGTTTCCGGGCGGGGCTCTTCTCCCCGTTAATGCCAGAAAGTGAAACCGCCCAGGGACCCGCTTCTTCGCTCGCTTGGCGGGGGATGAGGGGAAGCGGCAGCCGCTTGTCCCGCCCCGCCCCAGGCGGCAGCAGGCGCGGGGCTCTCCGCAGCGCGGAGCCAGGCCTCAAGCTCCCGCCCCAGCCACTGCCAGCGCGGCAAGTTTTGAACGCGGCGAGGCGGGGGTGGGCCGGGCCGGCAGAGCACCACCTCGGCCGCCCGCCTGCGGAGCGCTGCCCCAGGCGCATTCCGTCCCGTTCCGCCTCGCCTCCGGGCGGCGGCGGCCGCGGGTACGCTCCCTGCGCCCGCACCGACGGCCCCGCCGGAGCGTGTGTGCGGGGCCGCCCCCGTACCCGCCAGGCGGAGGGGGGCAGTGCTCCGCGGACGCCCCGCTCCCGCTCGGTACCTGCAGCGCCGGCCGCCGCCCCTCCGGCTGCGCTCCCGCCGCGCCGCGCGGAGGCAGCGGCCGCAGCTCCCTCACCCGGCAGGAGAAGCGACTCCGTCCCCGCCCCCTCTGCGCCGCTCCACGCCCGGGCCCGGCGGCCCCCGAGCGCGGCGGTGGGGCGGAGAGCGGCAGCGGAGCCGCCAGCCCGCGGGGCCGGGCACGGGCAGGGTAGGGGGGGTGCTTCCCTCAGGTGCCTCCGCGGCCGTGGTGTGGGGACGCGCCGCTTCCGCGGGGCGGCTGCGGGAAGGCCGGTACCTCCGGGCGCAGGTTGAGGGGCGGCGGGCCCGGCTCCCCGCCGAGCAGTGCGGCTCCCGGGCGCCCAGCGGAGCGAGGACGGCGCTCCGTGGGTACGGGAGGTATCCCAGCTGTTCTGCGTCCCGTGAACAAAAGATACACCAACGGGTTCTTGTTTCAACGGTGCTGCACGTTGTTGTTTGCCTAAATGTCTCTGTCACTGCTCCCCCGTTACCAAGGGACGCTGCTCCGGTGTACAACACGGGAGGATTGCAAGTCAGGAGGAAAAGAGGGGTGCTGTGCAGGAGGGGTAGCCCCAAGGTAGCTGAAGCTTGTATTCGCTGCTGCTTCCTGCCACCGTCCCTCCCCGGGTTTACTAATCCCTTGAAGTCTAAATTTGGCTTCTTTAAAGCGAGCTGCCTAACAAACCAGTCAATGCCTCCTTCTTCGTGAGGGCACGTCGTAGCAAAGTCTGAGGAGTTTGTGGATTTAATTTTTAATATAGCCAGAAAACAGTGTTTGCTGGAGAACTTAAAGCTTTCGCTTTTTCCCAGAATTTACAGTGTGTTGTTTTGAATAGTTTCGTATCTGTACGTTCTTTTCTGTGAGGATGTATTACAACCCAGTTTTGAATAGTTTTGTATCTGTATGTTCTTTTCTGTGAGGATGTATTACAACCCAGTGACATGCTTTAACTATCTGAAATATTTTATCTTTTAAATAGTTAATTCTGCTTCAAAATTGAGTCGCAGGTGTAAGGAGTGAAACTGTCAAGTCTTGTGATATCACAGAGAATAACTTAATGCCTTCTTAACTCCAAAGTGTTTGAAGGATCTTAAAACTCCTTTATTGAGTTCCTCACTCCCAGGACCTCCCATTGTTGGCTTGTATTAATGATGAATTATTGATATGCAATCAAAACAAAAATCACTGCCCATGTAAGATCTTAACCAAAAAGTGTACAGTACTATCACCAAGGTTATTAGAATTGTGCCAATAGTTCTATAATAAAAAGATATCAGAAGAAATGTACAAAATTTGTATTTTAATACAAATTTTTAGAGTTGGTGGAGGGGAAAATCAATGCTTTTCAAAAAATATCCTTTAGATCCCTTATTTTCAAGTTATGATGTATGGCTTCAATATGTAAAGTAAAGTTCAATAGGTAAGGCCTTACCTGCCTTAATTAAGCAAAGATAATTAATTTGAATGTTGTCCTGGTTCCAGCTGGGACAGAGTTAACTTTCTTCCCAGTAGCTGGGGGGGGCGGTGCTGTGCTTTGGGTTTGGTATAATAGGAGCGTTGATGGCCCATTGATGTTTTGTGTGCTGCTGGGTTGCGCTTGAACCGGGCACTTTTCGGYCTCCCATGCCCTGCCAGGTGCATGGGAAGCTGGCGGGGGGAGCAYAGCCGGGGTGGTTGACCCAGCTGGCCAATGGCGTATTCCATACCATGTGACGTCATGCTCAGTATAAAAACTAAGGGTGTGGGGGGGCTCTGGGTTCTGCGACGGGCTCTTGTTTCGGGCACACGTCGGTTCGGCGGGTGGTRAGCAGTTGCATTGTGCATCGCCTGCTTTGTATATTCTGTTGTTGTTGTTATCACTGTTATTATTACTGTTCTACTTTGTTTTATTTCAATTATTAAACTGGTTTTATCTCAACCCGTGAGTTTTCCTGCTCATGCCCTCCCGATTCTCTCCCCCATCCTACCGGAGTGTGGGGGTGAGCGAGCGGCTGCGTGGTGTTTAGGTGCTGCCAGGGTTAAACTACGACAAATGTCTAACATGTTTTTTCTCCCAATCATATTTAAATATGTGATCTTAATGAATAACAAAGCTAACAGTGGTAGCTCTCTTAACTGTCTTGCATMTCTCGCATGAGTTGATCCGAGGAACCTTTGGCCAGCAGAGAAGGGAAGAGTCTTGGAACATTTGGGCAAAAGCTTCTCAGTGGAACTGTGGGTGCTTTAAGTCACAAATCACATTTCTCTGAATTGCTACTCTGCAAGCTATTGGAAGAGGATTCCTGCATATGACTCCTGTCTRGTAAATCAGTGGATAGAACTTCAGTTATCTGTCCTGCATTGTTTGCAAATACAAACTTCTTCAGATTATTTGTAGATGTTGCCTAAATCCTCATCTGAAGGAAACAGTGTTTACAACAAAAGTCTAAGACTGCTTCGGGGGGTTATAAAGAGGAAATGTTTTAACCCTTAGATATGTCTGTAGAAGCAAACAACATTTTGCTTTATAAAATGGTCTTATTCTAACCAATTGAACGGCTATGGCTGCAAAAGCACTGCTGAGATCTGCACCTAATATATAAATTGATCACTGTGAAAATTCAAAACTATTTCTGGTAACGATTATCCTGGGTGGAGTGTCAAGCAAGCCCTGCCTCCGCAAGATGCTTTCAGTGGCAACTTTACTCAGTTTATGGTGCTGTCTTGCAAGGTACCAAAACCAGGCTGCTTTTTTCTAATTATGAGACACAGCTATTTCTAGACATTTGTTGTATCAGCGCAGTTACCTGGCTTCTGGTATGGCAGAGCTGTAATCTTTGTGGTTTCCTGGAGGTGTCCGTCTGCGCTTCCTCAGACTCTGCATTCTGTAGCCTAAACAACTAGAGGAACAGGATGAAAAAGAATGCAGCAGCCTGCAACTGGAGCAGCTAATTACAACTACAGAGCAAGTAACTGATACTGGTGTGTAAAGGCTGCAATTAGGTAGTGGTTCCTACAAGAAAGAAACTAAAGTATTTATCATTTTATTATTATCTAATAATAACTAGTAACAGTTACGTGCTTAGCTGAGTAATGAAGAAATGTTTAAGCAACAAAGGAGTCATCAAAAAAAATACATCACGCCCATTTGAAAAACCATGAGGTAGCCCCTTTCAAAATCATGGTGCAAAATAGGACAAGAAAAAGTAATTCTATCAAATGAGTGGATGGAGACAGTGCTGGCAGTTACCAGCCTGAAAAGCTCTCTTGTCCTGGGCTCAGAACACTTCCCTGGTTTGTCTCTGCTTTCCACTTTGAATGCCTCTCCTACATAAGCCAGTATTGCTATTTTTGCTTTCAGGTCACTTCTGATAGTCTTGTGTGGTTATGAAGAAAAAGTTGAAGACTGAAAACTACTCTGTTTTTCAGTTTTACAGAATATAGTGTGTGCCCTCAATCTGGAAACGTCTCAGGAGAGTACAAGAACTGCCCGCTAATGCCGTGGTTGGGGTGGCTGCTATACGTCCCACTCCAGCGTGCAATTGGGACACTGCCGGCAAGGCTGCACAAGCGCTGAGAAGGGCTCATGGATCCCACAGGTTAGGTAAAGATTTAGACTAAGCAGCATGAATGTGGTTGCATGTTCATGTGACCATAAAACTTGGACCTCAGTCTCTGCGCTAAGGCATGTCTGCTGCTAGCTGTGACTAAGGCTGCCTGTGGTGTTTACAGCCTGAGGTGTGCTGACTCTTCTTTGTGCCCAGCCATCATGCTGATGATCTGTAACTGGAGTTAAACAGCTATAGTTCCAGCTGAAGACTCCGCTGCTCTCAACTTTTCTGTTCATCTGTAAGGTTGAACATGGAAGGCCTGATAATTTCCAAAAGTACTCACTGTCATAATGAAGCCAGATTTTGGTAGTCATTATTGAAGTATGCTTTTATTTTCTTAAGCTTGGCTCTTCTTGTTCCCTAGCAACATTGCTATCAGTGCTGCTGGCAGCAGCTGCTTCTCGTTGTGTTCAGCCAGCTGTTTATTGTGAGCAAGCCTCTATACCCTGCTTAAGTCTGAAAATAACCGAGTTGCCTTAGTGACAGGCAATTTATAAACTCATCCTTAAGACTGCGCAGGACTCCAGAGTGGATCGGTGGTTCACCTCATAGGTCCCATCGTTAACCTAGGAACTTGCAGTGCAATTTGTACAGTCAACAAAGCTTGAGTGGTCTAATTGTGTATGTGATTGAAAATGATAAATGTTAACACAGTTGTGCAGTAAAAGAGCCCAATGTTGAGCACAGCAAATAACAAGTTCTATTATTAAGAGAAACAGAGTTCAGCAGTCGGTCATGCCGAAGAGTAAAAGTTCTGTTTCAGCTTGGCTGCCTGGTTTTGTTACGTGATCCCAGTACTATCCACAGGTACTTCCAATTACTGTAGTGTGTCTAAAGAAATGGATGTTTGTTTATATGACCAAAATACACTGCAAAGTAAATTAGCTTTAGAACTGCAAGCTGATTTCTGTATATAATTGTACATGGAAATGAGTCATATTGCCATTTAAAGATTGTGCTAGGGAATGTACACATAAATAAAACTGATACAATGCCCACAAGTAGCTAAACAACAATACTACGAATTAGAGATTTGCCTTCATTATGGCAAAAAAAGGTTTGGCATTTGTCTGTGAAGAATAGTAACAGTACTGTATTGGACTACATTGAACATACCAGGAAAAAAGCAACACAGCTCCTGTAAGGAAAGTCAGTTTGTATATGTCAAAGCAAAGCTGATATATTTTTGCAAATGTTGGTTTTTAAAAAAAAAAAAAAAAAAAAAAGACAGGCTAGGGTTCCTCACACCTAAATTTAGGCAACTGAGGCACTTACATTTGTTGTTGCTCTACAGTCTTTATGCAATCAAGGGAGGTTAAGTGGGCTGATTCACCCCTGAAGCTGCCTGTTGACTGCAGAGGAGGTTAAAGATCACTATTTTCTTATGTGACTCAATCATTTTCCTTCTAAGGGAAGTAAATTACAGCAAAGGAAGAAAACTTGGGGTCTAATTTTCTCAATGCAGAATTAGTGAAATTTACCTGTGGATGGCATAGGGATCATGTAATAAAATTCACATATACCTTAGAATAAACCTTAAACAAGCAAGGGATTGTTCTGACATCATGATCAGGTCTGATTTCTAATATTATGTGTGAAGTCTCCTGATACTCATTAGGAATTCCTCATGTCCTATAGTTTTTAAGTAAGAGTTTCAGAGTAAGACTAAAACTGGAAAAAAAGTGAATGACCATTAGTCAAAAGTTAATACTGGGATTTTCTAGCGATGATTACTGGGATAGTGTATTTGTTAACAATTTAGAGAAAAGAAAGGACCCCAATTTTTTTCAGCTGCCACACCAGAAAGGCAAGTGCTGCAACACGGGCTGTTTCTCATAATCCCTCCATGTTCAGTTACAGGAATGGATTTTTCCCCCAAGAGACTGCTGCTTTCAGTTTTGAAGTGCAACTAATCAAAGGAGGTCCTTTGTGGAAAGAGTTTTCTAGTCTCAAAAAGCAGGAAAGTTTAGGTCCAGAGACWACCTACATCAATAGTGAAAAAATTATATTCTGCTTTAAGAATGAAAACAAAGATTCTTGCARCATTACAGAAAACATTTAGGAAGAAAAGATGATCGGTATACCTAAAAAAAAAACCAAACAACTAAATATTCTATATTCTTCAGTTTTATAATACATAGATATTCTTACTCTTTAAAGTGATCAAAGATTACAAATCTAAGACATTTAATTTTAAATTAAATGTGTACATGTTAAATATAGAACTACTCAAACCAGTTAGAAAATAATCCAAGTTTTTTCTTCCAAAATAACAGATCATGAGAAAAACAGAAGTGAAAATTTATTTAGACTAAATTAGAATGTTAAAAATTCTGTAATATTGACCCATATAATTTCTTGCCAGTACTTCTCATAGGACTAATATTTTCCTTGAAGTCTCAGGTAAATATAGTACACATATGCTGAAGTAACTGAGAAAATGCAAAAGGAAGAAGTCAATCTGATGAAGTGATTCCGATGTTGGCACTGATTGCAGCTTGGTTTTCAACCATCTTTGGGCTTTTTATTCCCAAGTGTGCCTTCTGGGTACAATTCCTGCTGCAGAAAAAAAGCCATGCAGTTCTCGTGACATAACTCTTCCCTGTGCTATGAGATCATGTCAGATGGGTCAGCTAGAGAGTTTTCTGCTAACCTGGAAAATTCACTGGCATTCAAACTCTTATCACAGAATGGAGCAATCCAGACTGAAGGGCTGAACTGGGCCTTAAGACTGATTATTATGATGGCGTTCTGAAGAAATGTAGGATTTTTCTGCATTTTGCCCCTCTATCAAGTATAGCCTGTTACTTCCTTCTTCCATAGGAAAACACAGTAAGGATTAAAATATTACATTCTTTATTGTTTGCTCTTTATCTTTTATTGTTCTTTCTGAATAAAACTGAAGGGTTGGGGGAATTAGTTACACTAAGAGCTGCTAATGAGATTTAATGTGTCAGAGTGCAGAGAGAGAGCTCCTGAGAGCCAAAAGATTTTCCCACCATTGTAAATAATACTACGCAACTTACGCCAATTCTGTACCTCCTTACTCAGAGTTGTCTGTTGAGCTAGGAAAGACTGCATGCATGTGCGAGCAGAGACTTTGCAGAACTCTCTGCACAACTGGACTCATGAATATGTGCACTTTTAGCTTTTTCCAGAATAGCAGATACTGCAAAGATCAGGAACACAATGGCATTGTGATAATGCAAGTTCCTATATTAATCCCAAATGCCAGATACTAACTTTTTTTAGGAATACATTTTACAGAGTTCTCAATGCCATTTGGTAGAAAATCAGTTTTTTCCTAGTTTCTTCCAGTTGGTTTTGGGCTTTTTTGTTTGTTTGGCTTTTGTTTTTAAGAGACTGATTCGGTAGTGGAACAGCTGCTGACTGTGGCAGACATGGTAACTGAGTGCTTCTTAACCTTCTTCTCCCTTCCGAAAGACAAATGCCTACTAGCAAAAAACCAATGGGCACAACTTTTACTGGATAGGTAAAGTAAATGCAGATATTATCATCTTCAGATTACTGTTCAGTTATTAATTCCATATGTAAAAATGTACAAATGAAGTGGAGGATGGGAGAAAAAGGCTGAGCCCCTGCAAAGCATGCAAGAAAAAATACGCAACACTCACTTCAGAACATTGTAACAAAATGAGCTAGTGTATTTTATTTTGGGTAACAGCCAAGAAATCTGACATTTTGCCCAATATGGCTTTCTTCTAAAATTAAAAAGTTGCATATACCTACAGTTGAGTCCACCAGCTACAGAAAATCTGCTGTATACATCTTTAATCCATGGCAGAATCACCAGAATACAGCGTTCAGTGGAGTTTTCAAGCTGAATTGTAAGATAGAAGTTTTAAAATGTTCATTTAGAAGATTTTATATTGTTTATATGAAAACATACAAATTTTTCATTTATACATATACTACATATAAAACTCATTGTAATTAGCAAGTATCTTCATCTGGGTATTTACCTTTGTGCACATAGCGAAAAAAGGATGTAGTTAGGGCTTCAGATGAAATATTAAAGTTCAAGACTTTTGTATATGCTAACTAAAACCTTATTCAAATAACTCAAACATTTTTCCTGCTTTTAAAAGATAAGAGATTCAGCTTAAAAATACATTCATAAAACAAAGAGACAATTTTCTCCCTGAGACTACCAGTGTGAGTTACTTTGTGGTCATCTTTGAATGAAAAAATATAAAAAAGACAATAAGCTCTAATTTTCTATATGCTGCAGCAAATTTCTTCAGCAACACTGGCATCCTAAAAGGTGTAGATTGGAGAATCATGCTCACTAGCTGAAAAAAACATTTTCATGTATCAGTTTAAGAAGAAGAAAAAACTTTAATATAGACAAGGGAAGGTAATGAAGTTTTAATGAAAGATCTGTATCTGTAGTATGTATAAATGGGAAAAAGCTGGGTGGTTTTTGGTGTTGTTTTTTTTTTTTCTTTTCATTTCAGACATGAATTTTATCCAAAGCAGGACTATATGCTCAATATGTAGATTCTTGATTTATGCAGAGATACTTAGTACAGTATTCRAAATGTTTCAAGCATGTTTTTGTTAGTATTCATAAAAGAAATACATAACTTGTGGGAACAGTTTCTGCTTAAATTCAGTGATAAAATGTTTGATTATAACTAGAYGGCAAAATCTCATGAGCAACAGGTAAGAAGTCAGCCCCCCCTCAATAAACAGCTCCTGGTTTGTGGCTTTTTTCGTCCTCTTGTCAAAATTACTCTGCTCTGAAGGCTAGCAGCTACACTAGCTTTGATTTATTTCTCATTCTTCCTTTTAAATTTAGAAAGAGACAGTTTTTAAACTGCTACAATGTAACAGAATAGAATTGGGACTCATTAAACATATCCTGCCCAAATTGGAGAGAGAGAGAGAGATACACTTTTTCCTTTTACAATTTAAACTGTATTTATAGTAACCATGCAATTACGTTATTTTTTGGGGAAAAGCCTTACCTGAAATCAAAGAAAACACATTTATAGGAAAAAGGGGGAAAGCATTATGTTTGTTCTACCAAAATTTATTATGTAGTAATTACAAAGTTTAAAGTTCTTCCATTTTAAATAAAAATAATAGTTATAATTACACACATTATATAGTACCATGTCAAGTGATTCCAACAAATATAACATGAAATACAGTGCAGTTTCAAATCAGAAAGACAAATACTTTCTCATTCACAGTGTTTGACAAATTACAGGAAAGCTTGTTCACATGAGGGTTTATTTAAGGTCATGCTCTTATAAACAGTCCACATCACGCTGTGCCACAAAAACAAATAATCTCTCAGAATGTGAAGTATCGGGCAAACCACTCCTGGCGTTGTGGATCTGGTGAAGCCACTGGTGAAGCGTCAGTCTGAGGAGGGCTAAATTCACAGAAAGAAAAACAAAAATCCAATTATCCCACAACTACACAAAAAGTACAAATGTTAGGAGAAAAAAAATCACAGGGAATATTCAGTAAAGAACACAGTCTGTTTTTCCATGGGTTAATTATCAGTGTGCCTCAGGACATGATTTAATGTCTACCTATAGAATCTGTGATCATCCACTCCATTGGAGAGCATCAGCAGCACGGACAAGTCAGTTCAGAAGCCACATTACAGGGTGGGCAAATAATATTTTGGAAAACATAATTTAAAATCTCATAAACATCTGTAGGTTTTCAGGAAGAATAAAAAGGGTTTTCTTGGAAAAGCGTGACTGTAGAAGGTCCTCTTTTAGCATCCTTTTCCTGTGGTAAAGTTAATTTTCAAAAATATGATGAGAGCATCATATTTGTAGACATGTGCTCACAAAGACTGGTTGGCAACTGAACAAAAATACACACTATTTTAATACTTAACACTGATCACAAATATCACTTGCATTGTTGTTCATGCACACATTTAAAATATGCTAATATACTAGGAAAAAAGAAACTGCTGCACTGCAAACAAGATTTGTTTCCCCCTTGAACACTTAAAATTCTCACAAAATGAGCAAGAGAGAATACTTACATCTAATTTAAATTTAATTACACAATTAAGTTCTTTTATCAATAAAAATCAGTAATAAAATAATCCCTACTGTATTACTGGATAATACAGGGCAGAAAACAATTTGGAATGGAAACTCCAGCATGACAGTCCATCAGTTCATGCACATGCATGTTATAGATATCTGAGCACACTCATGCACATCACATGCACAGGAAAAAATAAGCAACAGTATTTTTTTAAAAAAGATTGTTTTCTTAAAATAGACTGTTTTCCCTTATCTATTTTAGATTCTATTGTTTGTTTCCTTTTATAATTAATAGTTGCTAGGTATGTGGTCTTTTTTCGCATTAAACCAAAAGAGATAGTAAACAACCAACTGTGGAACTGGTAATTACGCATTGCTTTAATTTGCCAACTTAGAGGTGAGAGATCAGCACCTACTAAACACGGAGTACAGCACTTCTGTGCATTTAATATGTAGGCACATAAAGCCAAAAGATTAAAATCCTGCCTCGAAAGTGCCATTTTTAAGTTACTCAATTCACGATATTATTTTGTGAGAGAATTACTGGAGACTTTAATGCTGGTTTTGATCACTGGAAGCTCAGCATAAAGCATCCAAGCATGCACATTTCCTGTTGCTGTAGTAAGGTTACTCCTATGAAACAATTTGATATAGGTGAGGAAAGGGGGAGACACAAAACATTCATGTAGCACAGAACATAGTTTTCTTACATAAAAACCATTATCACATAATACCGAATAAAAGAAATTCTGTGCTAGTATCAATTTCTAAATGACAATCAGTAAATAACACAAACATTTAAAACAATTGTTCATATATGTAAACAATTGGAAGCACATGAATTCTGTTAAAGTATCTAAAGAGGTTTTCAAAGTTCAAGATTTATGAAAAAGTGAGAGAATACTTCACATTTCAACAAGGTCTACAATAAAAAGGAATACTATAAAGAGGTTACAAACATAATGTAAAAATTAAAAAGGCCATAAGAGTACTTGTACCTCTGAAAGGTTCATAAAGCAAGTGGGATTCAGCTCAATAGGAATGCAAAATTTTCCTGAGTTAAGCAAAAAAAAAAAAGAAGAAAAAAAAAAGATTGGTGAGGCAGTGCTCACCTCAAAAACGTCTTGGGCTCTTTGGGTGGCATTGGCTGTGGTACTGGTTTGCTGCTGTTGAACTCAATATCGTGGATGGGTGAGTTAGGAATGGGGTCCAGGCGGTTAGGATGTCCATTGCCCACCACTCCGCTAGATTCCAGAGCACTTAGATTGGGGACACTCACAAACCTGTTTGTTGATTTATCATTCTTCTTCTTTTGCTGCATTAAAAATAACAAATGTAAGGAAGGCTTCTTGTACCAGGACAGATGAGGAAATTTGCAAATTTAGAAGTTGTATTGATGGCTGGTTTGGGGTTTTTTTGAAGGAGAGCAATTGGGACAGACTGGGCTTTTTTTCCAAATGTAGTTTTACTATTTGCTTTGACCAGAACTGAACACCASAAGTTTTCGCAGAAAAATCAAATTTCTGATCAAGATGATGAAGTTATTAAGACTTAGTGTAATAATCAATGAATATATTATGAGATCTTCCAATATAGTATTTCGCTCTGTTTGAGACATTGGAGATAGGAAGTTTTCCACAAAATTGTCATTTAGTCTGTTACACCTTTCATGTTTACTTAAATCTTTTCTATATCAGTGAAACAGCTCTGCTGTCAAATGTAATTACAGCAAATTTCAATGACCAAAAAGGTGAATCTCTCCAACTGGTTTCACCCCATCACTGAGGCACATTTTGGTAACTGGAACATGGAACCTACAAAAGCAGCTACATTTCTTTTAAAGCAATTATGCCCTCATAGATAGCAACCATTATAGCAATACTGCTAAACATAAAAAAGATTATTGTATAGGAGTTCAGTTTCTTGCACAAGGAAAAGGCCAGGCTTCTAATGCTACTACAGCTGCCACTTCTAGACACCAGATGGCAGAACTGAACATTTTTCGTCTCTTAATACTCTCTGTACTCCTACTGATAGTATTTCAAGGGACTCAAAACACTGAAGAATTTTATTTTTATATCACTATTTTACTCTCCATAACACATCACACAAAGGAATCAGTATTTATCCTCTCTACTTTTATAGATATTTTAATGTAGAAGGATGCTTCAAATAATTCTATAGCTTTTTAAAAATAGCTGTGTGACAGAACGCCATGTGTATTTTCTGACTTCTATCAAGTATTCCATGTCCACAATAAAATATTAATATTAAAAAAGCCTTATTTCCAAAAATAGGATTTTTGAAAGAATGGATTCATTTATTCTCATGAATTATGTATTATTTGAATATATAATAAATACTTTCATTCAATTACATATATGCAACCCTAACAAAGCAGCTAGGAGAAAAACCCCTTCAGGGCTTATGAACTACACAAATTTGAACCAAATAAAGTGAAAGACAAGTGGAATCTCATGTTGTTTCTATATAATATTTTCCAGCAGAATTCCACTTGAAAGAGAAGAGCTGCTCTATTCAAGGGTGGGCACGAGTTCAAAGGGAGACAGACAGAGTGTCCTATTGTTTGTTTGTACTTTCTTCTGTGTAGCTCTCTGCTAGCTTTGATTTCAGTGCCTGACCTCTCCAGGGTTGGCAGATGCAAATGCTACTAATTGTAGCCACACTGGTGGATGTGCTTGTCAAAATACAATTTCAAAACCCCAACAATTTAACAGAAAGCTATAATGGAAAAAAGCCTTTTTTTAAGCATCACAGTGAAAGATCATTAGCTGCAAAGGATTAAACTAAGATCGTCCTGTACACTTCTTCTGTAGTAGCTGAAGAAGCAAGAAATAACATTATGGTGGAAAAAATAGTTTGGTAAAAGTAACCAACTGTATGTAAAATACATCTGCAAGGTAATATACACTGTAATTAAAACTGTGTGTTAAACACACTGTAGTTATATCTGTGTGCTTCATAGGTGGCTCATTTCTGGAAAATGTACATTATCCACATAAGTGCTTAGAAAAATACTACAGTTTATATCTTGTCCTCTATAAAACAATCCATGCTTCTGAAGCAGTCAAATCTGGAGAGACAAAATTGTGTGTATTGTTTCCATGAAATTCATGCAAAGTATTAAGAAACTTCAGATGTAACAATGTAATACTAAACAGATCCATTGCATAAATTAGAGAAGCTATAATACATACTGCAATGGCTGTAATTTTGCATTAATATGCAAAGCCTGTAGTAACTCGTAAATTCTGTCTTTTTATTACAAAAAAGAAAAGTGAATGAGATTTTCAGTTTCTTTGTAATTCATTCTCCAATAACACAGTAMGTGCTTTGACAAAATAAAGTAACATAGTCCACAACTCATGAAATGAGAGATCAAAACGTTCTGGCATGCAAGACAGTTTTAAAGTCTAAACAATTTTAAGTGATAGAAGCATATTATGAAAATACATCAATTATCACTATGGAAATCTGATGTTAAAGTACTTTTCCCAAACACTTCAGATTTCACACAAAACACAAGCTTATATACTTGACAGTTACATTTCACATCTTTATAAATAAGTGGTTCAGACAAACTTCCAAAATTTTCAAACAACCTTTAYCACATAAAAACAAAGCATTCAGATTGTATCTGGTATTGTCTCTACTGGGCCCAAACTAAGTTCTTTTGTGCAGTTATGCACAAAAATTAGGCATCCGCAGATAAGCTTGTGCGAGCTGCTGGGCTCCTGAAAAAYGCAGGAGAATATTGACAATTTGCAGCAGAGTTTGTGCAGAAGTGGGAAATACGCTGATCTGATGTGAAACTACAATAAGGCTTAGCTAAATAACACAGCCTGATCTCAAATAACGGAGCCAGACCTCCTTTTAATAACGGAGCCTGAACCTTGATCACTGAAGCTCTTGGGCATCTGAGCTGCTCATGTTGTGCCCCTTGGGTTACCCTCTGCTTCATAACCTTCCCAAATTCTTTCGCCTCTACAGCTGGGACAAATCTCTTCCCTTTCCATGCAGGTGAAATAACCTATGGGTTATCACAAGGGGGAAGGAAATGTCAGAGGACTCATTCTTACTCCTGAAGTGGTGAAAAGAAATAGAATTAAGGTACCCTACCACAGTCTGTTCACATTCCTCATGAAGGAATGCTGCTGGCTTTTGAAGTGACAGGGAGGCTTCTATGCCTGCTTGTACAGCAGCCTTCACTGGCTGCTGTTCAGCGGGATGGAGAGAACTGGAAAAGGTTGTTACTGAAGTGTTTTCCCTCGTGTAGGAGGTGACAATAACTGAGAAGGCTAGAGACTGACTTCTATCTCCTGTTGCCCCTACAGTCCATACCTGGTTTGTCACTCCAGTTCTCCAGTATTACTCTGTCTTTCTCCATTCAGACTCGTTCCATGCCCTTCTCATACTCTTCTCCTTCCYCTTTTTACCCTTATTCCCTTCCTTTAGCATCCCCTCTCCCTCTATCTTTCTAATGCTCTTCCATCCTGAGCACCACCTGAAAAATGAAATTGCCCTTGCACTTTCCAAAATAACCACGAAAAATTATGAAACTAAAACTGGTTATGGGTGTCACTGTTCTCTATTAAATGCTACAGTCCTGCCCTCTGTTGCCTTTCCATCACTTTTCTATTTCGATTTTGCAGTTTTGTGAGAAGGAACTGTGTTTTATGTCACACATGTCTAGCAAACTAGGGCAACAGTATCAGTGGATCTCTCAACCACACAAAAGAAACAAACCTACACAAAAATAAGTAGAGACAAATGGAAAACTATGTTCCTTGTTTTGAACATGTCTTTTAAGAGTGATATATGTATACACGCAGGCACACACACATACACATATATTTCTTCTTTTCACTATATCCTAAGTTTAGATTTCTTTTTCTTCGCTTTAGCAATGAAGTCCATGGAACATACCTTCACCAATGGATTAATAACACCAACATTAGGGCTTGCATTAAACATTTTGTTGTAGTTAGTCTCCCTGTTAACTAGCTCCAGCTGATAGAACTTTTTGTCCTCCTAAAAAGAAGAACAAATAGAAACTTCTTTTTATGCATTTTCAATCAGTTATTGGCCAAATCTGCCTATAAAATGATCTCAAATAAATTTATGTTTATGTTTCTAGAGAAACTGGTAATTCTAAAAATTGCATTTCATATTTAATATGTTTTATATATTTTTATATGTAAATACTAAATCATTTCTATTTATGCAGTTCTGTTGCAGTTCTATGCTCCTGAGAGTGAGCACAGCCTAATGGATTATGCACTGGGAAAGACTCAGTATAGTTAACTTCTGATCTGTAATTAATTTGAATTTCCTCATTCCTTCTTGCCTCTGAATCAGGATCTAATCAGACTAATCTGAGTGAGGGTGTTGTGCTCTGAATTTGGGAAGCTCAGTGGATCACGAAATTGGTCTTAGAAACCTCATAGAAGAAACTATTTCTTATATGGCTTACATGGCTGGCTTATTCCAGGATTGGAGATGGGAGACGTCTGATCAAGGTCATACTGAAATATTTTTTGTAATAATGTATTATGCTTGATTGTGCAAAACTCTCTGTATCTAATTAGTTTTACTATTATGAGTCATTGGAACCACAGGAATAATGTGTTAAAGAATATGAATATCATGCTAGCAGGATTGGTTCTTTACATATATTTCAAGCACTTTGAATTAGATTAACTTTTATATCTGTCAAGATATTAAACCAAGAGAGCATAAAAGTCTTACAATCAATTTCTTTATGAGTTGGTCCCGCTCTGCAATTAGGTCTTTCAGTTCTGAGATAAGCTGCAAGTCTTCTGGTCTTGATTCTCTGTTTTTATATTTTTCTTCCATTTCTTCTAAACTTTAAAGGAAAGAAGAATACCCCCTTTAGCCTGATCCAGTGTTAAATGATGAGTGAATAGTCACATCTTTGATTAGTACAAAAGAAAGTTCAGGGATTAAAAACAGAAGATGACTTTCTTATCACCTTGAAGTAAACTGATTTCTATGTTATCATTAGCTTTAGCTAGTTTAAAAAAAAAAAAAAAAAAAAAAAAAATCAACAATAACCATAACCTTTGCTCCAGTAACTAATAATCTGGGCAAAATTCTAAAAACTTAACATCTTTCTTGTGCATGCAGTACTAGGTGATTGAAAAAAGGCCTCTTGGAAGTCAAACTGAAAATAAGGCATTCAAAACCATAATATGGACAGTAGAATTACAGAAGACATAGCTAAGATTGATTCTTATGTAAAATATAGGGACTACATTGCATTATATTTAATATTAACATAAACTTTAAAAGCTGGGAATTCAATTCCTTGATGAGGAAAACAAACGGTATCATTGTTCTTTTTATAGATGACTACTCTGAATAAAGATGCATGCTTGGAGAAACTGGATAGACAGACAAGGCTGGCACCGTCTTCTCAGCTCATGTGGAACATACTGGGACAAAGATATCCAAGAACAGTGAAGACTAATAGGTAACTAATTCCTCTCCACAAAAGCAACTTAGTACCATTAGAGATGAAATAAAGGAATGAGCTGCAAAAGAAAAGCAATAACACTTGGATATTAGGATATCTGGATTAAGAGAAATGTAACAATTGATAAACATTTGAAAAAAATAGGAGGAAATTTGAAATGCCTGGTGGGAAAGCATTAAAGGAGAGAAGTGAAATAAGCCAACTGAGAGAGGAATTGTACAAGGAACTGCATAAATCTCCTTGTTTCTTCTTAAAGAACAAGTTTTGAAGACATGACCATTTCAAGTGACTGTGTCTCTTTGAAACATAAATATAATGCTCATGATGCTAAACATTGTTCCAAAGGAAACTATTAAAATACTTGTCTCGCATATTCAGCCCTCATGTAGATTAGTGAACCAAGTTTCAGAACAGATTCAGGAAATTTAACAACCTTAATGAAAAAAGAAATGAAAAAAAAATCCCAAACAAACCCTGAGAAAAATCTATGAATTTAAGGTGTCTAAGTCAGCTCAAACTTAATTCCACAAGACACCTGGAAGTAGACATAATTTCTCACTTCAGATAAATACTTTCCCTTCAGAAGCAGCTATGTGATTTTTACTTTGAGTTGCATCTGAAAAAACAGTTCATACTAAATTATATTTATAACCTTCAAATAACCTGTACATAATCTGAGGAGATTATATAATGTATTTACATAAAACATTATGAATGTGAACAACATGACTGTTTGTATTTGCAGAAAAGGCATTTGGCACAGCAGAACAGAAATATGCTCAGCTGGCTTAATTTTTGTGTATACATTTTATGCTGGGTTAAGCTATTGTATACAGATCCCCAGAGTATCGTACATCATTACGCACAGCTGTCATTCTATTTTCAGATATTTCAGAGAACTGTTTTTTTTTCTGTTTCAAAGAGATARTATGTAATTTAAAGACTCTAGTTGTAGAGCCTAATTAATGATACCCACTCTCAATTACTGTAAGATAGATTCTCCGTTTCATAAATGTTCACAAGGCCATGCTTTAGGTGAGGCCGAACCTGGAAACAGTTACTTAAGATATAGCTGCATAAAACTCCTCTGTTTTTTTCTTTACATAGTTTCCTCTTTTGACAGCTCCTTGCTTCAGTGTAAGTAGAGAGAGAGATAACACACTGAAAGCCAGGTCAGGGCACCCTGGATAATGTTTGCTTTCTTTAGGCTAGTGGCTGCTTCCTCACAGCTCTAAGTTGAGCAAGAACCAGGAGTAGGGAACCAACTAAATTTAGAAAATTTCAGGACACTGAAAAACAAACAACTTCATAGGAGAAAAAGTTAGGGTAAACGGTTCCAAAACCTAGTTCTGGTGGCTGCTCATAGGTGTGTTTTTCATACAAGATAAATGCAGTAAACAGGAGGTAGTTTACACCTAACTTACTGAATGGCAAGTTACCACATTTATCAGCCCACAAGAGTGTGCATGTGGACGATTACAAGGGAGTAAGAACTAGCATTTTATACCCATCTTATTTGAAGACAATTTCTAAGTGCTCATCATCAAGAAAGAATTAGATGCATTTGGGCTTTATTGTCCATTTTTAATTGATATTTACTTAAAGAAGTTTTCTATCATATACTTAGAACCAATTATTTTCTCTGCCATAAATCTTTTGTGCTGCAAATACAAATCCCTCAGTGACAACTTTGTGTCAGGAAGCCCTCAATGCGCTATGAAACCTCAGCCAGAAACCCTGACCAAATGGGTTACGTCACAGACAGAGATAAAGAATGAAGGATGTGGAAGACAGGAAAACACCGGCTAGGTGACATGCTACTACACTTCTGCCCAGAGGTGGTCTAACTCCAGGTGGCATTTTGACTCAGAGACACTCTAGTATTCTGTTATTGTTATGCTCATATAATCCATTGCAGACACTAATTTTCCCTATGTTAGCAAACCTGAAAATGTTTGCATCACTCATGTGCTATAATCAGACTTCTTAATAGCAAATATTGTAGTTTGTAAACTTGTTGAAGAAACTCGTGTTCTCAAAAAAGATGTATTAAAGTTTGAGAAAAAACATTTGAAATAATGTTTTCTCTAATTTTCTAAGAACTGCACAGATTTAATATCTTTCCTACTTGAAATTTTTCAGTCTCAAATCCCTAACAATTTTTCTTACTAAATTCCCCTACAGCTTATAGAATTGCGTTGCCTAAAGAACGCAAGATTAGGCCCCATACTTGATTAAGGGTTTTGCACATCTGCATCTTTGCAATATCTTCAGCAACTTATGGACACCAGAATTAACTATTCATTCAAATGCAGCTACATACAAATTTTTTTAACGCAACAAAACTTACGAAATTTGTAAAGCTGAATTAATTTCCTTGAGCAGCTCTTGGGTCTTATTAAAATCTGCCAGCATGTTTTGTTTCTCTCTGATGTGATCTGCTGTCAAGACATCCAGCTCTTTCTCATGTTTCTTGCTTAAATCTTGCTCATGCATCCTGTTTAGTTTATTTTTAGTTAAAAAAAGAGTTATTCTAAAATCAGACTTGTTTGTTCATCACGATTTTCTGCCATACTTCTAATGGCTTTTACACAATATCACACAACACAGAAGGAATTACTGATTCATCAAAACCTACTACTTACTGTCGTCCAATCTTCTAGCTTATTTCATGGAAAATGCATCTCCTTTAATGCTTTTTTAAATAAACAAACATAATGAATTTAAAAAAAAAAAGAACAAAACAAAACCAAAAACCCCAAACCAACACTTGAGCGGACTGTTAMTAAAATATGCCAAAATGTATCACTGAAATGCAGCTTAACTGTATGGTAATAGTCACTAACTTTACTAGTAATGGGCATAGCTTTTTCTAAAGACGACTAAATGATATATAACATCACKTGATTAAGAGGATAAATTAAAAGCTGCAAATGGTAAAACTTCATAAGTAAAACAATATGTGAAACAATACACATTTGAGTTTAGAGTGGAAAAATTCATACCTGATCTGTTGGTTGGATTCACTGCGTATTCTAAGAACTTCTTTCCCTTTAAACTCTAATTCCTTGGTCAATGCACTTATATTTTCATGAAGATGCAGAATCTCTTTGTCCAGTTCAGCTATATGATGGTCACGGTGTCTCAGTTCATCTTGTAGATCTGATATTCGGCATAAAAATTCTTTCTCCTATGATATAAGTAGCAGCAGCAAAAAATGTTTTAAATAGACTTGTCTCTCAGAAGCACAATACTTGCTTTTGGAAGATAATAGCTGAGCAGAATTTTCCATTCAATAGACAATTTTTTCAGTTTTTGATGCTGACACAAATTATAATTAAAACTGAGGTGTTTTTTTATTGTGTACAAGTACAAATAAAGAAKAAATCAAAGTATGTAACAAACAATTTCCATTTGCAAGAAAATTTAAAACCTGTCATTGTCATTGCCTGTTAAAGTTTGYGTAGCTCACCACATTTTCCTTTTGCCCACACAATACAACAAAAAAACAGATACCGCTAAGAACCAGGGGGCTGGGCATTTAGCATTTTCTACCTCTTTAACATAAGATATAGAGAAACTGTTTTTCCCTTTACAGCCCCATACAATGGGACAAAATAGCTCAAGATGTATGCCCTGCACCAGCGAACACTATGATTCAGAAGTCTCCTATCTTACGTATATATAAATATAAGGGTCATAAATATCTCACAGCAGAATACGTGCTAAATAGTTTATGTAAGATTTATATTGTGTCCAATAAATCAATAAAAGTCATTCTTTTTGCATAAGAAATTCCAATGAAGTTAACATCTGGGAAATTCATCTGGAACCCATCCCAATAGTTTTGATAATGATTCTCCTCAGTTTAGGAAAAGTCTGCAATAAAATCAACCTTTTTCAGAGTTTTCCATTTCCATCCATTCCACTTCTTACAGTTTCACAATAATTAATGACCATATAGTTTGCACAGATAGAAAATCAGCAGATATTTCAAAGYAGTTTTATGTATAATTGCGGTTTGTGCCTTCATGCATCCAGGAAATACAAATATATCCTAATGCACAAATTTTATAGGACATCTTTAAGAATAGACCTTTAAAAATAACTCTCTACCTCCCTATAGAAAGACTATATTAAAGTTATAAGACAAAGCAGTGGAAAATTTATATCCACATATTTAAATATTTCAAAAAGTAGTGAATATAATCATCCTGCTCAGACCTCTCTGCATCTTGTTCAGCTCTAATCCTGTGAACTGATGAGCATTCTAACACAGGAAAACACAATTAATAGCTTTGCCCTCAGTACAACTAAAGCTTGTACTTAGCAGATCATTGTACTGAGGCCAAAAGTACATGGCATTTGGTTGGATCAAACACTTGCTCTTGTACTTTAAACCTTTTTTCTGACATCTCCTTTAGGTATCGCACTCTAGGCTTAAACAACACATGACTGAAACTACATCCTCCTAAATCCTGCATGTTTTCGTTCACTCCTGACAGCACCACAAGTGCTCACGCTTTTAAACCAGCAAGAAAGAGAAAAAGAAGGGCTCATCTTTGACTGTCTCTGTTTTTGTGTAAAGACTATATCCAACTAAACCTGTTTCCTCTGTTAATATATTTCTAAAACCACTCCACCTCCTTGGTGCTGGACTATCAGTAAATCAATCCTGAAAAGCCTGTTGTATAGGCAAATAAAGAAGCAATTTTCTGGTCCTCTTATTTCCAGGAATATTCCAGGCTTCCTTTCAATAGAGATCAAGCTTTGAATTTTTAGTTACTACTGGAAAAACTGATTGTGTATAAAGTGAAAAATGAAAGATAAAAGTGAATGAATCAGTTTGCTGCTGAAAGCAAAGGTAGTCCATACTGGCTTTGGGATTTGGGGGTTTGTTTTGGGTTTTGGTGTGTTTTTTTTAAGAAACAGTTGCAAGCTGTTATGTCATCTCTCTGCTTTCTTTAGATGTCAATTTACCTTTTCCAATTTGGCTCCTGAAACAAAAGATACTAAGCTACCTCTTAAGTTTGAAGCAATCATTCGGTTTTCAGCAACCACTTCTTAGCCATATCACTTAGGCTTCGGAGAGAAACAGCTTTTTCCTTTTTAAGTCCTGCTGGCAGCTGAGGAGGAGTAGAATTTTGTGAGAATCAGCACTTTCCTCCCATGGCAAGCCAGTGTGCTCCCAGACAGCTGCACAATTCTGAGAGGAAACTGCCTGATACGGGAGCCTTTGCTAGGCTTCGAATGAAGTTTGTTGAAGGAAGAAAAAGCTAAGCGAGGAAGTTTAGGTAAACTGGTAGGGATGCATTATCTGTTTGTGCTGGCTGACTTTGAAGGATTATATGTTTGCTGTTCGTTCACAACAGGTCTTGCCTCCAGTTAAGAGAAAACGAATACTGATTATGCAATTTTACAGTCAGTTGCCAGCAACACCTCCTACCTGTCGCCTGCCGAGTTCTATGCTTCTTTCAAGCTCCATTTTGGCAGCTACCAGTTCTTGTTGATGGTTGTGCCTTAGCTGGTCAATTGCTGCTGCATGTTGATGATTTAGCTCTGAGCGCAAGGAAGCTAGTTACCATGAACAAAAAGAAAAGTTTATTTTGCAAATGTTTACATTAATTAACAATAACAGTCCAGCTCCATCAAATATTGCTGCTGACCTAACACACACTGTTTACATCAGCTAAGCAACTGTCCTGTCATTCTATTCCTGTTACTTTCCGAAACATTCTCCATCATGAAATTTGGTTGCTTACACCTTCCAAAAAAACTTAAGGGTAGGATTTTTCAAAAGTGAACAGTTTGGTCTTACCTGTTAAAGCCTATACTGATTTTAAGAGGAACAACTAAGACAACATTGAATGAGATACACTRCAGTGTTATACTACACACACACACATGCATGTATATTTGTACGAGTAGAAATAATGTTTTTGACCCACTTGCAAATTTTGAAATAGTATACCTAACATAGCTTTTCCTTCATCCTCCAGCTCAAATCGTAGAGTCTGAAGTTCCTGTTCCATCTCCAATTTGAAACCTTCCATGGCTTGTTTATGTGTTTCTTTCAGCGCCTGAAGTTCTTCTGAGTGCTTCTGTTGTAAACGTTCTTCTAATTCCTGTGAAATCAAAATTGACAAAATTTATTCTATACCAGCTTAGGGAATTTATAAAATATTAAACAGTAAACAACTAGCAACAAAAAGCAGGCATTGGCATACTCCAGAAATTATTAAAAAGGCACTAATATTGCTCCTATTTTCTTCTCTCACTAAGTTATCCTACTACTGTATTTTTTCTTTTCAGTGGCTGATGGTTATCAAGATTACCTGTGCACAAAAACTCTGTTCTGCTCACAGTTGAAAAAGAGAAAAAAACCAGTCCATRGATATATTTACAATAGCAAACAATGTGATAAGGTGGATCCATAGATGGGTTTAGTGTGCGTGCAATACACCTTTGGGGATTTTTGCTCCTCATTGACACCCATGTTTATTCCCTATTGAAGTGTATGAAGCATAATGTTCCTGGTGCACATCTTCTAGTTCCATTTCAAACAAAACAAATCCACCTTGTGTGCTCCACGACCAGTCTATGATGTGAACCAAAGTACATTACGTGGGGACAATGGGAAAATTGATTGCAAAGGTACACTCTAGATCTGAACTCAAAAAAAAATTAAGACACATACCCTATTAAGTACCATGCACTGCCAGAATTTCAATTTTAAAGCTGGTTTAGTTCAAGGTCCATTGTTCTGGACATGAAAATTATCTTGCAAGTTGCAGAACATAGTTTATACAATTTTTAACATAATGAAAATATAAAATACATTACAAAAGGAGTCAATTGACAGGAAATACCAGAAAACACATGTGAAGTTAGGTAACTATAATGGAAAATACAGAGAAACCTATTCCAAATCAAAACTAGAATATAATGTTATGGATAACAATGTCAAACTACTGTAAAGAAACATGTATGTTGATAATAATTTTACATATATATACACCTATATATATGCATATACTGGTAGAGTATAARGCAAGACATGAACCAATGCCAGTATTAGAGATGATTTTCAGTATGTCTTAATCAGATTTAACTGGATAAAAATGTTACTATAAGACATCAGCTGAAAAGGAAATTTAGTAGTCATGCAGATACTTTTCTTTACTAATTCCAACTGTGTACATAAATTGCTAAAATGGCAACATTCTCTACATAATTCAGAATATCCATATGAACATGCCTTTTGTTCTTGCTCTTTTGTTTCTTCCATATTTTGAAAGGCAAGGATGTGGGCTTCCTGAAGTGACTTATGCCTTTGCTGATGCTCCTCTTCTAATTCCTGGATCTCCTGAGTCAGCCTCTGTCGCTCCTGACTGAACTGGGCTTGTAGCTGTTGCAAAGAGCTCTGTGACTGGGAAAGCTGCATCTCCAGATTCTGCTTCAGTAAGGAGATCTAATCCACAACAGAACAGCAAATATCCATTAGTCATTAATACTAACATCAACTCTGAAAAAAACATTCAAAAGAACAAAACACTTGAAATTTTAAAGCCAGAACGTTAACTAGAAGACAGACAAGCAATGTCATCCATCTACTGAATTTGTTGTTAATATTATATCTCAGAGATATAATAATTACATTTAAATAGTTTTGTAAGGGTTATCACATCTGTCAGTTCATACTACAGCACTACCTATAACCCAATTTTTCGTGGCAGAACTATCAAAATTTACTTCTAGGTTTTGTATAAAGATCAGTAAAAATGACACTATCAAGGTTTGAAATCAAACACTTCATTGTTAAGAGAAACTATTCTTCAGGGGAACATCACGTCAATTCTGTAAGGAAAATCCTGGAGTTGATAGGGGAGGATAGCCTGTGACATCTAGATTGATTAATTTTTGTACCTTTTGATATGATATGGTCCTATCTTACTGGTAGTTTTCTCATTAAAAAGAAATGGTAGCATACCACTCTACATCACAAATAAAATGTTGCACTTGATGCATCCCCCCCCTTTTTTTTGTTAGCTCAGTAATACTATGAGAGTGATTTTTCTGCTGGTTTTCAAGATCTAAGATCTAAGCAATCTCAGTCACAAGTACTCATTTTCTTAAAAATACATTATTTCACAAATGATGTTTTTCACCCAACAAGCATTTTAATACATTAGAGTACACTGTACTTGAAAAAGTCCCATTTTCTTTTTATAATAATGTTATACTTTGTTCTTCACATCAGATAGCATCTTTTCAGACTGAAAATACTAAACCTGTATTCCCTTTAGAGCTAAACACAAGAGAGATACCCTCCAATTCTGGAAACAAGATTTAACCAAAAGAGAATTTTGCTACAGTGACTCAAAGGAAGGAAAAATAGAATTGCCATGTGACAAAGAATTTGAATCAGTAAGGATACTTTTCAAGCCTCAGAGCATTACATAAAATTGAATTATAAATGAAAGTCTGATAGTGTCATTTGATTCAGCATATCTTAAAATTAATTATGACAAATTAATAACGACATTGCACATCAGTTTATTGATTTACAGAACATTAAAACCCACCACTTAACAAAAAATTAATAGCAGCATACCAAGGACAACTTGCAGCATGAACATTATTGTCAAACGTGGGGTTTTTTTTCAGAAGGACACAGCTTAAGCAGATTTGAARGAAAAAAGCTACACTTAAAAGGAAAATTAGCACTAAAACAAAACAAGCAAATTAATCTGAATGAAATGAGCATGGCTCGTTGCATTTCAAGTTCACCAGGTCTTTGTGTCTGGGCATATATACTCTACCTTCTAAGTATACTGTATCAACAGTATTTTACTTCAGATACCTTTGAAACAGATTAGCTACAATTGAAGGAGTATAGTGAAGGCCTATACTACATTCTGTAATCTGAACTATACATGTTAAAACGTTTTACYAAGTACCTTAAATATAAATATCACATACGAATTGTACAGTGTCAGACCAAAGGTTTGTCTAATCTCCTGTTCTGCCTCCAGAAATGGCCAGCCCGGGTTACCCACGGAAAACAAGGCCAAGGCATAAATGTAGGGATCTTGACTCCGAAGTCTACCAGCATCCAGCAATCTTTCTTAAACCAGAAGAGGTATTTTGGGGCAAATTCATGGAAGAAATATTAATTAAATACAACCACTATCTGAATCCATAAAAGCTTTTAGTATCCACAATATCCTGTGGCAAGTCCCATATAGATGTGCCAATTTGGCATGATGACCTCTAATACTTGTAATGGAAAGGAATCAAGAGAAGTTCCCTTTTCATTTACTCTATTCTACTCATGTTTCTGTACATCTCCATCATTTCCCTCCTTACACCCTTTTCCATATTAAACAGTTCTGGCTTAATGAGTCACTCCTTGTATGAAAGCTATTTCATATCTATCACCACATTTCTCCTACTTTTGCCCCTTTTCTACTATTTGTTTTTAAGATTAGGAGACCAAAACAGCATAAAGTATTTAAAATGAGAGTAAACTCTGATTTTATGTAGTGGTTTATATGGTTTTACGTGTTATGTTCTCTGTTTCTCTCCTATATTCTTAATGTTTTATTTGCTTTTGTGACTCCTACTGAGCACTGAGGTGATGTTTTCATTGAATTATGTATCATGGTCACCAAACCTACTCTCTGGTTGTAACAGGTCACAGCAAGGTTCATCATTTTACGCAAGAAGTTAGAATCTGTTTTTTTTCTCTTGTGTATCACTTTGCATTTATCTACACTGAATTTCATCTGCCATTTTATTGCCAAGTCCCTTGGCTTTTTACAGCTATTCTGTAATTCTTCAGCCAGTCRTTGTCCTTCTCACCCTGAATAACTTTTTATAATCTGCAAACTTTCCCACCTTACTTATTCATAAACAACCTGCAAAAGAAAGTATGTTGAACATCAGTGTAACTCCACTGATAATCTACCTTCACTGTGGTAACACTATATTTAATACCTATCTTTCAACCAGTTACTTATCTATACAAAAACCTCCCTCTTGTATCGTGGAGTTCTAGTTTCCTCGGAAGCCCCACAACTTCTCGGCCGATCTCTTTCAGCATACCATGGAGAGGGCTGCCATGCTAGTCAGACAAACCAATAACGCAATCACATATTGTAGTCTTTCTCTTCAACCCTAGAAACTCACTCCACTGATGTGGTTAGTTTGCACCATGCAACTGCCAGCATGGCCAGCTCTGAATTTTCATCTATGTATCATCATCTGGTATTGCAACGTGCTATGGTCTTCCTTCTCCAGAAAAAAAACATCTCTCTTATCTAAACTCCCCTTTGATCTACTCACATCCCTATCTACTCTAATTCATTCCACATTCACTCTTGGGCCCTTCTCTCTTTCCCCACCTTTCCGTAACCTCATACCTACCTGGGTCCTTCTTTTCACCTGTAAGCCTTGTCTTTATTTCCTATTTCTCTGCCAGACTACACCTAGCACAAACCAGACCCCTGTCTGAAGGTCTAATTTTCCCCTGTGCTTTTAGGTAACTCTTACATTTCTTTAGATTACCTCGGCTCCTAAACTCTCAGGTTTGTTGGGTTTTTTTGTTTGTTTGTTTCCCTAAGACCACTACTGCGACTTGGCCCCTCTACTCCCTGTCTTCCATTCACCCCACACTCCAGTATCTCTCCCTCTCCTCCTCTCTTCCTTTGCTCTTTTTCTTCTTCCTAACTCCATTTTTAGTATCGTAGGAATGTGCAGTTAGGATAGTCTTAAGAGATTATTCACTCCAATTCTTTGCACTAGGTGGGAACTCTATACACAAATTACTGCTTAAAAATCTCTTATGAAGGAAATCCCACAATTTTCACTCAGATCCTCTTCCTCCTCCTCTGAGTGCCTGTGGCAGAAACACTGAGATACTGGACAGATGTCCACTCTTGTCCCTTCCACCATGTTTCTGTCCCTCAGGTTTCTCACCATTGCCCTGTCCTGTTCACCAAGGCCACCAGAAGGTACAATTCTAGGGGAAGTCTTGCTCAGTCCTGCAGAACCTCAAGTAATTTAATCATCATACTCTAAAAAGCCTTTCATGGTAACACTCAAATGGAGTTGACCACAGTATCTTAGCCAAATTTTTATTACGATGACATGAAAAAATGTATTTTTGGCTTGAAGTGAAATCTGTCTCTCAAGTACTTAAGTTCCTGCTCCAAATTCTGATAATTCTCAGTATATCATTTATAAACATTTTTAGCATGGGCCGAGGGCAAAACAATTTTCATTTCCTTTCTTTCGTGGAAATGCAGAAAACATTTTAACTGAGATGACCAAGAGAAGTCTGACATCTGGCCAGGAAGCCATCTTAGAAGAGATCAGGAATACCCTTCTCAAGCACGGTTCACACTTCCGCCAGATTCAAGTGACTGCAAAACCACAGCCTGGAATGAGTCAATCTCTGGAGATGCCTATTTGCATCAATAGACTATACAGAAAATAAAGGACAATGAGGATTAAATGAGTCCAACAAGCAAGTCAGATTGGTCTACCCTTCTAATAATAAGGGTTTTTTTTTTTGTTGAAAGTACATCAAATATTAAAAATCTGACAGTTATTTTTAGAAGAGTATGTAATTTTAAACATTATTTTGATTATTCAGTACATACACTGATATCCTTAAGAGCACATTTTTGAAAACATTAGTGCCTCCCTTTGCATGKCTTTGGAGCATCCCTTCTATATACTCCTGTATTGAGGATTCAAAAGAAAACAGCTCTAAACACTATTCTCTGAACTTCCAATACTTTTATCCAAGGTTTTCAGCACATTAAAAACACTGGTAAGATTTTTAAAAATAAAAAAAAATAGAAAGAAAGAATATTTTGGCTACAATTATGACTCGCACTGCAAAACTGCAAATTATAATACAGCATCAATCTCATGCTTTGTAGAAAGCTCTGCAATACACATTTGCACTGCCCACAAGCTTGCTTGCTTTAACAATGACATAAAAATGCTGCTTATATTATGGCCATGTACGTAGCATTTGATGTCCAGTGATGCATACATTTACACAGATGAATGGATGCAGTACACAAGCTTTTGATAACTAGCGGCAAACGTTCTCCTCTCAAATATTACCACGTCTTCTATTTCATAGGCTAAAGCAGACTGCTACAGGATATGCAGATTTATTAGTGCAAACATGCCCTGTTTACAAGCTGTAAGTGCAAATCACTTACATTGCTGATAGATTTATGCAAAGCTTCACCGAGACAGTGCCGCTATGAAGAAAAGATCACAGGAATAAAGGGAAACATTCAGAAATCAACTAAGTAAAAGAAAAAGGGATAAGGAAGGGAGAGTAAAACATAGAACATTAATTATAATTTGATCAGGGAAAAATAAGTTGAAAACTATCTGGAAAAACAATATGAATACATTGCTTTGACTTAGTATATAAACTACTGAACACAGAACAGAATGATGCGTTTTCCTGTGTTATGTTTTGAACATACAGGATAGCATTATCTCTTCAACGTAATGTTACTATATCCTCGTATATTATGCAGCTGAACACTTTTGAAATTATCCAACTGTCTCCTCTTCTCCTTTATGGCAAATAATTTTGGGAAGAAATCATTAAGTACACCAATTTGCATTACTATTAGAAAAGATGCTACATAAGGACTCAATCAACAGTCAGCTGTCTCTCTGAAATATCACAAGCATATTAAACACGTAATATTAAAGATCAAATTTCACTGCTAAAGGGCAGAAAATGAGTTTAGTCTGTAATGAAGACATATTTATATTAAAATACTTCTTTTATTTTTCTTAAAATTCAGAACGAGATGGGTACATAAAAGACTCTTCCTGAAAGTSTCCAGCAAAAAATGACTTAATGTACCACTTATACTAGTGTTGATTGCTAATGAAAAGCAAAAAATAAAAACATATTGCCAAGTAAATGTTCCATATGAAATATTATTGATCATACAAATCATATATATCATTCATATATATATATTAAAATGCCCGTGTGTTTGTATATATATATGAATAGTGTAGATAGGCACACACACACACACACACAATAGAGTCATCAGAAATGAAGYGAGAGCAATTTCAAATCCAGCATGACTAATTTCCCCTTTTGGCACAGGTCAGTCAAGAAGATGGCTTTCTCCAGGAGACAGCAGGTATTTTGACACCAGCTTGGAAGCCGATAGTTGGGAACTTTTAGATAATACTTTGTCAAAATACAAAAAAAAGAAATTATTATTCGTTCTCCTGAATCTACAAAAAGGCACAACACAAAAATGCATTATTGTGGAATATCCAAAATTATCTTATTAAAATTGTAAGTTACAAGCAACAATTTTCTATGCAAGGGCATAACACTAGGAGGCATCATACTCCAGCTGACAAGATAACAGACTGGCATCTAACAGCTCGGATTTCAACACCAGATTTTGACAGTGTCAATCTGAACAAATCCACCTATTTTTTCTGTGCTTCCTTTCCCATCTGTCTGGTTTGTTTAGGAGGGAAGCTGTTAAGAGCAGGAATGATCTCTTGCTAAATAAATGTTCAGTTTCTAGAATGTTTGGGACTTAATTTTGACAGACATATCTAGGCACCACTGTAGTACAACAAAGAAATATATATAACATATATTTAGATTTCACACCTGAAGCAGAAAGGTTAGTAATGTTCTACACTGAAAAGAAATTCCAAGTAAAAATACTTTTGGGAAGCTATATTCTGAGGTCTACCCTATTAAAAAGACCATTTAAGAAAGTGAGATTTGCCCCCTGCTGCTTGCAGAGTAACAGGTCTTTCACCAAGAAACTGGTCTTGCTTTGCTGTCAAACTGATCTTATAACTAAAAGTATTAAGATGGGCTAATGATTTTAATACCTGTGATTTCACCAAATTTAAAAGTTTTCCAGAGATTTGGAAAACAGATGGAATTAAAATGAACTTTTGTTGAAGGTTCTGGACTAAAACTCTCCAGTTAAGTTCAGTATTTAGATTTGTCACAGATTTCTTAGGCTACCTCACTCAAAGCAATCTTTCTGCAACCCACGTTTCCTGATTGTGAAATGAGAACACTAATTATCTTGTGCAAAAAAATTAACTATTAAATGCTCAGATCTTATTGGCAAAAAGAAGGTCATGCACAGACCAAAAAAAAGTTATTTTTACATGTTTGACATTCCTACGTCTTCTAAACAGACACACAGCAATGTTGAATATATAGTAAATATAGCTTACTGATTTTTAACAAAACTTGAAATACACAAGTACTTTTTAAATCTGAAAGTCTAAGTATTGTATCACTATTCAAAAGCATTTAATTATAGGACAGCTAGCTAAACATCAGTCCTGGAAAAAAGAGTGGAAAAGATGATTTAAGAGTCAACCAAGAAAGACTTCAAATGTGAAAATAAGATGATTTTCAGTCAACATAACAATGGAATAAAGCCCTGCTACAGAAAACCTGATTTCTTGCTTTGACAACACTACGAATTTGAGCAATAAATGCTACTGTACAGAAATAATACTTCAGAGGACTTTTTAATGGTATTCAATTTATTATCACATGAGATTTTTGTCAACAAATGTGTGCTTATACAATATTACTGAAGGATATTTTAAAAGATTAAAACCAACTTATTTATAAATCTCAAAAACTGCTAGTGGTGAATCATCACTGAAATCAAACAGGGATTCACTAGGATTAATACTAAACCTGACTGCAATTTGTTATTTTTATCCTTTATTAGACAGTAAATAATTTTCATAAAATACATTCATGATAGAATAGTAAATTAGAATTATATAGGCTAGTCAATTGGTAWGGGGGCTGATTCCAGCAAAATGTGTAGCAATATAATCAGATGCAGCTCCATATTGAAAAGTATGCAGACACATTCAGAATAGAGAACTCCAAAATAAGTCTGGTTGAAGTACTACTAAGGAATTCCATAAAAATTCAAAACATTCTTAGGACTACTTCCACAGCAAGGTCCATGATACGGGTGAAAAAAGCGATGAGAAGCAAGAAGAATGCAGGCATAATTGTTACTCTCTTTATTTCTATGATAGGGAGAAGTGATGACAAAAAAAAAGGGGAACGCGGGTTTAACTCTCACTATTTCTACAGGTTGGAAATCAAGATTATTGGTTTGTGATTTTATTGTGATATGAGAAACCCTTGCTCAATTCTCTTTGAAATCAGGCTTCACAGATACAAATCAGTTTGTTTCTCAGAAGTATAGGAACTTCTGAAAACACATCTTTATTTCATATATATGTATTAGCTGTCCTGCTTTTACTTGATTTTGTGGTCTTCTTTTTCAGTATGTCTTCTCCACTCTCAGCATATGCACAGCTAAGCCTCAGAAGTAACCAAGAGAACTTCCTAATGACCCAGAGGAACAGCAAAGAGGTTGCTGCATCTTTAGAACCCACTGATCATTGCGGGCCACACAGCAGGACCGAAAGACCTTTCATGCAAGACACAGGAAGAGATTTGTATTCCCACCTCTATTTCAACATCTCTCCTAAAAGAGCTGAGTTTTCAATTTAGTTGGGCCACTTTGTGTTGTAGTAAAGCATAGATTTAGAGATTTGAAACTATTCAAGCTTTGGGTTTGCTTACTGTAATGAACAGTTGCTGATGTTCCCATCACAACTGTCACAGGGGCCCTCCTAGTGATCAAACAGTGTCATTTTCCTCAAGAAGGGAATTTACTGCACCACTAACATTTTCACATTTTCATTCAGTCGCATTGTTTCCTGTGGAACATTAGCTTATTGAATGCACGGAATTTTTCTCATTTCATTGTTTCTCTTGGCTAAAAATTACTTTCAACCAGATTGCAGAGGCTTGACACTGAATTTCAGCATCAGTCTTCATGTCACCCAAAGATCAGTTACGTAACACTTTTTCTCATTGATATTTCAATGTTAAATTGTGTCAAGATCTGACTTTGGTATACAGTTCACTGAGTTTTCAAAATACTGCTGGCAACAGAAATTCGTGTGTAATACCTGAGACCCTAACTAGGGAAGATCCAACTTCATCTGTTGTATCAAAGCAGATCTAGATTGCTATGCAGTCTTTGCCTCATTTTATGAATGACCTCCAATAGATGCTGCTAACCTTTCTGAAGAAGAAAACCTATGTGCATCCATCAGATGTTAGTAAAAGAAACTAGTTTCCGAGATGCCTACTGAAGAAGCTGAAGGGGCCTTTGGCATGAGTCCATTTTATCCAGCTAATAACAACAACCCCAGAACTCTCCCTCAAGATACTTCCTTGGTTTGAAGAGAAAGACTGATTTGTCAGCAGATGCACTGTTGTCTCTGGCTGCCTGGTGCTTTATGTGACAGATGACTCTGCAGAGATTTGGAAAGCAGCTGTTTCTTACTACAATGTTTTGTACTTGGGTTGAGGCTTGTGACATGCTAGGAATCAAAGAGCTGCATCAAAGTTTGCCCTGTCTGACTGATAAGAAAAATCAGCGTTTAGAGCTCCTTCCCCTTCCTCTCTGTCAAAACCCAACAGTTTCCTGTTGAGAAAAATGAAGTATATATAAGGCATTCTGAAATATATAACTATCTCTAGGATCTAATCGGTCCCGATTCCTCCTGGTTTTGTAGCAACCCTGAGTGAAGATGCTGTGTCCAGGCTATCACAAGGTGGTAATTATCCTGTTGCTTTAAAAAGATGGAGCTCTTCTCTTTTCCAGTTGTAGGATTCTACCAAACTGCTAGGCAAAATGCCTAGGTATTTTCACATATTTTTAGCTGTTTGGATTATATGCTTTTAATCTGACAAACTGCAGGTTCAATGGTCAAGGTAAAAAAAGTTTTGAATAGAGAGGATCATTTGAATCTACTGATAATTTTTAAAGTTTCTGGAATGGTACTAGAGCTTCATTTAATTTTACTTATTTGTCATAATGCTATCAGGATTTTAAAGATTATATACGTATCTTGGCTAATCCTTCCTGGAGCACAGAGGTATCTGTCAAAAAGTGCCCTTAATACAGAATTTTATTCATCTGCTGAATCTCAAACAAAATTTTGCCCCACCTAATAAGTTATCTCACATTTCTCCCAGTGCCCACTGTTTTCAAACCTATGCAAAAGCTACTTGAGCAGCTATCTTCCAGAGCAAATAGGCTAAGGGTAATGTTTTAAAACTAGACTCTCGCCAGAGTCTTTATCTTACAGTTAGGGGAAAAACATATACAGATACAGGATTAACATTTGATTTGAGGAATGGTATTACTGTTGGATTTGCCTTAGATTTCTATTTACCAGTTTTGGAAGCGTAAACTTAACTTCAAATATCAAGCTAAACTCTTTTCTGACTCATGCATCATTAATTACATACTGTAATAAGAATTTAATGTTCTTTTCATCCATTGACAGGTAGAATTAAGAAGTCTTTCAGTCTCCTCCAGATTTACTAACTCAAACACTGCCAAACAAAAACTGGTAATATTAAAACTCCAATTAAAAGTTTATGATCAGATAAACAAGTTTCTTTGGATATGAAGATACTGTAATTTCAAACATCAGCCTAGATGTATTTTTAAATTTAAACACAACACCATGAGAGAAAAAAAATTGAATGAAGAAGAAACCAAGAGAGAGATGAAAAAGAAGTCCAGTAACACATTTATTCTTAAACAGAGCAACAAAGCTAACATTTGTTAGTATTCCTACTGTATCCAACTGAAAATACTTTGAAAACTCTGATTTGTTCTGTTGCTTTTGTTTGTCTGTATTGCTGGGTAGCTCTTAATTGTAAATGGTCTTTAATGAATTTCCTCTGTTAAATTCACATCTTTTAAACAGAGAGTAAAACAATGAAGAGAGTGCAGTACGGGCTGAATGGGCTCACCATAACTAAAAGCTCAGAAAAACAGATAGTACAGCTGGATCTTAGGCATTTGTTTTCATGTTCAAGCTTCAGACAAAACTACAATGACCAATCTGGATATAATAAATGCACCAACCAATCTTCAGGATCACATCTCTGCATAGAACAGGGGGATTCTTTATTAAGAAGTAGAGACAGTCATGAAACAGGGGGGAAGTACCCTCAACAGATGGCCCTCTGAAGGCTGCAGTGGCTCTGGATTACGTGATTATTCACACGCTCATGTCCAAGAGTTTTTGACTTGCTTAAAGCATAGGTTTCCCACTTAGAATATGGGAGTACCAATTCTTCTAAATCAGCGGTAAGGGGCAGGATGTTTACCGACACTGGATCTAGGCAGAAACTCCTAAAGCTCCCCTGATTCTCCATGATGCCCACAGGAGTTGCAGCACAGTCCCATTAAGACCACAGTTTTGAGAGCTGTAGTCACTTCTGAAAGTTTCCAAGAGCTGCAGAAAGTGGTGCCCCTTTGGAAAAACAACAAATATCTACAGATGAAAGAAGAGGCATAAAACCTTACACCCTGAACTGCATTCCAGATGCCCTCTGTTCTTTGCTCCCACCGTGGTATGATTTTTCTTTTCATTCTTTCAGATTTCAGCATTTTAGATGTCTAAGTGCTTTTTAAATCTTGCCCAAAATCCCTTACCATCCACTAGATGTCATGGTAGCCTTACTAGTATTACTGAATACAAGAATGACCGAAGAGAATTAGGGGGGAGTTACTTGAAATTTACCTCCTCTCTGTTTCTGACAGACAAGCCTTTAGACAGGGTGTTCAGGTCGATATCAAGTGAAAGGAAGCAGAGTAAAGTGATTCTGTGCTGAAAGTTAATCTCACTTCTTTCAGGAAGCGGATATAGCGTATGTGCAGGTTTTCTCTTGTAGAAATTTCCAGCATCCCTTCAAAGGCAAATCTTCTAAAGCAGGGATTACCCAGGCTGTGGAACAGGCCAGTAATCCTTGTGCTGGGAAAGAAAGTAGCGTTTCCCGATTCTGCTAAGTTGGATGCACGTCAGCTCTGCGATAAGCACCTCCGCATAGGCAAATAAAGACGGAGCAATAACTGCCCTCCAGTAGAAGACTGGTCAACGGGCATTTACAGGCGTGCACAGCTCTGACTTTTCTACAACACTCCACTTCATGAACAAGAGTATACTTAGTGGCCAGGGTTTTAAGATTGAGTTTGAAATTTTCTGAAAACTACAATTTAAATAATGTCTACCTCAGAAGGAAATATTTACATTTTGATATATTTATATTTTTTGATAGTTTAAAAAGGAACACACCATCATAGAAACAAACTCTGAATAGGAAACTTCTACAATTTTTTCAAAAAAGGAGATAATCTTTGCAGCAGGAAAAATAAACAACAGCTACCAAAGCGTATGTAGTATACTTTTGTCCATTCTCACTGTACTACTTCTAATATTTCCATTAACAGAAGACGGTATCTTCGCATGTGAAAAGTTGACAAAGTTAGAAAGAAGAATGTCACACTAATGCTTGGTCACGTAACAGTATGAAGCTACATAAGAATGGAAAAACACGCTGACAAAAACATTTATTTTACTGGAACACATGTTTTACTGAAAAGTAAGGAAGATGGGAGAATCAATATTTGCTCAAATATAGAAAAGCCCATCCACAGTCAGAATACTTGATTCAGTTTACAGAAAGAAACATTTATCGCAAGAAGAAATAGATAAGAAGAATACAGGTCTGTACAGAACCTGTACATTTCAGTGCTCAGAACTGAAGGTTGCGCAACATGGAGAGGCAGAAGAGAGAACACGCTCATGCTTTAAAAAAGAAAATTCCTGCTATTTCATCCATGGCYGAAGCTTTCTCAGCAGTAAAATGTTTTTAAGAAAAGCGTTAAAAGCCACAGCCAAGAGAAATGGAAGATAGCTAGCACATCTGAATTCACTACATATTTCATGAAGAAACTCACATGGATTGATGTAGAAGTACTTAGTACAATTTACAGAAAAAAAAAGGAAAAACACTTTCTTTTTATGTCTTCTAGAACCATTTCTCATCTCAGAGATAAGAACTACACACTTGGTCTCTAGACAATGATCTAGTTAACCTACCAACCACATTTAACTGTAGATGGTAAGCAGTGCTTTGCAACCGGCAAGGATGTGTTTAAGCACTTAATCAGCTGAGTAGCATTTTCTCTTGGAGAATTTTTTTACTCAAAACAAAACTATACTGTTAGAGTAACAATAATCCTACATGCATTCTATGAGGGACCACTTAGCATTACTGATATAAAAGCAAAAATATTACCTTGCTTTATATAAGAGCTAGATCTCACCTATCAAATGTGCAACAATTAGTATAAGGCAGAAATTTGTACATTAGTATAACATAATTAAAAAAATCAGCTTATTACACTTCATGGGCATAAATTTTTTGATTGAACTTTTTTTTTTTTTTTTAAATTGTTGCCATTTACAGCTGTTTCTCTTTATTCAGTTTTTCTGGCACCAGTCAGCAGTATTCCAAGATGGGCATACTCGATGTTGTGTTTTTCTACAGTTTTCGTAACTATACGATTCTCTCTATTCATTTAAACCTGTTTTTTCAACACTTTGCTTACATAACCATTCCTATACTTCAAGTTAGGTGCTACACTTCTTTGTAGCTTGTTTTTAAACGAAATCTGAGATGCATCAATACATATTAGAAAATTATGTACCCATAGGACTGAAAGTATATGATAAACTTATGAACACACACAATATTTTCCATATTAAAAAGCATGTTATTTTCACTATTTTGCACTGGACATGACACTTATTAATTTCCCCAAAATAATACGTTAAGTCCTTTAAATTTAAATTACACCTGTTAAATATACATGATCTCACTTTTGTCCAGAAATAATTTCTTAAATTCCTCCCCCCCAATAATTCATTTTCATTACATCTTTCTGGAATGCCTTATACTACAACATGCTGATGAGCATTTAATTTCTGAATTCAACCTTTCTGAACAGCACTTATACAACTAAGAGGTGAAGCTCTAGACATTTTCTCAACATAAAGTTAGGAGTTTACAAATGATTTAGCCGAGACCTCACTCTTGCATTATTTTGATAAATCATTGTATAGTACTGCTGGTATAGACCAGACCAATGCTTCAGGTGCAAAAATCTGAATTGCAGAAAGAGGAGTTAGATCTCTGCTCTCTTCCTAATTCTTACACAGACTTCACGCCTTTCAAATGGGTTTTAAATGCATCTTCCCACAGATGACTGGGGCTGGGTGTAACAAATTCACAATTGTACACCCCTACTGCAGTATCTCAGGCTGTTCTAGGTCAGTGTAGTTGAAAGAAGACAGGTCTGAACAGATATCCTTTTGATGAACTAAAATTTGAATTCTTCCCAATGCTGTTAACTTTTATATATATACATATATGTGTGTGTGTATATATATATATATGTAACAGCAGAAGAATCTCACTTTTGTTGCTGTTTCCAGTCTGTTTAAACTAGACTGTGAACCCTCTGGGGTAAAGAGTCTTATTGCACATTTACCAATGGCCAAGCACAGCTAGGCTTATTGCAGTAGTTCCTATAGTGTCAAACTGGGTCCAATGCAGCTTCCACTCAGAATATCATCATTCTAGATTAATACAACCGAAGTCTACAGTAATCTTTGCGTTATGAAACAGATACAAAAAATCTTCCACTCTTCCATAATGAAAATACTACCTTTGATTTTCTTCTATGATGAAATGACTAAATCTGTGGATGAGGGGAGAGCAGTGGATGTTTGCGACCTCAATTTCAGCAAGATTTTTAACATCCTTGTATCTGATTGTATCACAATTCAGATGGGTGGGCTAAGAGATAGATGAGAACTGGCAGGATTATCAGGTTGAAAGGGTAGCAGTTAATGGTTCACTCTACCTCAAAGCTTGTTACAAGTAGAGTTCCTATTCCTATCTATGAATAGAGTACCTATTCATTTTAGTATCTTTATCAATGATGTGGAGGAGGAGACAGACAGTACCCCCACTGAGTATGTGGGCAACACCAAACTGGGAGGAATAGAAGAGGGGGCGCAGCACAGAGGAGGGGACACAATACATTGAAAGGCAGGACTGCCATCCAAAATGACCTATATAGGTTATAGGTATGGGCCAATAGGAACCTCACAAAATTCAGCAAGGACAAATGCAAAGTCCTTTACATGGGATGGACTAAACCCCTGTACTGGTTCATAACCAGGTTACAGATCTSCTTCGCATAACCTAGTTATCGGTAGGCTAAACATGAATCAGCAGTGTGGCCTGGCAGCAATGAATGCCAGCAGCATACTGGGCTGTTGCAACAACCAGTAGTTTGAGGGAAGGGAGCAGTCCATTTGACTTGGCACTTGTCGCACATCACCTGGAGGGCACATCCTGTCTCCTCCTCCAGTTCATTCAGCTTTGGTTGCCACAGTACAAGACAAACGTTGATAAACTTGAACATGTTCAGTGGAGAGCTACCACCAAGATGGCTGGGATTGGAGCATATATCCTGCTGAGGGAACCAGGTTTGTTCAGTCTAAAGAAGAGACGGCTTTGTGGGACTTAATAGCTTTCCAGTACCTATGAGGTGGTTACGGAGAAAGTGGACCCAGCCTCGTTACAGTGGTGCACAATAGGACAATGAGAGGCAATGATCGTAAACTGAAACAGAGGAGGTTCTGTCTAAATACAAAGAAAAAACTCACTATGAGGATAATTAAGCACTAGAAGAGATTATTCAGAGAGGCTGTGGAATCTTCATCCTTGGAGGTTATTCAAGACCTGACTGGACAAAGCCCTAAGCAACCTGGTTCAAATTCAGTGTTCACTGATTTGAGCAGGAGGTTGCACTAGATGACCTCCTGAGGTCTCTTCCAACCTAAGTCAGTCTATGATTTTATGATTCAGGTCAGTGCAACTCTCAGAGATTACCCTTTGTGTTCTCCAATCAGGAGGAACTTACTACAAACCCATTTCTCCAAGAGTTAAGTTACCCATCTTGTATGCTATGGTCTGGAATTCTCTCTCCTCCAGGTGTAATGGATAAAATGTAGATTCTTACAGAGAGAAAGCTTAATTCCCTACCACCAACAATAACTTTTCAATCTTTATGAAATACCTATCCAACTCAAACACTGGTACGGAAAAGCAACAGCTAGATTAAAGAAAAAAAAAAAAAAAAGTGAAGACTCCCATGGTTTATTTTCTTATTAGTCCTCTGAACACACATGCTGTTATGAAATGGTGCAGCTCTTTGGTACAGTAAAAGGAATGAAGGAAAAAAAAACCCAACCATTTTGCATATGCAGACCATTTYCTATGTCTGCAAATTCTTTAGTAAAACTCTCCTTATTACAGTTAGCTTTCTGATTCCAAAATTTCTTCCATATGCAGAAAAGAATTGTTCATTTGCAACATATTAATTTTCCATTCTGAAACTGTATGTTAGATTTATTATGGTATTTTTAAAAGGAAGAGATAAGTAAAGTATTTTAAAAGTATGTTAAAATTACAGAAGGTTTAACATATCCCTTTCAAATYGTACTTTCCTGGAGAAAATGCTATTTATAGGTAGAAGTAAAGAGAGTAAATGAAGCTTGGGTAAAGGCAGTAAGTGAAACTTAAAATCAGATGAATCCAAGTCTTATTACATTCATGTTGTAAAAAGTAACAGACCAAGAACTTTGAAAACCTTCAGCTTTTATGAGCCTAAGCCACATGATTTTACAAACTTAAATTCCCTTGTCAGCAAAATAAATTGTTATGTGTTCCTATAAGAAGCTGTATAATCAAGTGCATGTTCAATTATTAGACTTCTCAAATTAGACAGCAAATTAAAAGCCATCCCACAATAACACCCTGAAATCGTAGTCATTCAATGAGTTCCAAAATCTGTGTCTCTTACTTTAAAATATATTTGTTCGTTATCAGCTATTCTTTCAAACTGTAGTCAGTCAATAAAACCAGTTCTATAGCATTTACTGTTTGGAAAAAGTACAAAGCAAGTATTTTCTGTGAATTATCTAACATAACTGAGTTTATAAATACAAGTTGCCATTAAAACCCTCAGTATTTATAAAAAATTATCCCAAAATAATGTTCAAAATGACTTAAGAGAAGACATAGCTGTAATAAACATGTTGTAGAAACTGAGGGACATTTTGACTTTTCAGTGACTTGCACAGTGTCGTTATTGTAAAGATAAGGGATACCTCCAAGTCCAAACAATTAGCATTGGTAAATATTTACAATAGAATAGGTGAGCAGACAGAAAATCAAAAAAATCTTACAGTGAAGAGGTGTGATTGTCCACACTTTCCCACTCCCCCCCAAAAAAACTGTAACAAGTTTTATTCACATTTAGCGTAAAGAAGGACATTCATATAATTTTAAGGCATCTTCATATGTTACTTAAAAAGTTCAATAATGATTAGGTTTAAAAAGCATTATGCTAACAAATTTCATTTCAAAGACAGATTGTCACAACCAATTTCATGTAGTTAATTGGTAATAAACCACCAGCAACTAAATTGTAATGGCCTTCCAATTCTCAAAGAAACCATAGTTACCTGGTCTAAAAGATCTTCAACCTTTTTTTGCCATCCATCCCTTGCTGCATTTTTTTCACGTTCTTTCAGCTGCAGCAGCTGAGTCATGGCTGCCTTCTTATCCTCTTCATGCTGAAGCCTCAGCTCTTCACGAAGCTTATTACATTCCTGTCTAAAAGCAAAGGTCAAATAACTAAAATGCAGTGGACCTTGTGCAAGAAGTGAAAAAGAATTAAGAACTCAGTAATAATTCGAAAAGCTTAGATAATAGCAAAAACCTTTGTTTTACATTTCATTTGCTATTACATTTGCATGTAATACATACTTCATTTCTTATTAAAGAATAAAAGAAAAAAACTAATACTTGCCGAAGATTTTCTGTCCATTTTATTTCCAAGTCACGAGCCATTCTGTCAACTTTGAACTTTTCCTCTTCTCTCATGGCAGCAATCATTGCCTCATGCTGTTGTCTCTCCTGATCTAGTTCTCCCTGCAAACACAAACTTCACAATAGAGACTGATCAGCAGCAAAAAAGTATTTCAAACCTTAAATGAATGCATTTATAACAAAAATGTCAGTTACAATTGGGTCATAAAACTTGAACTATAACTTTTTCAGTGTGTAATTCCTAATTACACACAATTAACGCCTATACATCTGCTGATATTTCTTACTTGTGGAAGAGAATTCTGCATTCCTACAAAAAGCAATTTTCCAGTAAGTCATTCTGGAATTAATCTTTTCAAACACTGTTACGTTGAATCACAGAATAACTTATGCTGGAAAAAACCTCAAAAGGTCATCAAGTCCTGTTCAGTGCAAGACTAACTTCAGAATTAGAGCGGGTTGCTTAGGTTGGTTCTTGTTAAGCATGTTTTGGACTTTTTTTTTTTTTTTAAAAATCAGCAAATATTCATTATTTGAATTTCAAAGCTTGAGCTATCTGGATTTGATACAAAGTTCATGTATCTTCTTTCTGTTTCTTGACTGGACTAACCTGGTAGGAAACAGGCTTTTAGTCTGAACACAGAAAAAATTTAAGAATTCATATCAATTTCTGTTCAAATTTTACCATACTAGAATAGTATTAGGTACTACCTAGAATCCATACTTACATGAATGTTTTTCAGCAGTGCTTGCTTCATTCATGAGAAGCAAACATGGCCATCTAAATTTAAATTAAGACTTTTTAAAGTGAGAATTTTTCTGTAGGATTTTTTCATTTATGTATTTTAAAATCTGTTAAGATAAATGTTATTGCCAGTAACCTGCTATAYACAAATATTTAAATGTTAGAATAGGTGAAGAGAGAAGAATGCAGTAACGGACGCTTAGAGAAATTATAAAGAATACAGAGGAAGTTATGAACTGTAATAGGGTACACTTCTAATGACCATAGCTGAAAGAAATTTAAAAACCAAAACAAAACAACCCAAAAAACCCCCACCCAAAACAAAAAAAAAAACCCACCACACAAAAAAAACCCCCAAAAAACCAAACAACCACACACACACAAAAAACCCAATATCCTGTTTCAGGCTAGTTTTGTTAAGAAAATAACACCAATATGAAAACAGATACAGGGAAATTTTTTTTTAATATTTGTTGCTCTACTTCAAATATTGCTGTGATCTTGTAAATGTACATCGTTTACTGAAGAAAGAAAAAGGAAAGGTTATACTTAKTATTAAAGTCAGTGAGCTATTGACAGATTAACTGACAGTTCCAGTTCCATCTAAGCCAACTAAAATGGCAATATATTTGTGCTTAGAAAAATTAATTGCTTCAATTGTATAAAGTGGTCACATTTTCTGGGTGACAGTCTGCTATCTTTCAAGATATCAGAGCATATATCTTTAAACTACCCTTAAGCACCTTCTGAAATTCTAAATTTGAGCCTGAAATGAAGACTGTGCCCATTATTTGAGGAAAACATGGTATGCATGCATACGGGGGGGGGTGGGGTGGGGTGGGGGGGGTGTTAAAAAGGTTTCAATGAATTCTAGAGCTAGTAAGCTCTGGATCTTGTTTTGCACCAAGACATGAAACTGTCTGGAATAGCACTGGTGTAACACATATCCTTTGTTACATTCTCATGAAAATTCTGCTAAGCCTCCGAAAAATCCAACTCTGGATATATTTTGTACGGACATACTTTGGCAGCTACAATTTATATTAACCACAGAAAGATGTGCTTGCAGCAATATCCATTAAGTACTGAAAGTGTTCTTTTGAAAACAAACCAACAAAAAAACCCAAAAAACCAACCAACCCACCCAAACCAACCCATCCTAGTTTTCCTTTTTTTTTTTTCCTCCCTGCTTGAAATTAAAAGAGAAATCTCTCTTTTAATGAAGCCATATGAAACTCCTTCAATAATGTGTACACTGTAACACCTCTTGCCATTTTAAAAACAARACCAAAATTACTGTGACTTGTACTTTGCACAATTTATTCTCCAACATTATGGTTACCTCAACACTATACAATGAATCTGTGGTCTCTCGCAGTCTTGCTCTAGTTAATTCTAGTTCTTTCTGGAGTATTTCCTGAGCTTCTTGAAGACTGGAGATATGTCCTTCTGCAGTACCAAGGCCTTGTTCACTTTTTCGTACTAGGTCTTGCAGTCGACACACCTACGACATGCAAGAAAAAAAAAAAAGTAATTCACATAATTATTACTAATGGCAGCCAAGTCATCCTGGTTTCATTTTCTTCCAGTGATTTCTAATTCCAGCCTAGACAAGTTTTTATTCGCACAGCCTGTTCTCCTTTAATATCACTTACTGTGCATTAAAAAACAAATTCCTGTAATATTATGAAATCATACAGATTCAATTAAAGGATTTTTACAAGAGGAAAAAAAAAAATCCAACCTATGTTTGAAACAGGAAAGAGGTTACATAAAAGTTCTGAAATTACCTGTAATTTTACTGTGAGAAAGTATGTTTTATGCCAATTAAAATAATGAGAACCACTATTTCAAAATATATAAACTCTAATCTAATGGATAAATTAACTTGTGCTAGGGTATACGTTTCTTCTAATGGATAAATTAACTTGTGCTAGAGTATACGTTTCTCTGTCTTCAGATTGCTACCTGTCCATCAATTAGCCCATTTAAAGCTCAATCTAATATCTGTAGAGTATAATGTGATTATTTCCCTAACTGCTATGTAACAATACACTTTTCTCTGCCTGTTTGTGCTTCAGCTCCCCATCTATAAAATGATGATACTTCTTTGCTTCAATTAAGAATATTAGAGATTGAACATTGTTCACCAGCTATTGGAAAGGAAAAACTTTTTTAAAYATGTAGGCTGGAAAAACAGAATAATGGGAGGCAGGGGGGACCAAAGAACAGCAGCTAATAGGAACTGAAGTTTTTGCAGAAGTAATAGTCTATGCCATTGCCTTTGTATGTTGAGATAAATTCATTCACAATGGGACAAGTGTCCCAAGAAAAGACTAACTTTTGGTTTGCAGGTATGAACAGGTAACAGTTATAACTACTCTTTCTGTTTGTTAGCATAATCATATGCAAATACTGTTAATGACATACACAGGCACACACACACATATATATACACACACACACMCCCCTCCCAGAATTCTCTCCCTCTGTATGCAACCCATCGYGTGTTTAAAAAGAGGGACTCCTCCTTTCCTCTCAGCAACGAATCCCAAATTTCTTTGGCATGACAGATCTCAGAGAAAAACTAATGTAATCTTGAGCACTTGTCTATGTGCTCCTTTGCATTATATACAAACAACTACTAATTCCCTACAAAGCACTACTACCTGAAGGAGAATCCCTACATGAAAAACTGCCCCTAAAACTGTATTGATACCCTCGAAGTGCACCACTGTATGTATCTGGTAGTAGCACACCACTTGCATGAAATGTGAACAGCAGCCCTGTAGATCAAAAGGATATGGAAACATTATGCAGGAATGCCACTCATAGGGCTTAGGTCTATTCTACTGATGACAAAGCAATGCTGGAGGCTGTTTAAAATGATCCTTAGTAATATCATTGGAAATCCTTTGCATGGAGGTGGCCGGTCCTTAGACTACTCTGTCAAGTGACACAAACAGAGTCTTTCTAAAAGGTCTTGGCTGGTCAACAGTGAAAGGAAGCAAATCTACAGAGTAAACAGCCAGCCTCATCCTGGTATACATGTGAAAAAGTTAGTATCTTGACTTAACCAGAACTCTCAAAAAAATCTCTGGCAAGTATTTGAGATTACACTGTTCTTAAATAGCTTGATACTAGGAACGAGCCTAATGAGGCTTGAATCTTTCTCATCCTTTAGCTAAGATAATTACTATCAAAAAGCCTGTCAAAGAAGAGAGGGTGGCATAGGTTCAAAACCAGCTTTCTCAGCAGGGAAGCTAGAACTAAGCTAACATCTGCAGAAAGTAACAAATATATGCCTACTGTTAAATGACATCTGTAACAAACAAAAAAAGGAAGCAGCAATAGAAACGTAAGAGCTAAGCTAAAGATGTGCCAGACATTTCACAGGCAAGTTTCTTCCAGGTCAGTGAAGACACCGAGAATCTCTTGTCAGTTGTCAAGAGATCAATAGGTTGTAAGTAAAGCACTTGTCTCGTGCTTAAGATAAACATAGTAATAAAATAAAACGTATCGCCTCTCTACTACACAGTGTGGATTTACAGACCACTCTGAATTTATTGCCTGAACACTTCCTCTCATTCTCTCAACATGCAAAATACAGTGTATTACATTTATCCTGGCATAAGAATGTATATAATCTCAATTACTAAATAGCAGCTGGCCCTAATTTCTTATTTTAGTTTACGTTAGAGTTATCTATTCCTTAGCTACGCCTCYGTTTTCCTAATTCAGTGTGCTGATGAATTTTCCAAGCCTGACCTTGATAGCAGTTAGATAATGAAAACTCATTCTTAAAACATTTGAAGTGATTTCCTTCAAAGAAGGAGCAAGTTTACTACTCATGAACCCAGGAGAAGTTGATAAAGAGCAACTACATTAAAACCTACAGTGTTGAATGACAACAGAAAGACAATAGTGCTCTCCTCAGATCTAATCCAGCAACAAGGAAAGTTAACATACAACAGACAAGTTAAAGCTAAAAAGAAACAACAGAACTTTCTGTAATTTTGAAAAGAAAAATAAACCTGCTTATGATTTTTTTAACATATATAACGAATACATCACATTTGCGTTAATCTGAATGTAGGTAAGCATGCTGTTAAGAGAGCAAGAGCAGTTCCAGCTTCAATTTACACCTTCTCCAAGGTCTGAAGTACTGGCAAAGCACTCACAACTACCAGAAAGAAGTACAGTCTCCTGTTTACCAGGTACTCACGACTGACTGATCAGCAGTGCTGCTGAGCTCCAAAGATGGTAGGTTCAACTACTCTGGTAGTATGTATTATCTGGGGTATATATATACACACACCTGGAAGGTACTACTCTGAAAGTATATATTAATATGTTAATATATACTTTCAGAATATATACTTTAATGTATAATAATTTAATACATTAATATAGCAATGTACTGATATATTAGTAATATATCAATGTATAATATTTTAACGTATAAAAATATATACTTTAATAATAATAATTTACTATATGCTTTCAGAAGGGCAATCTTTCCCATTTATTAAAAACAAGCAGTTTTGTTCTAAAGCAAGTTTAACATTTGTGCAAACTGCAAGCCACCAGACTTAGACAAACACCTGCCACCTCCAGAACTTGTACAGTATAGAAAATGGTAATGAAAAGGACCACTGCAAAAAAGTACTTAAATTCATGCTTAAGTCTGTCTTAAAGCACACACTGAAATCATATGTATGGCCTGTTGAACAATGAAGCTGATGAATTATTTTCTTGAAACAAGACAAAAGTTTCAGACAAGAATGGGTTGATGGTTTTGGTATCAGTAAGAATATATTTCTAGTTTAAAAATATTATATTATGAACAGGTGGTGATTTCAAACTCAAAAAATTAAAACTGTATTGCGATATGATATATTTAACATTGATTGCATATATCAAAACATTGCAAATAATTTGGGTCTTACTATAAATAAGTATTTAGTGTCATCTTTTGATAGAAATATATGAAGATCATCTGCAAGTCAGGAAGCTGACCAGAATTTACAATATGTTAATTGTAAACAAATATGGGGTGAAATACAGTTAATTTTCCCTCTGTCTCCTGACATATTTTGTGTAGAGGTCTGTGTACCTAATGAGAAAATAAGCAGAGTTAAAACAAGWAACTGTCAATTGTTTTGTACCTCAATCTCTTTTGCTTTGTTAATTTTGTAAAGGACAATAAAATCAGTGCTCAGAAGCAGTCAAGTAACTTACTATGTTTGAAGAATACTCCACTTTAAATAGAAATAAGGCACTAAACAGACTGAACAGTGTAGTCCTAGCTCTGTACTGGACTCTAAGCACAAGATCATTATTGATGAAATGTGGTGTAGTGCACAGGACCCTTAGCTGACACAATTAAGTTAAACCTTGCCTCCTGATTRGCAGAAGTCAGTTTCGTTGTCAGCTCTTCCTTCAGGTTTTCCAGCTGCTGTCGGAGCTGATTCTTATCATCCTCCAAATGCAGTTTCTCCTTCTCAAACTGCTGCTCCAACTCCTTCAGAAATAAGAAGGATGGAAGAAACGTTAAATACTTGCCATACAGTCATCRCAAAGCACAGGTGCACAACATGAAAATTATTCCTCCTGGCATAAATATTCCTGATCTCAACCAAGAGTTGTCCTTTCCTTAAAGTGTTAAAACATGAACATTCATTTCCTTTTACAATGGATGCCTTATTTTTTCATTTCCTAATCTAACATGCTCGATTAATCACAAAATAAAGACAAACRGGGCTTTCTTCTCAATTACTAGTTTCACTTCGCACTTAATTATCAAAATTATTAAAACTGTATCTACTTTCACAGTTTTTCAATCTGAGTTGACAGAATGCAGAAGTTTTCACTTTTTATAAAATTACACTGATAATATGCTTATCCTTCAGCCTTTACCCATCCRTCTCCTTCACATAATCCCCACAGAAAATAGTAAAGCTTAAAATCCAGACTGAGCTTTGGGAAGTTTTTCAGGCTGTTACAATAAATGAAAAAAAGCCCCACACCATGTCTACAAAATTTATGTAGAACCAAAAGAAATCAACAATTAGTCTTCAAGTTCAACTATATGGAAAGAATCAAATAACACCTCTGTTTTCATTTGATCTCTGTGGAGTAGTAGCTAAATTCTGAAAACAACTCTGTTGGATGAATTATATCCTCTTACATGAGCCTATGTTGCATATGTATTTGTTAGAAACTTTTTTCTTTTTTTAAGGGAAACTATAAATGTATGCTTCAGCTTTATTAATATTCAGAATATATTTTCAGAAGAACAATTTGTCACAAAATACTCAACATGAAACATGTTAAAATTAAGAGCTTTATTATATATTCCAGTGGAATATACGATATAATTTGTTATACCACAACGTCTTCCTGAAGAAAATTAAGGTTGCCAGGTAAGGTGCTGCAGAGCCAGGTAATACAAGACTTCAAGATTTTTCTATGCAGCTACAGAGGCTCCTTTATTAACTCCCTCCTAGGGGTTCAGCTGTAATGCAAGGATTAGCATCGATTCAGTGCCTCTGTGTAGCTCTGGGCTCAGATCTCTGAGAAATCAATAATATCTCAGAAACAGCTATGAAAATACATAGACCAGAACCATGCATGGAACAAAAAGTACAACTGCAGGCGTTGGTAAGATTGCAGAGACAGGGAGAGTCAAGAGCTCAAGAATTCAAGAGGAAAAAGACTGTCATGAAAAGGTATAACACTCTAAGGAAAACTGGGGAGCTGGAAGACAGCAACTTAGTATCATCCAGCCCATTCCAAGAAGCAACAGAGGCCAACCCTTCCTCATCCAAAACCAGAGACTCCTCAAGTGTTTTGCTGGGGGTGGTAAGCACATTAAGCTTAGTAGCTTGTTAGTTCTAGCACTCCATTAGGGTGTGCAATAGGCAATAAATAATTTGTGTATAAGCTGCTTGCACAATCTCTTTGTTCATGGTAGAAGTTGGACAGAGTGACAAAATAGAGGGTTACACTTTCAATAATACATTGCTATACGACTAACTCAACAAGTGCATGTTTTCTTCACCGGGCCCAGATCAATCACCACGTGGGACAAATGATGCTTGCTAAATGAGACTTGCTCAATTTTTCTTGTTTGCACTGTGAAATCTCCTGTCTGCAAAACTTCACTAGTGCTATTCAGACCCTATTCTGATAACTGAGTAATTAGTTCTTTTATGATACTTGTCAGTACAGCTGTGCAGTACTGCAAAATTATTAGCAGCTCTATTTTCATAATCCTCCTATGAACTGATGCCATTTTTACAGCTCATTTTATAGATGAAAGAATTGAAGCAATGAGATATATTTAGGCCATTTCTTGAGTCCTATTCTCATTCTTTAGAATTCTCTTCTGTTCCATTTTTTCCAAAGATTTCCAAACCGCAGATGCCTTTCCCAGTCTTCCAATCCCAATAAATCCTCATGTCCTCTATCCCAAGGCTCCTTGTACCATGCTTCTTCCTCAAACTAAATTCAACTCTTCTCCACATTTGAGACTGACTGTTTCTTCCTTGAATACTCAAACAACACAACATGTGCTTAGCGAGACAGGTTTGACGGAGGAGACAGTACACTGATTAAGATTTACTGAGATCTTGACCCTAACATCTTTTCATAGTTAATTTTCCCTTGCTAAAATCAAGTTTCACATTTCTCACATTTATAAAGGTGTTCCCTATTTTAACTAATTCAATGATTTAAGAACTTTTTATGGTATTCTTTTACTTAAGTAAAAGAAAAATATTCCCAGAAACCCTTAAGAAACATTGTATTAATAACAGGCATGTTTAAAGTTACAAAGAAAGTAAACCTGAAGATCAGATGCATGTACATCTCAAAGCACTACTTCCATTATCGGGAGACGTGAAAAAAAATCTTTGGGGTTTATTCAAAATAAAACTAAGAAGCAACACACCAGTAAAATAATTTACAAAAAAAAAGAAAAAAAAAAAACCAAAAACCCAGTCTAAGATACACATCACTAACTAGAACTGTGTTTCTTGGCGTATTTCCTGTGAACACACCAGAGAAGCATAACAAAGCCTTAAATTAAACAATTAATATTTATCCTGTATTTACTGTATAAGGCAAAATTTATGTATAATGTACATACAATCAGATTAGGAAATAATAATTCAAAATTGGTCCTCTCATTTATCCCAACAAAGAAAAGGCCAATTTTGTGAAACAAAAAAGCCTTTCAGTTTCAGGATTCCAGTCAAAGGTAAATGACTAGTTGATATAGAGTTAGCATAATTTTATGATATAAGTTAGGAACAGCTGTTGTCATCTTCTGAGTATACATATAGTCAAGTACTAATATAATATCTTTTTTTACTTCTGGACTGTTTATGAAAATTTTAAATAAATATTAGAGTAACATAATCTTTCATCTCCTTCAGAAGAACTGATCTTGAGTGATATACCAACCTTTCTGAATATGGGTCACAAAACCTGGAAAAACACACCTACTATACTTGAAAAGAAAGTTGTATTGAGTTGAGAATTTCTCTTCTGTATGCAGACAAATAACAGTACAAATGCTCYTTTTTTTTTGGCAAGATATATGTTATTTTAATAAATATGAGCACTTTCTTCAGAGAGGCACAGCAGATCTGCAGGTAACTCCAAATAAAACTTGCCATACAACAAAACCATGCAGTACAAGGTTCAAACTCCAAGATTTGCTTTTTGTAATATGTTTGATTATTAAGAAAACAAAAACCTACCATCTGCAGTTTTTTCTTATCCTTATTAGCATTACTGTGTGCAGCCTCAATTGCAGTATGGTGTTTCCATGCCAATTCTTCTAAGGTCTTAGAATGAGCCTCCTTTAACTGTGCAGCCTCTCCTTCCAATCTTGCTTGCAATTTTACCAGCTCCTTCTCATAATACTCACGTTGTGTCTCCCTTGCTTCATTTACTTTCTATAAAAGACAGARAAAAATACAATCATTTCTATTAAACGGTAAAAAAAAAAGTCTGAAGAGTAAGAGGAAAAAATACAAAAACATTACCGATGAAATAAATCTACAGAAATTAACTTCCATATAAAAAAAATTTAGCAAATACTAAGCACTGACTAAATAATTCAATAACCAAAAAGGTAGTTTCAATATATCCATGCGAAGCAATAGATCTACATTAAAATCTATTTTTTGCTCTATTTAATCTGGGGAAACAGCAATCAGGTATCAAGCCTATAGAAAATTTCAGTTCAGTATTTTCCAACATGTTCACCACATTTTCAGAGAATGGCTTTTTTTAATTGTTCTTTAACCATTTCACATTTCTCCTYACTGAGACACTTTAGATACTAGGCATCTACACACAAGGTCATAAATTAAATAAAATTGTTAAAAGATGTCCAAAGCAGTCTGAACATCTAACCTGCATTCCCTCTACTCTCACTTCACGCACTACATTAGTCATCCTACGTTGCTACATGAGATACACTTGGAACATACTATTACTGGTCCTAGTCCAGTCATATCAAACAAAAATTAAAACATAATCATTTTTCTTAGAATTCTAGGTCTTTTGTTTTTATTCAAATAAAGCTAATAAGCTGTTTAACCTTCTCCAAGGCCAGAATTTGCTGCCTTTGTCGCTCATCCAGACTCTGTGTTTTGCTTTGTAGTAAGTTTCTTTCCTCTTCCAGTTGGGATAGTTTTTCTTTTAATCTAGACTTTTCTGATTCCAAATCTCTGATTGTAACTTCTTGAGTCATTTGAGTAGCTTGAAGCATTCCAATGTGACCTAAAAATAAAACAGCTCTTTAAAACCTCACAGCATTGGTTTCATGTAACTGAAGTACACATTCACACTTCAGTGATTTCTAGAAGTACAACTCTAGTGGAAGCTTTCATATGGATCCCCATTATCTTCACTGCAATGCTTACCTTCCCCTCCACTTCTTTTTTATTTTTATTGTAAAATGTCCAATAACAGCAGAGCACTTGGTGCTGGGGCTCCTTTAGTTTCGGTTTTCCTGGTTCAAAGTTGCATATTGACTCCAACAGAAAGCAGAGGTAGGCAATAGTATTAACATGGACAGTCTATCTTGAAGAACTTACCCCACCTAAAACTGCACATTTTTACCCCACAATAAACTACACAACAGAAAGCAGAACATCGAAGTCCAATGGTAAAGATGTTATTGTTTTATCAAACTCACAATTTAACCAGTGTGCTAGGTATAGCAGCTAAAGCATGTAGAACTTAAGGAATTACACTTTGTTTATTTTATTATTATGCTGTAGGGATATGACTAAAAGATGTAACAGAACTCATTCTCTTCATAGTAAAGTATGATCTAAATACTTGCAGGTTAAAGGCTTGTTTTTAATTTCTTTATATATATTGAAAAAAAAAAAAAAAATCTACAAAGATAGACAGTATAATCATCTGTCCTTCACATCACCAGTGGAAAAAGGTTTACGACTTTAGAAATTTTTGTCCTTGTTCTTCTTAATTTCTATCTGTATTCTTGGAAATACTACTACTAGGTAACTAACTAAAGCAGTGAAACTCCTGTTATTCTGGGAAAAGCTTAGGAGGGGATAGAAGACTATTTTGGAAAAGAGGATGCTCCTAGGTTTGCTCAATTGAACAACTGAGAGGATGCTCCTAAGTTTGTTCAATTGAAAGACAAGACAGGGATATTCTCCCATTATTTTAATATCTCTGTAGAAGCATCATGAAGTCATACCTAAGCTAACATTCCACGTTAGAATGGATTCTTTTGATAGAAACACCCTATTATCCCTTTCATAAATTGCATGACCCAGACATGTTTGAAATATGCCTTTTAAAAATTAGCATATGATAAAATGAAGTGGTAACTAAACAGACTTTCAAGGATTATACTGGAGTACCTGGAGTACTGCATCCAGCTCTGGAGCCCTCAGCATAAGACAGACATGGACCTGTTGGAGCAGGTCCAGAGGAGGGCCATGAAAATGATCAGGGGGATGGAACGTCTCTCCTATGAAGAAAGGCTGAGAGAGTTGGGGTTATTCAGCCTGGAGAAGAGAAGGCTCTGGGGAGACCTTATTGCAGCCTATCAGTACTTAAAGGGGGCTTATAAGAAAGATGGGGACAAACTTTTCAGCAGGGTCTGTTGTGACAGGACAAGGGGGAATGGTTTTAAACTAAAAGAGGGTAGGTTTAGAGTAGACATAAGGAAGAAATTTTTTACGCTGAGGGTGGTGAAACACTGGAACAGGTTGCCCAGAGAGGTGGTGGATGCCCCATCCCTGGAAACATTCAAGGTCAGGTTGGACGGGGCTCTGAGCAACCTGATCTAGTTGAAGATGTCCCTGCTGATTGCAGGGGGGTTGAACTAGATGACCTTTAAAGGTCCCTTCCAACCCAAACTATTCTATGATCCTGTGATACAGAGATCCTTAACAGTTTCACATAAAGAAAGCATCCAGATAAGAAAATATATTATTTACTCAGAATAAATTTTCTATTATTTTTGTAGTCACAACTTCTAGGAGAGACTTCTTTTTTTTTYCCCCCATTTTATTATAACCTTCAAAAGTGACAGAATAGTTGAGTTTTAATAACAGAGTATTGCTTTTAAATTTAAGTTTAAGAAATAGCTAAGAAAGTAGACTGTGTGTCACTGTTTCTCACAAGACAAAGCCACTGAGCCTCCTGATTCATTTCTGTCTGCAGTGAAAASAAGACATGTGCCAAAAAGGAAACTGCTTTAGCCTTTGTTGTCTGTGGACACTGATGTGAAGGGAAGGACAGTGGGATATATAATGGAATTTGGCCACGAAAACTGCTTCAAAATTAGTAGTATTTTTATAAGCAATGAACACCTCTAATTGTACTAAGCCCTGAAGAATTCTAAGAATCATTTTGGCATTTTTGTTTGATAAAACTAAAAACTGAAGAGAAAAACTTAAGACAACAAGTACGCTTAACTTCTGCAACATTTCAAAAACTACCTTGTTTCAAAAGTTCAGCCATTTAAGAAATCTATTTGCAAACCCAGATTTTAGAATGTAGCAAGGAGAATAATTGTACAAGAATTTCAAGTTTGTCAGGAAGTGTTATGTACGTGCATATTTTATTGTAAGTGCGCACACATACTCATCTAGAGCTTTTGTCCTAGCAATACTGACACACAATAGAGGTTTCCCATTCCTCATGCTCTACAGAGTTCTTTGGGGGAGGATTTTTGCCTTCCAAGCGTGAGCTGAAAATCAAAGGAGATGAGAGTGGGCCAGTGTCAGAAACCATTTCCAAACAGGCTGGTAATCAATTATATCACATGGTAATGGCTTGGTGGCATGACTGTTAACAGGGCTCCTGGTTCTTGTTGCACAGCAAGGTGCTGTAAAGCAAAGACGTACTATTGACAGTGCCACTGAGCTCAGCAACAGCATGGACACACTGCAATTTCTGGTAAAGCTAAAAACCTCAGTGCCAGAGACGACCAGTGTTGGACTCTCAGTCTAGATGACTCATTGCCATTAGTAATAAGGAGAAATAGCCTGGATATTTAAGTTTGTTTCCAGCAAATCTGGGGCTAGCTGCTGAACCTCTCCCATGCTTCTGCCTAAGGAAAGAAACAGGAATGGCCAAAGAGTGTATGAGAACAGGTTTTTTTCCTCCAACAGTCTCAGGTCATGAATTTTTCTATGAGTGCCTCACACATCACTTTTTGGAGGGTTAGATTCCCATTTGAGATCCTCTTAGCAGGAAGCCCATTCCTTTCAGTTATTTACATCCAGTAGGACCTTGCAGTCTTGGGTCCCAGCTGGCCTCTATATTGTCCAAACATATAGCCCAGTCTATTCCTAGCCCTTACCTTAGCTAGCTTATCTATGCCACTTGTCCTAGGCACAAAGCTCTCCTAGGCAGCAGACACACTCAGTCCACCTGTAGGAACTGCTTCATTATTTGAAGGACAGAAATAAAGCCTTGACACAGGCCACAGTCACATACACAGTCTGAGGGCTAGGTCACATGTAGCCAGCTAACAGTATGCTATTACAGTAATAGTAAATATAGTATTATATATAGTATATAATATAAATAGTAAACTATTACATGATTAGCAAGTTAACGCTGTAAAGTATTTTCTGTCTCTAAGGCCGACTGGCACAATCTGGCAACATCCCAGCCTTCAAAACAAGGTGATCTTATCCAAACTGACTTTTGGGAAGGGCCCCTGGGCTTGTGCTAACTTGTGTGGAAAATAATCAGGTATTTCTACAATTGGTCTAGTTGAACAAGGCCAAAGATAAGCCAGGGGCTTATTTTTAGCCTACAATCCTACCTATAGTATAGTTAACCAAGTTCAAGTACTTGGGCCCATGCACATGCCCTACCACTAAGCAGTTTACTACAGAGACAATGCCAGTAAGTTAAAACCCACATGTGTACAAGCAAATCTTAAGCCATTTTCCATGCCTTTCCATCTGCCAACGAGCACAGAGAAGTCAAGAAAACAGCTATAAAGAAAACCTTAACAGATTTATTAACCGATAAGCTGTAAGTCTTCTGACAGTAGGTGTAAGGCAAAGTACTGCAGTCTCAGCAAAAAGACAAGGCAACTGAAAAGGGATGGAGAAACAGGAAGTATGTCTCAGTGATTATATGGAGAATAGATACACAGCAGAAGCACTCTGTACAAGTGCAGTTAAGGCAAGAAATTCCAAGGCCTGGAAGATGCATTCATGCCATACGAAGTACATTTGGACAAATAAGTACGCAGAAAAAGAATCATAAGTACAATGCATGTGATATCAAAACAGTTAAAAAAACCCCAAACATCTATGGACAGCACTGAACAGTCTTTAGGCACTCTAAACCTGCACAAGGTTAACAGAAAAAGGAAAGGCTAGAATAAATAGACRAAGTTCATTTCCAGATTAAGTTACTGACATACATACTGGCTTTGAGAACAAGATCAGTGGCCTGCTGCTGTAAGCGCTCTCTAGCAGCTGCTAGCTCACTTTCCACTTCTTTGTGTTTGCTTAACAATGACATCTCCTCCTCCTTCACATCATCTAGCTGTTTTTGAAGAACCTAGAGGAAGAACAGTATAACGCCTGTTATCATTATATACAGTCATGTTTAAATTTAAATGAGCATTAGGTTAAAATGTACAGAAAAGACGCTTCAGCAAACACGTTTTATTCATACAAAAGCTGAAATCTTGTAATATTACCATCATGTTCATTTTGTATTATGTGTTTTTCCAAATATATTGTTGAAGCACTACAAGATACTGGATATATGGCATGACAAGGATGCATAAGAGAAATGTGACAATATTCGAAAAGGTATAATAAAAATAAAAACGGTAAAATGGTCCACAGAGTTTGGGGGCCAATTTGAGAAACCTGGTTTCTGGTATCTGAGAGTTCTTCACATTGAAGAATACATTATATGTTCACAGCAGTTTACAGTGTCCTTCATTGCAACCATGAGTGTTTAGCACTGACACAAATTAAGCTGCACATGGATATATATAAAATGAGAGCTAGGCAATTAGTTAAATCAAGCTTTTAGTCTGTTTTAAGTCTGAGGTACTGATTCACAATAGCATATCTTAGGTAGTGTGATGATGATGTGTTCTCAGCCATGCAGGAAGGAAAAGGAAATCTTGTTCTGTTTTAAAAGGAAAGCTAATTTGTCATTATTCAAGTCACTGGAATAGTAAAGGGTCATTTCAGAAACTAAAGCAGGAAATAGAAGTGGGGGAAACACTGGACAGGATGTGTAATGAAACATGGACACCAGAAGTGGTGAGATTATGCCTTTGATCACCTCATCCATGATGATCAGAGCAGGACCTGACTTAAAAATCTGCTGTGAATACTGTACTAGACTCTTCCTCTTCTTTGGAACCAAGACGAACTCCTTTATTGCAGGAATGATCAACATACAGTGGGTTTCCTCTTCGCTGCAGCTTGCCAGAAAACCACCTCCTTGGTGTAGTCAATTGAAAGGCAAGAATTCTGCTTCGTTAACTGAATAGAGTTGGAAATGAACTTTTGGAAGGCCCCTTGGGAAGCTGGAAAAAGGTATTCTGAATTTAACATCTGATTAAGGTGGCAGTCTTCTTTCACTATACCCTGTAGCCTTTACACAAGAAGGAAGGATAGTCCAAAAGATGGGCTGGAATTAGATTGTAAATGGGAAAAGCTCATGGCCCATCTCAGCTCTACCCGATGATGCTTCCAAAATTACTACRACCATCACATTTAAGGTACTTCTGGCTTTGCATTTGTAGTTACTCTCAAGTTTCAAAAGACAAGATACTTAAGCTTACCCACAGAGATTACTGTTCTCCAGACACAAAAACACAATACATATCACAAGAACACAATCCAAAACATGGCCCTATATAGCTACTATGAAGAAAATTAACTCTACCCCAGCCAAAACCAGTACATACTGAAAACGTGTGCAGTATTTCAGTTACTGCTTGTGAAAATGTCATTGAAGAGGTTATAATAAAAAAGTTAAAACAATTCAGAAAGTCATCTTTTTCCCTTACCTCCCAAAAACCTACTTTTCTTAACACCCAACATGTTTAGGCAAGGTAGTCGCTAATGATCTCTACAAGCAAGACTGCACTGAATACAGAATATTAATTGTATTTATAGTGTCAGTTGTATGACATTCCTGTCAAATACATTTCTGCAAGAAACTCTACAGTCTAGATAAGTGGTTTCTCAACTTTTCTAGCAAGCATTTCAGTTTGTCAGCATAACATCTCAAATGGTACCAGTCACCAACATCCTCCTTCCCTCTCTGAATCCTTTTTTTCTGGGGGGAGGGAAGGATCAATTTATGTGGAGACCTGATGGCAAAGATATTGCTTAGCTTTTTGCCTTTTTTTTTTTCTCCTTTCTTTCTTTGGGGGGAGGGCAACAGGGTTTGGTTTGGGGATTTTTGTCTGTTCTTTAAGGGGTAACAGTTTTGCGTATTCTACTGAGCATAGTACACTTTGGGTAGTATGACTAGAACAACCAAGTTCTGTTCATGAACAGCTGAAAGGAAGGAGACCAAAACTTTCCCCTGGGTAGGGGCTTCTAGATTCTACTGAAATATAAAGTAGTATTAATTCAGTCTGGGAAAATTAAACACATAATATAAATTTWAAAATACAAATAAATAAAAAAAAATTAGAAGTAGATGATAATCAAGTACGAGTGATGGAAAATTAAGTTTACACATTCCAATCACCTCAGCCTACCAGCCTCATGGAAAGACAGCATAAATAGGAAAAGAAAATTCATAGTTTTGGGAACAACGTATCATTGGTCTCACCTGAACATTGTTTTCTGCTGTACCAAGAGCCACCTGAAGTTTTTGGCATTTTTCCCGTAGACTGGCAGCTTCATCCTGGACCATTTGCAATTCAGTTTTAAGCTTTCCCAGGTTCTTCCGTAACATACTTTCCTGGTTTTGAAATTCTTTTCTTAGCTCCACTTCTTTTTCTTTGCAAGCATGTAGACTTTCTGCTGTAAAAAGCTGAGATCTTTTCAAAGAATCAAGTTCATGTTCATAGAAGGACTGTGCTTTGCTGAGTTTGCCCTCATAGTCCTCAATGAGTTTTTTTCTTTCCAGCCTTAACTCTTCAACTTTACTGTTCAAGTCTTCCAGCTCCAGTCTATGCAATTCCTCCAGCTTTTCTTGCCCCTTACTTAAAGTAGCATTCTGACTCTGTTGAGTCTTCAGAAGTTCTTGAATCTCAAGCCTGTGGGCAGCTCTCAACTCTTCCAGAGCTGTACGCTTGTCCTTCTCATACTGCACTTGCAACTGTATGAAACTTCGTAGCCTTTCCTCAAATTTCTTTCTGATCTCTTCTACTTCTCTTGACATGGTCACTACACGTTGGACATGCTGAGCTTCTGCACAAAGCTGCATATCTTCAACTCTATCCTTATAGGCTTCAAATTCTGTCAAGGCCTGATGTTTCATCTTTTTATGATCTTCCAGTGACTCTTCTAAAACCTGGATCTTTCTCTTGAGATCCATTTCTTCTGCAACTTTACTTTTATACTGCAAGATCTTCTCTCTGGTCTCTGCAAGAATTTGCTGAATTTCTTCTTCGTGAGCGTCCTTAAGGGCTTGGATAGCAGCTTCATGTTCGTCATTTTTAGTGTTCAAAGCATATATTACCTACAAACATGAAATAGTATTATATTAGAGAAAAGGCATTCTGGTTATCTGTTAAATCATAAGAAAAAACACCTAGGCACTCTGAAAGTTACTTTGACAATCTGGCATGTTTTCATGATACAAATAAGACACCAATTATTATTATGAATGTGACTGCATAAATGCTGTATTAGTCATGACAATCTTATACATCTTGTAGAAATGTTTTTCTATACTTTTTAACCTATAATTTTCCTGATGAAAGTTTCGCCTTTATATGCATGTTGTCGCTGTAAATACCACTGGGGGAAAAAAGGACATTCAACACATTGAAAAACTAAACATTTATTTAAAAGAATTAAAAGCATAGCCTAAAAAGAAATTTGAACAGGGGTTTTCTGTCYGAGAATAACACACACAGAGTATACATTACAACATGAAATTAAATTGGAACAAAATTCAAATCTCAAATTCCTCCTTTCCAAATGGTAACTATTCTTAAACATTTCATTTTAGAAACATCTAAAATGCCAACATTGGTTGTTCTGGTTTGTAGGCCTGATGGTTGCCCWGATACAATTTCATTTTTGACAGCTTACCTAGTAGGCATCCTCCTAAGGTCTGAGGTCTCTCACTACATAAGCTCGCCAACTTTCCAGCTAATAAGTCAGCTGAACAGAAAAGTAGCTGGCAGGGCAGCCAACAGTTTGGGGAGCCCAGGGAGCTAAGCAGCTCAAGAAGGCTGTGAAACCAGCAAAGCTGCCCAACTTTCGGTGAAAGTTTTAAAGTAACCAGATATATCCTATAGGATGTTTCAATTGCACCACAACATGGTAGGTTGTCTTTTTGGTTTTTAACTAGAAGTACTCTCACCAATATAGACATGTGGATAAGTATGTGTGTATGCATGTGTATACTTATATATCAGTGAAAAAACTACTCATGCAGTAAGTGGTTTTAATACAATATTTTGTGCTCCAAGAACTCCAGCAAATCCCCACACTTCCCAGATACATCACAGGCAGCAGAGCTATAAAACACATCTGAACAGAAAAAAAAAAAAGTCTCCTGATTAGTATATTTTGTATATCTTAAAAATGAACAAGCAGCAACAAAAATGGACAAAAAAGCATCAGAGAATTTAGAAAAAAGCTGCCCTTTGGGGATTTTCTTTTTTTTTTTTTTTTTTTTTTTTGTTTTGGGGTTTTTTTTTTTTTTTTTCCAAACTATTTGTTTTTTTTTCCCTTTTTTTGGTGGTGGGGACAGAACCTGGACCAGTCCTCCATTAGCATTCAACCAGGCAACAGAGGAAGACTGCGCTGACTTGCCCTCAGGGCCAGGAAATATGAAGAAGGCCCAGAATTGCTCTCCTGGCACCAAGCACAGAGCCTCTGTGTTCCAGACTGGAAAAAGAGTCTACAGTCAAGTGTTCAGACAAGTTACAAAGCTCAAAAGAGTTCTCGTAAGTGAAAAAGCAGATTCAAGATTTTGGCCATGTAATATAACAAGCTCTGTTTTCTGTTTTTTTTTTTTAGTTGGGTGCGTTTCTTTTGGGGGGGTTGGGGGGGGGGGGGGTGGGTGGGGATTGTTTGTTTTTTTAAACAAGAGTCCAGGCACTGTATTCTAAATTTTATTGTCTGAAAGAACAAAACACACACCGTTCTGTTACCTGTGCCAAAAAACCTAAAAGGGCAGGCTTTAGATCTTAAAAAAAAAAAAAAAAAAAAAAAAAAAAAAAAAAAAAANAGTTGTGAAACAGTATCAGATGGAAAGAAAAAACTAAACTGCCTCACTAGTTGTGAAACAGTATCAGATGGAAAGAAAAAACTAAACTGCCTCACTCATCTTTATATAGCAAGGAAMTAACTTTTAAAAAAACTACAAAAAACAGTTTAACTTACATCATTCTAATTCAATTTTTCTAACATATGCACACATTATTTAATGAAAGAGGGGAAAAAAATAGCTCTTCCATGGTTTTGAAAACTGTTCTTAATGCTGCTAATATCTCTGCAGGCAGCAGGTAGACTATTGGCTTTCTTCCTCCCTAGGAAAAATAGGTTTTCCTACTGCGAAAGAGCTTCATGGTTCAGAGACTCAAAAAACTCCTCCAATACATTGCAAAAAATGACCACAAAACCACATGCAATTCCATTAGCAGAATCACAACTATCACTGCAATGCCCTTCACCCAAAGTTTCAACCTTTTATAYTCTCATTGTCTTTGTTGATGCCAAGAGTAACTTCTGACCACAAAGCTTTCACCTCCCTCCTGTCACCAATATACAGTCTCAGCTATTGGATCCCAAAGGTTAGTTTCACTGTCATTTAAATGGTGTCCAGTGCTCAACTCCTTTGTTCATATCAGAAATACTTTGAAAACTGAGGATTTTGGGGTTTTTTAAATGTACATGAAGTATTATGCATGAAGAGGCCTTAGTTTTGGTTAGAGAAGCTAGACAATGTAGTTTAAAAGGTATTATAAAGAAACATCACACTTATGAGCAGGTTATTATAATAAGTATTTGCAGAACACAAGGTCCAATCACATGCTCAAAACAGCTCTTGACTCCTGTCTTTGTGCATAGAAGTGCCATAATGTTGTTCTTCACTTCAGGCAGTGTTCCAGTCTCAGGTTATGCAGCACTATAATCTGCAGAAAGTATAAATCATGTAGTATTTTCAAGGGTATTACGATTTGGCAATGGGACCCTCACTGAAAATTCCAAGTGAAAAATAAGACTATATGCAATGCTGGATTCAGAAGGTATCTTTAAATTCTCATCATCCACTTAYTCCATACAAAAAGCACTGAACATCTATAAATTCAATAAGCACCATTCATTTCCTAAATGAAGGACATGGGTGTCTTATGGAAAATGTAAAAATAAAATAAAATAAAATACATGCAGCTGAATGTTGTATCATAACATATGTTCTTCAGCAGCCTGGATTCCAGCTCTATCAAATTACTCGACTATAAATCTCAGTATTTTTAAAGTAATGGAATAGCTATATCAGCTTTTATCTTTGAGAATTTGATGCACTGTATTAGCATAGGAACATAGAAAAAAAAGTCTGTACTAACTGAAGCAAAAGCAACCTAACAGCATTTCAATGAAATGAAAGGAGAAACTGAAATACATTGGAACATATTAATACATTTAAATTTCTAGCTAAAATAAATAGTTCTTGCTCAAGTAAGTTTCTGAAAATTGAAAGGCAGTAAGGCTGCAAAAGTTGGAGGTGGGCAGATAAAACAAGTGTTGCACTCTCTATTTTTAAATTAGAGGAGCAGCCATTTCCTAAGCATGCTTGGGAATGCTTTTAAAAATACTAGTAGCTTTTTCAGTACAACTGCATATTACTAAGAAGCATAAACTGCTCATTTGAGTAATTCATATATTTCCAGCTCCACTCCAAATGCATCATACACACTGCAGTTCCTATCAGGTGACAGAAAAAATAAAAATTAAATTGTGCTTTACTGTATTTTCAGTTAGCATATCATTCCAGAGGTGCACACAGAACCATACTCTCTCCAAGAATACTGAGATTGCCAGCTAAAGGCCTTAATACTTTTTATACAAAACAGTAACATAATTAATTATTAATAAGAATCTACTGAAATACTACATGCCTTTGTCTGAAGAACTACAACAGAKTAAGTTAGTAACAATAACAGTAATAACCTTTTTTATGCCAATAATTGAGTATTGGAGTTTTTAGTTATATTCTATGTGGTAAGGTTAAGCGAGTCTGTTGCTGCATGAGCTTTGGTGTCTTGAACTRTATGTAATACAAACAACAATCAGTGTTCAACGCTGTTTGCGGCTGAAAGATCAAAGTTTTACTATTTGGCTGAGAAATATTCTTGACTCCAAACCAGATGTTACGGTTTGGAGAGCTGACCAACTCTTGCATGGTCAGCTGCACGTTTGTCATCTGCTCCAGCCACCAATTTAGTCACGATGGAATGCTTTTCTAATTAAAAATGTGTAATTCACCTTAATACCAGTATTAGGTGCCAAATATATTTTGCAGCACAGAAAATATCTCAAAAAATGTGTGTGGTTCATTCTCTCTAATTTTACATGGAAACAGGAACCGATACCTATGAGAAAACAACATCACTACGCATCTTACACAAACATCAACCTTATGTCTCTGGTAAACCTTCATTTTAGACTTAACATGTGAGTCCCTSGGTCAGAGCACTATATTCAGCCTAGTTCAGGTGAAGTGTCTCGTTCCCAGTGCTGCTGGGGTGCTGCTGCCTGTGAGCGCTGGTGCTGTCTGTACCCACTAGTCTGAAGCACCAGAGCCTCCAGAGATATCCCAAGACTTTGTCAGTGCTGCACACCTATTTAACGAACTACACAACTACAGTGCCAACAAGGAATTGCTYGTGCATAACCTGTTAATGACTTGGAACACACGAACCAATGAGGCTGACCTACCCTTGCTATCTGTGGGTAGAGAAGAACTGCTAGACGCCGGAAGAAGTAAGATACACCGCAAAACAGTAACAAGGGTTTTCTAGAGACAAAGTCACACCCCACAGATACGGTGGGACGCAAACAGAAAAGTTTAGTGTACAACATCAACAAGAAACATCAAAAAACTTCCAGGCATTATTATAAGTTAATTTTATGTAGAAATGTATCCTCTCCTGTAGTTCAGAATGATCATACTTTTTGTTGCAATGGGTATTGCGTTCATTTTTCCCCTTTTCTTCCTGTTGACCAAATAATGCCAAATAATGTGAACTATGTTATATTTAAGCATTTAAAATTTATGTATTATGATCAATGAAAGGTCAATTTAAGACAAAATAAATAAAATAACCAATTTAAAACCCAGAAAAAGTTYGGTTTTACTGGACAAATTTCTGCTCCTTAGTACATTATAAAAATATAGTAATACAGGAAAATACTTCAAAGTTATTTAAAACAGTCTTTCAGAAAAGCTGTCCACAAGCATAGAGTACATTCTTACAAATGCATTACTACGTACAAAGCAGACAGTCAATTGTAACATAGCATTTTATTCCTTCTCATGCATTGCTTTCCAGACACCACAAGATAAGCTCTGAAGGTTTTTTCATATAATAATCTTTGAAGTTGGATTTTTTAAGAGGACTTTTTTTCCTTAAATTGTAACCAAGAGACAACTCTGCTCAGAGCATTTAATGGGGAAAACCAAGTTATTGCTAAATCTGAACCCCACCTTTAAAAAGCYGTATTATGTATACCAAAAAATCCAAACCCCAAAACCTATGTATGCCCATCTCTCTCTCTCCTTTTTTTTTTTTTTTTTTTTTTTTTTTTAAATTAAAAAAAAAAAAATCCCTTTGTCTAGAAAGACCTTTTGTTCCCTTATGGAAAAATACTGCACATACAGATGCTTTGTCAATCCAGTCCTTTGTGTTGCTGGCAACACAACAGAAACAAACCTAGAACTTTACGCCAGGATTGCTTTGACATCACAGAATAGGTRGAAGGCAGGCACTTATTCTTCAGCTATCTGGTTCACTGCAAGTCTTCTTAAATGCTTGRGCTAGTGCATTAGGGGCACAGCATGATGAGCAGGGAAGAAACAAATATGGTCTGCAGCTGTAAAAGTAGTGTCCCCCGCCAATACCATCTCCCCAGAAAAGCTGGTCTAACTACACCAGTCTTCCTTTGAGACAAAATCCACAGAGGGCAAGAACTTGAAAGTTTTTCCCTGAAAAATATACTTCCACGGAAAATTTACTATGAAAATATCCTTTAGCTGTTCAACAGTCTTCATGCATTAGCTCAATTTATGCCTAAGTAAAATTTAGTACCTTATTCCTTTAGAAACTCTGAAAACAAATACGGAATTATTTTTATTACAGCAACAAGCTTTCCAAAGTAATCTCTAATGTCTTCTGTTTACAATTAATTACTTAGAGAATGATGCCATGAAGTTCAGCATAATTTATTTCCAGGAATAGAACGTTAACAGATTTCCACTTCTACCTAACATTCAACCTTTGAATGAAAACAAACGACAACCATCTTTCACTTTCACACTTGTTGCTAAACATTTACACTTAATTTTCTATAAAAGAGAAGTCTTGACAAGTCAGAGGACACGCACTGCTCACTAACATCTAAGTTGATAACTAAACAGGGGAAAAAAAATTTATTTTGTACTTTCATGTTTCCTCATGTTCAATACCATATACATAAGGCATAAAGCCTCACAGGGGCACATACACCTAAAGACGCTTTCCTCATGCTCCTAAACACATGCTCCTCAAGTACCCGTAATCTGATGTCCTGATAACCCATTTCTACTTTCTGAACTGCCAAGTACAGATCAATATCACATTAACTACTTGACTTACACAAATAAACAAAACACAGGAAGGATTGTATGACCCACACCAAAATATCAACTCTTCTTAAGTATTTGCCTGAAAATCCCACTGGCTGAAAAGACCCACTTGCATTTACAGCTCAGCATGTTTATAAATCATTACAGGGCCTGTACCTTAAAAATGTAATTATCAGAAAAAGGCATGCCACATTCCAATTAATCGTGGGGTAGGAGATGTCCTCACCTGAAGAAGAGATACAGAGCATGTCTTGGCACAGGGACAGAACAGCCAGTGTGCCCAATTCGGTCATTCACTGTTGCCTTTTTCCTTTCTCCTAGAGTTGTACCAGACAACAAATGAGAGGCTTTCTGGAAGCTAATCAGGAGCTTTATGTTACAATAGCCTATCTTGGAAATACAATATCTTGTCCAAATCCAGGAACAGGAATAACCATTAACAAGCCAACCAGGTAATAGAAATCAAAAGCATGCCAGCAGGTAAATCTACAGCTGTAGAGCACTCCGCAATCAAAGAKTCAACAAAAGGAGCACATTACCTGCACCGCATTTTATAGACCAGCATGCCAAGCAACAACAGGAAGATGGGGTTTACAAGTTCAGAAGCCATGCAGTCTGCTGCCAGGAGTCAAGAGTGGTTTAAACCCCAGGTCTCTGGGCCGGAACACAACAACATGTTACCTTCCAAATGGTTTTAAYAATCACTAGTGAACTGAGAAACAGTTCACTCATTACAGTGGGCAGAGTGGGCAATCAGGCTATGTTGCTCCTTCTGCTCTAGCAGCTGAGTGTCTCCACGACTGGGTCTCACCAGTGGAATACTACCTTAGGGGGACAAAAGGGGATTTGACAGAGACATTAGTGCATATGTGAGGCTGACAAACAGATACTTGGAGGAAACTCCATTCTATTCAGTAGAGCAAGGTCTTTGACTGGATGTGTGGGGTYCACTGCAGAACAGATGGCATCCTGCTATGGTTAGTAGAAATTCCTTTTTTTTTTTCTTATATGGGTATCCTTAGTGTGCTGCAGAAAATGGACAAGTGGGGTATCTTCCTCACCCAAACAAATCATAATAGAGCAAAGGAATTTGTACCAGTGATGAGTTAAGGCATGCCAGATAAGATAACTGTACCCAGGTTTGTGAGGAAGAARAGAGAGAGGAAATAAGGGCAGATGTCACTTCCAAATAGTTATCAAAATACAATTAAAAAATAGGACCCTTTAGATCTAGCTTCTCCCTTCCAGAAAACAAGGCAGCAGTTATGGAAGGCACGTGAWGTTTGATGGAAGGGAAAAAGAGGAAAAATTACTTGCCAATATGCAATTTAGATTGTCAGTTTGGGGAACAGGTGAAGTTGTTATTCCTGTTAAGACAAGGAGAAGATAGAAGAGCAGAAAAAAAGAGAATAAATATTAGATACAACATGCATCAGATACAACATGCAGGTCCTATATCCTGAAAACTATTCTAATTTGGTTTTGAGGATTTTCATAGCAAAGTTACTTAGAAAACAAGCAAACAACTTAAACACTGATGAAATACAAGTTCATTTTATAAAGGTTTTTAAAAAGAATCATGGCCTGGCTAAGGTGTGACAGACAGATACAATGCTCTACCGCCCAAATACAATACAAYCTTCAGAGTATCTTCAGTTGAGGCAAAAACTCAGGTGCAAAGCAAGCAGATGTGATGTCACACAAACAAGAAATACAGATTAAATGGGAAGAGCTATTTGAAGATAATAGCATAGGACTATGAGACATGGGTTGGATATTCAGTTGAATAACATTAGCCACTGACTAGAAGTAACGTCTAAGATGCCCGTTAAAGAACGCTGCAGATGGACGGCCTACTGGACAGATTCAATTTAACTAATTTTCAGGAGTAAAACAWCCCAGAATTATCTGCACAATCTTGAACCAAAACAGTTTTTACAGAAGAAAAAAAGCAGACTTGAAGACCTTGACAGAAAGATGAGAAGCAGCTGGATACAGGTAAAGCACACCTCTTTACTATAAACCAAATTATGCAGGACTATTTCCCCAGTTACAGGGGAGGCATCACCACTACTGCTTTGTATGACCTGGCACGTAATCCCCCACTTGGCTACTACATGACATCTATTTCTGAGAGAAATGCTCAGCTGTTCTACACTTGCATTGCTGGCTCTAATGGAGTTAYGTAAGTTTACAGTTTTCAGCAATCCAATTCTGTACATTCATATTACGCTGTTCTCAACTACAGCTATTTCTAAGCGGTATATTACCTGMGTGATTAAGAGACATTTAGTTTTGTTAACTGCGTATAGGATTGCTTTCTGTGCCAAAGTKTAAAACCAACTTGCAGAATAAGTCAGAATAGAGTTTAATGTAAGTTTAAATCTGAWTATGACATCAAAAATATTTTCACGACGACAGATTTCAACACAACCCAAGAACACAYGCAGAAAGACTGTTATGAAAGAGGAAAAAAGTGTTTAAAAAAAAGCTTGAAAAGTTAGTCAGAATGGGAGCAAATACCAGCAGAAAATAGTTTAAGTGTTTTATAACGTCTCCTTGGAAATCAGTACTTATTTTTCACCTTGGCCAATACCTGTAAATCAAGCTAAGTAGTCCTAAACCACTTACTTGCTTAATTGATAAGGAGAGCTCTGCTATACAAACGTTATCAAAATACAGCAGTTCTTTACAAAGCTTCTCAGACTACTTCAACACTATGACTTAAAAATTATTTGATTGATCCTATAACATCAGCAGTTTCAGAACTACATTACAGAAAAAATACGGATGCAGTATTTCCATCTGCTTCAACTACCTGCTAGCCATAGTAAGTTGCTCCTTTCCTTTTTCAGTTTCTGTATTTATTATCATCGAATTACATGATAATGGTCATTCAAGCCACAGTTAATGAAGCCAGAAATTTTTTTCCAGACTTAATCTCATTCAGAAATTTCCCTCCCTCCCTCTCTCTCTCTGCATTTATATATTTTTCAAAGGAAAACATACTTTCTAATTCACCRCTGCATTTTTTTTTTCCTTTTCTTAATAAAAAGCAATTCATATTTCTCCCTGAAAGAGTATCCACATAAGAAAAGAAAAACAGTCTTCTGGTGCAACATATATGAGAGCTGGCACTTAGAAAGTGAGTTTTCTTCAGTGGGATCAAATGGCTTAAAGGATGACATTCACTGATACTGAAGTGACGAGAGCCTAAAAGGATGAACAGAAGTTGAAATCTTCTGCAAAAATACCTCAACCACAAATCCATCACACACACAGATTCTTAATTTAGAGTGAAAAMACATTCATATAAAAGGAGTAAGATTAGTCAGCTGATTCCATTTATTGTCTGAAAGCAAAGCTTAAGTTCCTCTATTTTGTTCTAAAATCAATCCTTTTTTTGAAAGGGCCACTATAAAAATCTCTAACACAGTCAGTATCATTTATGTCAATATAATTGCTATTTTAAGTCTCCTGTTTTTTTGGCTAGACTTGGCTAAATTATTCTTGATACAATCACATCTGTACTTTCACCAACTTTATTTTTATCAGAAAGAAATATTTAAGTCATGTAGTTGTTTGTACTAGATAGAAAAATAAGTCATAAGACTCAAAATAATCCAAAGTCTAAAAAATTGCTGTCCTGTTTCCTTCAAAAATCTATTTCCCCGCTTTATCATTCAAGCTGACTTTCATTATAATTCAAGACTAAAAACTTATTCTTAAATCTTAATCTATTCCACCTTCAAATCTAACCCCCTATTAACTTTTACTATCTGAAGTGTCATGTTTTTAAACATTTAGTTTTTGCTAGATGTTCATGATGAAAAGCTGTCTGGTCATTGACTGTTTTTGGATTTCTCCACACATGGCCTAGCTAGAAACACATAGTTTTTAAATAACTAAGACAAGTTGTCTTGCTTTTTAAGAAAAAATAATTTTTGTGGAAGTACTCACTAATATTGGAAACTGAAGTTAGAATTWAAAAATTTAACTATTTAGAATGAAAGGGATTTGTTTTTTCTTTTATTTGGCAAGAGGGGAGGGCAGAAAGCAGGGGTAGTAGAGACAGAACAACAACTGTGGAAACGTAAAGTAAAATGAAGCATCTCCATTTCTAAATCAGCTCTAGAGGATATCCAAAGCAACATTTTTGAGTGCCATCACCTGAAAACGTCACAAGTATTTTTGGAATAAATTGTAAATGAAGTTGACACTAAAGAAAGTTGATCTCTTTTCCTCTTAGTTTGTTTATAGACCTGAAATCAAGGCATAGTCAGCRTTATTATCACTTATACGTGCTATTATTCATTCTTACTGATGAGTCCTCAAGTGTTGAGCTGATGAAAACATTAGCAGAAGGTTTCTTGTATTCCGTCTCCCCAAAGAAACRGCCGTACTGTATGACAAGCCAGAGAAAAGGTCTTCCCAGTGTCTTCCCCATCAAAACAAAGTTCATTTTCACATTCTTTCTGCCCGCAGGTCTTTTCCTCTCAATGCTTGATCTATTTTGATTCTTATTTCCTCAAGAACATCTGCAGATTCTATGCAATTCCAGTATCTAGTGGTTCCTCACAGCAGAAGAGACCAGTCAGACAAGAATATACCATGCAGCCTCTATGAAGCAAAGATGAGTTCCTCATCAGTGGTTTGAATGGCACACTGGAAAACAAGTCCATTTCTTGCTCATAATTGTCTCTCTACTTTCCAGGCTTGTTTAAGAGAAGGAAAGGCATGGAGCCTTCCAAACAAGTATGCAGCTATGCAGGAAAGAAATATTAGTGAAAAGCATACACTGCAAGACTCCCAACTCAGTATTTTTATCTACAGCATTTTTCACTTTATGGAAGGCCTTAACTACAAATCATCTCTAGAAGTTTAATGGTAAATGCTAATTTTCCAGAATGAAAAAAGGGAACTCCAACTAGAAACTTGTCTATTCATGGAATAACTGTAGAAGAATTTAAGCCACTTCCCCAGAAACATCATACTACCTTGATGTAATTTCTCTTCCCTTTCTCTGGAAAAAATAATCCAGATTTTAACCAAAAAAAATATTTCATGTTCAAACTAAGGACTGATCGCTAATCTTCCACTTTTTTTTTTTTTTTTTTTGAGGTTATAGAAGCAAAACCATAAAGTAAGCAAAGAAGGTGGCATAGTCACTTTTGCTCAAGTCATACCACTTGACAGTCCAAGTTTATTCTCAAAGCTCAGCCTGAGATGAATCTAGGACAAGTTTGCAGTGGCCCACTGCAAAAGYGTTCCCAAAAGTGGGATACTTTCCAGTAACCTAGAGGTATCTATCATACAATGAAAAACATTTATAATTCCTAGCTACCTCTCAGTATTTACACAATCCTGGCTATTAGTTTTGTCATTTCACACCAACAACTTAAAGGTTCAACACATTAACTATTATAGAAACAACATGTATACAGAATCACAGAAGGTTGGAAGGTCCCTCTGGAGGTCATATAGTCCAACTTCCCTGCTCAAAGCAAGGTCAGCTAGAACAGACTGTGCTGTACCTTGCTCAAATGGYTTTTGATATCTCCGAGGAAGCGGACTCCTCAACCTCTCTGGGCAACYTGTTCCAGTATTTTACCATCCTCATAGCAAAAGAAGTGTTTTCTTATGTTTAAATGGAATTTCTTATGTTTTAGTTTGTGCCTATTGCCTYGTCTTTTCACGAGGCACCACTAAGAATACGCCTGCTCAGTCTTCTTTACTCCCTACCATCTGGTATACACACACATTCGTAAGATTCCCCTGAGCCTTCTCCAGGCTAAACAGTTCCRGCCCTCTGCCTCTCTTAGTATGACAGATGGTCCAGTCCTTTAATCATCTTTGTGGCCTTTTGCTGGACTTGCTCCAGTATGTCCATGTCTCTCTCGTACTGGGGAGCCCAGAACTGGACCCAGCACTCCAGYTGAGTCTCACCAGTGCTGAGTAGAGGGGAAGGATCRCTTCCCTTGAGCTGCTGGCGACGCRCTTTCTAATGAAGTCCAGYATGCCACATTCTTTGCCACAAAGGCACATTGCTGGCTCATGTTCAACTTGTTGTCCATAAGGACCCCAGGGCCTTTTCTGCAAAGCTGCTTTCCAGCCAGTCAATCCCAATCATGTACTTGTTATTCTGCCCCAGATGCAGGACTTCGCACGAGGTTCCTGTTGGTGCATTTCTCCAGCCCGTCCAGCTCTGAATAGCAGCACACCCCTCTGTTTTATCAACCACTTGTCCCAGTTTTGTATTGTCTACAGAATGCACACTCAGCAAGTTTGTCTCATCATCTAGGTCACTAACAAAGATGTTAAACAGTACTGTCCTCAGTATCAGCCTCTAGGGTACACCATTAGTGACTGGCCTCCAACTGGGCTTCATGCTGCTGACCACAACACTTTAAGCCCAGCAGTTCAGCCAGTTTTCAATCTACCTTAATGTCTACTTGTCTAAGACATACCTGGAGAAAATACACAGGCACATGACAAACAGCAGTGAAGATGTATCTAATTTTAAATTTTCTATAAACAGTCCCACAAAAAAAGAGTGAATACACTTTTTTCCCTAGTCTGTAGTCTATCTATCGAGATACTTAAAGTTTGTACAGTTCCTTCTACCAGAGGTTTTCTGGACCATTCAATTAAAAAGAAAGAAGGGGGGGGGGGAAGATTGTGTATACTTAAGTAGGAAAATTGTAGTATCTCCATTAGATACCTACAAGAAAATTGTGTCCTTGTAAAAGCATACAATTATATTGCTTTGTCCTAAAGCATCTCTTTTCCATTCCTCCCAYTAAATACAGTAAGGGGAATCCTGTGGCTTCTCAACCTGAACACTCAGTTACCAGTCCAACACCTGTATTTTCTTATTCTGGTTATYCAGTTGGATCTAATCTTCTGGAGAGCTGGAATGTTCTTAAAAAGCTGTCCTATGCAATTGTAATAAAGGCTTCTACTATTGCTTCTGTTTGGCAACTGGAATATAACATGTTTATTTTAAGAGTATTTAAATTGTAACTRTTTGCTAGATTTGCCTCTTTTACAATACTTACTTTACTCCACATTAAATGGGAGACATTAACTCCTACTGTTCCAGCAATTCATCATACAAAAGTACACAGGTATATCTGTTCAGAATTTTTCACCTTCAACAAAAATTCCCCATACCTGATGAGTCAGCCAAACAAGGATCTTTGTCAAGACCTCAAGTTTTGGGCATGAAGAGCTGTCCTAAGAAAAAAAATCTGTGATAGCCAATAGGATAGAGAAAGAGGATTAAAGGAAACGCAAGAAGTCTTCTTTCTTCAACATATGTAAAAAAATTATTTTGAAAATTCAGCAGTTGAGAAAATAGTGGAAATCTTAAAATCAAGGAACACATATAAATCACATAAGCAGAACTGAAAAAAAAAAATTTACTGAGCACTTGTGTGCAACTTCACATTAAATAATTAGCTCAAGGCCTCTGGCCTTGAGGTAGGTACAGGTCTGTATCATGCACATGTCAGTTTTTATATATATATATATATTTATATATATATATATATATTTTCAGTCTCTCAAACAAACATGCTTGGTTCTGACTACTACTGTAAAAATCTCCATTTTTATATGAAAAGTGAAATAACAAAATGAGCTAAGTTGATGGCATACTGCAAAATACACCACTAGCTAAGAGAAAATTTAAGAATGATCYGAGTAAGCCATATACAAAGAACACATTCATAGAATAATGAGAAATTATTCTGAGGCACATTTTAAGACTATTCTATGTACAACACAGCTTCCAATACACCAGTTTTAATTCCATAGAATTATAAACGATGTCTTAACTTGYTAAGAGACAGTACAGAACGATTTGCTTTGTAGACTAAAACATTTAGCACTGGACAACCAATTTGCTGAAGTTTTCAAATACTTTTCAAAGTTYAATTTCAATTTAGCTAGAAAATAGCATTTATGCTTTGGTTGGTTTGGTTTTTTTAATAATAGCACTCTTAAAAGCCAGTAAGCACAAGTATCTCCAGCAATTAATGCACTCCTCTTCCTGTAACACAGTCAGGAAAGGTTCTAATAAAGAGGACAGATTTTGATACCTAGCTTTCTGTTCTGCTTTTAGCAGACCCTCTCCCTAATTCTAATCTATACTTAAAAGAGAACTTCCATGCCTTTCTCCCTATAGTTTAAGGGTTAGAAAGACTGTGTACAATATAGCTCCCAAAACAACATCTCTTCCATGAAAGTGTAAAAGGTTATTTATGATAAAAAACAWTAAAAATGAACAAGCTCAGTGCATACCAACAGAGCTATGTACACTTCAGAAACATCTCCTTTTACAGATGAAAACTTAAGTAAATGCTTGCACTTGTTCGTTTGCCATAGGGTTTTCATTAAGTTCCTAATATACTTCCTATATTTTGGGCAGTCTTCAATCACAGAACCAGAATATAAAATGCACTAGAACTCAGTGCAGAGTTTCCAAYGAATTAATTGAAGTGCCATTAAAATGGAACATTAGTGACACCAGTGTATCATAATAAAGAAGGAACATATCTCCCCAGCTGTGAACATATTCCAAAAAAGAAGCAAAAAGCAGTAATGGACTGATTACYGAAGTATTAAGTAAACATAAATCTCCTTGCACTTACCAGGAACTAGACTTACTTTCTACCCCGTTACAAAAAAAMCAAGAACTGACACAAGCTAAAGAAACCTGATCATCTGAATTTTTCTTTTTTTATGTGACCTGAAAACTTTAGTTTTCAATGCTTTGTGAACATCTGCAAGGAATGCAATACAAGCTGCCTTACAAGGCTCTTAAGCTACATTACATAGAAGATTCATRTCTGGTAATACTATACTATACTTCAGAAAGCAAGATATGAAATGAGCTGTTAATGCTGAAGCTCTCCAAGCCATACCCCCCATATCCCATACATGTTGAAAAGCAAAATTTGCATTGTAGGTTCAGCTTCCACCCTGTCCCAGTTGCCTGAGAATAGACAAAAATTACCTAAAAATAAGCTAYACCATCTACTGTACTACATGGTTTCTGTTTGAAAGCAATGTAGTTCTCTTTGGAAAACAAGCATAAGGAGGTACAAACTGAGGTGAAGGTGTAACCGCCAGGAAATTAATCTGTTTCAACAACTGATACAGCCTACTGGGACTCTCAGATAGCAGGTAATGCACCATTTATAAAGGCGAACACAAGTGTATAAGAAAAAGGTAAACACAAGTGTGTAAGAAAAGACCAGCTATGCATTATAGCCTGAGTTATCATGCAATAGATCAGTGACTTGAATTAGAAAGTCAAATTAATCAAATTATTTCAAGTATGCTTATTTTCACAGAGATTCAAAATTCCACTGTGATAAAAAACAGACTTGCAAAAATAGTCTTTCACAGCTCTCTACTGAGCAGGATTAGCTTAGGTGTTCATTTTGCGTACAACGTGAACCAACTGTTTCCTCCTGTTACAGACTGGTTTAGCATATACTTGCAACTGCAACTCAATGCCCTTGTGCTGGGAGAGGTGTGGCAGTACCAACACCCAATCAAAATCCCTTTTCAGTTCTGGGATGTTAACCTCTACCAGTCAGGTTATGTCAGAAACAACCACTACAAATCYGTAGCACAGTTAGCTTTAGGCAATTTCCTATGACAGTTAAATCTTGAGAAGTATACTGAAGGGGGGGGGGGGGAGAAGGGAAAAAAAAAAAGATTTAGTGACAGATGTAAAAATTCCCCAATCTGCCTCCTGGTGAGAAAGAATCCCATTTACCCTCTAATCATCTATCTAGAAGATAGCTGACATATCTGGTACATGATTAGACCTTAAATTGCTGCAAGGGAAACAGGATAGGCCAAAGGGCTACACCAAGTTGTGTTTTAGTCTCCAAGCTGCATTTCCTTACAGATCTATTTCTTGAATATTTGCATATTTGATTTGAGCCTTTAAGGTATAGAGACCCCCCAAGGGAATTTAAGGTAGTATGTTTGTATTGCATCTGTTTGTGGATATTTAGGCTCTGTGAAACAATGCACTGGAAAGTTCTCAGAGCTCAGCAACTGACTTTGCATTGAGGAGATAACAGTAGTTTGCCCTTGGCAAAACAAACAAACAACATAGCAAAGATCTTCACTCTACAAGAATTGTTCCATATACAAACAAATGAAGTTTCTCTCAGCAGAGTGATATTAAGTTCAAAGCTTTCCAAAACAAAAAGTAGCAAGACCTAAGTGGAGAAACAGGGTGGAAAAGGTAGTCATCTTACAGACCTGTATCACTGTTTTTGATTAATCATCAAAATAAATGTTTTTAAGTAGTATATAATTTCAAGATGCAATTTCCTCTTCTTTTGAGGACTACAAGGGCTTTTGAATCTAAGATAGTTTGGGCAACATCCAGAAATAAAATACATACCTTTAATGAATTTTATGACAAGACAACTGCATTTCCAACTTTTAAAAATCCTTAGAAGGCAAGAAGAATGCAATTATTTCAGAACAGAATTAAACCAAGYATAAATCCTGAAGGAAATCATCAAGTTTTGTGTTGTATATTCCCTAAGTCAGCTTTAGGAAATCAAACTTGAACCCCTCTTTTAGAGACTTGACAATATGAATAAAACACTGCTGCTCATTTAAATACTCTCAAACATTTCTTAATTTGCTAACTGACAGAACTCCCTGAAAAATACTAGTGCTTGTTTTTATTTTCACTTCTTTGTCTTTTTGTCAGGCTTTTGGGAAGCCACTGCGAAATGGCATGGCACACATTTTCAGACGAATGACTCRCTGCACTTACCTTCATAGCATTCAGTGTAATCGATGTTATAGCTCACCACATTGACTACATAAAAGGATTGGGCAACTGTAGTTATGTAAGTTGGGCCTCAAAAGAGATCTTGCTAGTAGGAAAATGTACTGGTTTGCATAACAAGAAGTAAAACTTATTTGCTTTTGACATCAGTGCCAGTGAAGCTAAAACGTCGAGGCGGCCCTACGTTCAGCACCACGGAGAGCGACAGGCGCCCACCGATTGTCGCGCCCTACGTTCAGCACTACGGAGAGCGGCAGGCGCCCACCGATTGTCGCGCCTTACGTTCAGCACCACGGAGAGCGACAGGCTGTCACCCTCCCCAGCCTCCGCAGCAACAGAGCAAAACGGGGCAAGAGAAAAATTCAACAGAGTTCCAACATAACCGACAGGCAAAGCGTCAGACAAGGCTTCGCTTCACAAGCTTTCCATGAAAAGCACGTACAGCCTCAGACTTCACTAAAATATATATCATGTTCTTTGATAAAATCAGTTCTTGTAGATAAACTTGAGGCTACTTTCAATTCTTTGACAAACTACTGTTCTTTTTGTACTTCCCAGATGAGAGAATTTTCTTTATTTCTTTCTGTACACTTAAACAAATTCTTCCCTTTTCTATAAGAACCTATAAGAATCCCTTTTCTATACATGGGAACAGAAGAGGCTCAAGAATTAGTAGCAAATCTAGAGTCAAATAGGGCATGTCAGTCAGGACTTCAGTAAAATTTTCTTTAAGGGGACACATTTACTAGAATTTCACATAGGCATACAGAAACATATATATTTTATAGTGAGAGGACATGTTACTTCTGTCTCCAACTTTGCCAAACTAACATAGTTCCTGAAAGCAGGAAATTTAGTTTCCCTCAGCAGCAAGGAGCATAGGCCTATAAGACAGAAAGAAAAAAAAAAAAAAAAAAAAAAAAAAAAAAAAAAAAAAAAAAATTGCCATTAGGGGAAAAAAGTGTATTACACAAACAGCTATGTCCAAAAAAAAATTCTGGGATTTGGAATACAGTTTATTCTAGAGTATCAACTCATAGCTATGGAAAATAATACAAAACAACAGAAGCTAAACTTGCTTCAGGCTTCTCGCTTGTACAGAAAGTGCAAGGATACTTAATATAGCAGTGCCTGCCCAAACAGAAATGACAAGAATTACAATCTCATGCATTAGGTATTTGGAAGTAAGGCAGAATATACCCAATACACCACATTGTGAATGGTCTAACACTGTAGACTGAAAAGGTACACAGCATGACAAAGTGTGAAGCAGAGCATGGAAATAAAGAAAGGCAAGACAAGAATCATGGGAGTAGAGAGAACGGCCACAGAATGTTCCCTGACCAGCTCAAAGAACACAAACTGATCTTCATGTCAAAGTCCATTCTCTGTTTTAGGATACATTTTCGCAAATTCTCTCTCAGCATAAAGCAAATGGCTGTATGCTTTTAAAAAGAAAAAAAAAAGGGGGGGGG
>JAYKAV010000711.1:447238-476184 GCA_035582835.1 Phoebastria nigripes | reverse complement strand
TTTTTTTTTTTTTTTTAAATAAGTAATGCAAGTAGTATACATTACTTATGTTGGCAATACAGGTTAATGTTGGAAAGACAGACACACATAGATTTTTAAGGTGTTTCAAAATTTTTTTTTAGCCTGTAAACGTATGCCTGATTACTTATTACTACCAGCTACAAATAAACTCTATTTTTTAAAGTGTGAAATGTGTACATATAATTACATAAAGCAGATAAATTAAAAAAAAAAAAGTCCTCTTCCCTAATATTTATTACAGAAATAATTTACCACTACTTTCATTTGTCAAATTTTAAAAGGGCAAAGACAGTCATAGGAGATTACTGAAATACATTTTAGTACAACCTTTCCAAACATATCAGCATCCGCACTGCAAAATACTAGATCTGAGAAGGCAGTGTCAGACACTCTTTACTAAAAGTTATCGCTTTCAGTCATGTTGTGAGCAAAAACATTGTTCAATCAAAAATCTCTGGATTATAGCACACCTGTTTTGTAAACACATTACAATTCAGGTTTCTATTTCAGAAACTGGCTGGAAAGATTACTTTAATCTCATAAAAATGAAAATAGAAAGCAAATATTTCTTATAATCACCTCATACTACTTCTTTTAGCTAAAAGGTTGCCTTTCATTTAATGGGAGCATCTTGAACAAGAAGGACTTCATGAACTTTTTAACAGTAGCTATTTTTAAAGGCTGTCATTTTGAGCCTAGCCAAGTGACAATCTCAGCAAAAGGTTGTTCTTCCTCATAGCCTTCTAGATTCAGTTAAAAAAGCCTGACTGAGGAAACAGAACCAGGTAATACGCATTAAGTAGGACAAGATGGTGAATAGCTTTAGACTGTTTTTGTTTCTTCTGGTTATTTTTGGAATGCAATGCCTTTGGTTATTGGTATGACATCAGTCATTAGAAGAATACATAGAAGCCTGGCTTACTACTGCCAAACTTCTATCAGCCAAGAGACATACATATCTGATTTCATAATGTTATGTTGAGATTTGCTGGGTTTATTTAGCAGTAAGCCTGCAAACAGTAAGAAAAAGTTAGTGACTATTTAAGGTAATGCCCCCCTCCTCCACACAGTTAACAGGAGAGTAAAGTGTTTGATGGAGACTTGGAGAATGGGGTGGTGAAACAATAGCCGCTCTGACAAAATTACTACTTTTATTAAAGCCAAAGCCTGAGTTTAGAGAATGAGATATTGAAAGAATTTCAGTGGTTAGAAGCAACTTAAGGCTGGAAGTTACTGTACCAATACAATGACTTATGACACATAACATTTCCACTCATGTATTAAATGCAGTATGCATCCAATTGTACTTCTAGACGTTAAAAAAAAAAAGTATGTGAGACCAATAGGTTACATGACAATACAGAAATATCCAAATACAGACAATGCTGTTACTAAATACAGTTTTACAGTGTTTGAAGAAAGTACAGAACCACTATGACTAAGATTAAATTGCAATCTGACTTTCTCTAAAGAAGTGGTAAGACTCATCATTTTGAAACAACTTCTTTGCACTTTCATGCTATTCCAGATACTAAAAAAGAAAGAGACTGTCTTCTGCTGATATATTTTGTATAAGACTTGACAAATCAAAACTCCTTGCAAGATTGAGTACTTCAAAGTGCTGTGTCCATGCTAATTTACAAGCATACAAAGAAATTAATCTATAAATACCTTGTACAATTATATAGAGTTCAACCATTGATTTTGTTTTTCAAATATACATAAAAGACTCTCCTGTTTACAACTTTTGCATCTGGAGCAAAGCATTTCAGTATTGTGTTCTTAACTCGGAACTGGCACTTCTTTGATTTTATCTAAATCAAGATAATAACAAAAGCCTTCTTTCATAATGCAGAAAACTGTAACAACAACAGCAAAAAAAATCAAAATCAAACTAAATTTCAAACATTTCTTAATTTCTTCATTGGATTTATATCATCATATGTAAAAAGCAGCTAAAGGTTGACAGATTTTAAACTTTACGGATGTTGTCATATCAGGATTCATTTATGGCCTGCATGTTGTTTCTTCTTTTTAAATTTTGACATGTTGATAACATTGAACTTCGTACTAAAATCCTCGTCTTTCAGCTTTTCCTTAAATATCCTTAATGTACTGATGTATCAGATTTAACAGCTGAAGTACATATCAAAGCGGTAACATCTAACAGTTTTCCAGCTCCTTGTAATTCTATATTATTTAATTATAGCAATAAATAAGAATAAGCATAGARCAAGAAGATACATATAGAACCATAGGATCATTTAGGTTGGAAAAGACCCTTAAGATCATCAAGTCCAACCGTAAACCTAACATTACCAAGTCCACCACTAAACCATGTCCCTAAGTGCCACATCATATTATTCATCATCTCCCCAATTTATGTGTCTCTTCATTTTGATTATTCTTTTGGATGTTTGTAAAATGTGGGGGGGGAAGAGCAAAACAAAAACCAGAACAATCTCAGAGAAGCTAATGTATATGCACGAGCATATTAAAGAGACATTTTAGACTAGCAGCTTAGGTGAATGTGTGATCAGTTTCAGCAACATCACACTTTCAATTACACACACATACAGAAAATATCTTCAGAACATTAAGCTGTCAGTGGTCTCAGAAGAACTCCGAGTTAGTAGTCAACCATTAAGACTATGTGGGTGGAGGGGAAAGGAATTTCATTTGAGTAATTTTTTTTTAATATTAAAAATATTTCATTCTTGTCCTACTTCTTTCTTCTTKATGTCTTGTGACAAAAGACTGTAAAGTCATTGATCTAATTCACACATACCACAACACTGAGCTCTAAAATATACCCTTATCAGGTCCATATGGCACTCCTGCAGTCTCACCTTATAGGTGTGCAGTGATAATGAATGGAAGAAGCATTCGAGGGATACACAGTCCTGAGGTCTTCAAAGTATCAGAATAATTAACTTTTTTCAACTAGTCCTGATTGTGGAAAAACAGCATTAAATAAGAACTCCCAGACTTCGTATCTTTTTTTTTTTTTTTTAGATCCCTGATCTCTTCTTTCAGAGACAAAGAGCATATTAACTGAAACACCAAATTCCATAATTTTCATCCTACAAAACATGGAAGGTAAGAAAGACCTCTTCAGGTCTAAATTAGAAGCCACAGCTGCTTTAAAGCAATTGTAAGTGCTTCAATTAGCAAGTATTCAGATAAAGACAATAACTGCTGATTTTATTTAAGGTCTGAAGAAGATTTTGAGAGCCTGAAAGCTCTACTTACTTTTTCTGAACTATACCAGATGGTATTAAAGACACGCCATTTTTACCCAGTCCCATCTTTGTCCTTATACTATCATGGGTACAGAAAACTTCTCTTCTGTGAATATCCCTTGCTAAGACCATAACTACTGCAGAATGAGGACACAGTCAGAACACCACATGGACAGAGTCAGAAAGAAAAGACAGAGAAACTATACTAGCATGATTAAAAAAGAAAAATCTTAAGATACCTGCTTCAGAAATAGTGTGTCTCTAACTTTTTTGGTTCATACCTTCAGTCTCTCCCTTCTTAGAGGACTTACTTCAGCTATCTTTGGAATAATTAACCCAAACCAAAATTAAATATGTCCAGAGAAATGTAAAAGAATTGAATACCTAATATTACATTTTCATATCTTCTAGTCCTTGAAAACTATGTAATAACAAAACATAAAATTTATTCCCACATTACCAGTCAGAAGCATATGCAAAAATTTTGACATTCAAATATGTACTCAGATCACACCCGCCTCAAAATTTCAGTTCTTTTCATGCAATCCTAGAACTGTTAGCAAATACTGGCCTGCTGCCAATGTTAACACACATTGGAGAGATGACATAAGGTTGCTTAAAAAACTAAAGCCCAAGTTTTACAAAACTGTTAATGGCATCAACTACCACACGATGACAGCTAACATCAAAACAGTTCTACAGGGTTTTTTAGATTCTCATTTCTTCCCCTTTTTTAAGGGCTTTTTTTTTTTTTAAGTTTTCCTATAATCCTACACACAATGAACCTTCTGCAAGAGGTTTAGTTGCTTCCTGAGGCAGAACTGACAAAGTTTCACTGGAAACATTTTGTTAAGAATCATTAATGTAACTTAAACCCTATAGCTTTTACTTCCATAGCACTGCATTCTGTGATAGCTGAGGGAAACCTTTAACCATCCCAGCAAAAAAGTCCACACAGTAAGAAGCATAAGCATCTGAATTAAAGATCATCAAATTTGCTCTTTACTCTTTGAAATAAATTTACTATCTACATCCCCAAGCAACTCACTGGGCTAACTACTACATTAACATCTATTCTCTAAGTATTTCTCTCTAATGCAGGAAGACAGCAAGGAAAACAAAGGAGAAATTTAAATAATTAAACAAAACAAAAAAAAACAAAAAAAACAAAAAAAAAAAAAAAAAAAAAAAAAAAANAAAAAAAAAAAAAAAAAAAAAAAAAAAAAAAAAAAAAAAAAAAAAAAAAAAAAAAAAAAAAAAAAAAAAAAAAAAAAAAAAAAAAAAAGAGGCAGTTTCCCAAATTTACACAAGCTGATGGCAGAGTTGAGAACAGAACTCTGGGCTCAGGAGTCCCAGATTCTAGTTTCTTGTTTGCTGAAGTATGCTGTGCCTTGGATGATAACTTTATTGCCTTAGTCTTTGAACTAGCTGAGTTTTTTGGAACCTTTCCAGAACTGAACTATCCAGCTCTAAGCATGTACCAAGGGAAAACATCAGAGTTTTGTACAGTTTTTTCTTTTTATTAAATAGATAGAAACCATCACTGTAGGGTATGTATCATCTGCATGGCACTTACAGACTCTTCTTCCAGTGAATGTAAAATTTCTGCAACCAGTATCACGCAACCAAATCAATGCTGAAGACTCTCACTGCATAATCCCAGCACAGATCATGCAGTTATTCCATAAAAGTAAAAGATTTATGTTGATGTCACAAAGCTTGCACAACAGACTTTCCAGACACATTTAGGACATGGATTTCTCAATCACAAATGCTCAAGCTGCAACCTACAGCACGCACACACACAAAAAGCTTGAACTTGTACTCTTCTGGCAATTGTAAAAACTAATCCCATTCTCCCTTACTGATGTAAGCATAGCAGCAACATGCTTTTTGTTTTCTATTCCAGTTGTCTTATGCAAACTAATAAAATATATATGCATATTTTCATCTGCAGCAGGCATAATTCAACACTACATTAGCACTCCAGCATGCAGTAGTACAAACACATATGTGCAATCTCATAATCGCAGTTTATTTCTTGTTGGCTTTAATCTTTGTGTCAGATGCTACTTTATCCCCAAACTGGTACACAGATCCTTCAAAACGCCTAAAAATAAGGAGCTTATACTGAAGAGGAAGACCTAAAGTTGCTTCAGTTACAATTTACCGCAGTCTTTAAACATGACATGGAGTATCATCTTATTTTTTAAAGCTGCATTTCCAACTACTTGTTTTACCTTCCCCTGTGAATTAAGCATATTAAAGTTAAATCAATTAAGTCTTTCCCCCTGCCAAAAGTAAAAATGTAGTTGAGCACTTCARAAGTGTTATACTTAGTGAAATGGATTTGTATCTTATTTTGCCTCACTCTGAACTACTGATTAAATCTGGTTATTAAAAAAATTTCACCTTTTTCTTTGTGTTCCTGTATTGTTTTGACTGAAGCATCATATTCTCTCTAAGTAATGTGAAAACATAACAGAGGAATCCTAATTTTGGAATTTTACATTTACTTCATGAGTGACGTGCATCTTCTGTGGGGAAAGCATTTTCTTCTGCTGCTACCCACAGCTTGTAATACAAACTGTACAAGGACAGGCAAAAATAAACTATTGAGTCACATTTCTTCTGTCAGAAGACAGAAGCTGTCTGGATAACTTAACTATGTATATCCCTTTGGCAATGTCCCATGCATATTTAGATTTCCTTTTACTATATTATATTGGTGGGTTTGTTTTGACCTGGTAAAGCGTCTGACTTCAGCTCTAAATCTACTGAGAGACTTAATCTATCTTCAAGGCAGTCTTAGAGAAGAGTTGGAAGACAAAAAATAAATGGGGAAAACAGCTGGAAGGTATGTGAGAAGTGTCTYTTATATAAGACATTAAACAATTTGAGAAGCACAATTAAGAAGCGATATTCTTAATAAGAAGTTCCTAGATTACTGAAGAGGAATTCTATACACATAAGTTAGTAAGCATTTGACAAAGCTAGAACAGCAGAATTTGGCCAAAGACCTTCATAGAAATATCCTAATATCTTTTTTGCATCAGCTTATTTCCAGAAATCTTCTGTAAAGTGAAGTTAATTCTTCTCTGACAGTTAACTCTCACTTACAGAAATTAAGTATCATGTTTATATTTTTCCCCTGTAGCTGGAGTCCTTTCTCAAGGATTAATTTCTTCAGCCATCTATCAAATCAGGCTTCAGATTCTGGAGTAGGTTAGAAAGTTTAGATTATACTTTACCCGKAAGTTTCTATATTTCTTTTAAGCCTCCCTTTCTGAAAGGTCAAAACAGACAGAAATGTAGGACCCGAGCCCTCTAACTACAAAACTGTCAAAATTTGCACCACTACCTCAGTGAAATCTACCTCAGTGAAATCAATGCTATAGAATACTTCTTATCTTAATCTTTAAATTCTTGATTTTATTGTTGCAATAGGTGCAAGAGAAGTATTTTTATTACACATCCTGTTTTACATCCAAAAATACTGTTCTTCACTCCAGACCTTCAGTCAGTACAAAGATCAGCTGACTTTCCAAGTTTTCTCCCTAAAACTTGAAAACAGAACACAAACACACAAACTAAAATATCACCAGAATCTGCAGGTCACTGAGAAACAAATACAAGATTCCAGTCCCGCAAAAGTCTAATCCACATGTAAACTCCTTCTACAAACATATAGTTTACAGTTATTTTAAATACACAAGCAGAAGACAACTCACAGCTTTTATTTGCACTACTCTGAAGTCTTTAGCAGGACAGACATGCAAACAATTTCTAGAATTTTAGAAGAACTCTACTATGGATCATAAAAAAACTTATGAAAAAACACAGTATTTACCTTCCACACTCTCATGTTTTCCAAAATATTCCAGCACCATGCATTTAAATCCATATTTAACTCACATCCACCTCAAGATATCTGACACATAATAACTCAGACAGCATAAGGCACATGCCCAGTGATGTGGAACTCATGGGTATACACAAATGACTTCACAACAGAAGTGGAACACTGTTTCTGAAATCATCTATAAACTGCTGGGTAAATTCCTAGAGACAGAAAGGGAACTATATCAAAGGACACAAACAAAAATTATTCTTTGAAAGTATTACTTTGCATATGCACTACGCCTTAAGGTAAGTCTAAAATACATTTATGGTCTCCAGGTGCTTTTTGCACCTTTCAGGGAACACAAGTCTGTAGTAATATCGTTAATATTTTAACTCATAATTTGTATGCACATGGAATAAAATTAAAGTGATTCTTCAGCTTATTTTAATTCTACTTTTCTCCTTATGAAATCACAATTTTAGTTCCACCAATGTTAACATATAAAGAAATTGGACTCTGAATTCAAAGACAAGACAAAATACCCCTCAGTCATCAGTTTTCCAATACATTAAGGTGCACGGTGTTCCACAATAGATACTATTTTTAACTGGTTGACAGTGCATCAACTGTGCATATATATGAACTGTCTCCACTGTGAGACTGCCAGCAGTCTTCATTCTCTTCAGTCTTAGTTCCAACGAAATGTCATCTTCATCCATTTTAGCATACATTTGAAGAATACTAGCAGTTCCCACAGTGCTTTTAAATTACCTTTAAATGTTTTAGCTATGGAATTCTTGACAGAAATTACTTATTCTGCTTTCTCTTTAACAAAGATAATCTGCCTTTCATTTCCTAAACAATGTTATTCACCTATGGCTTGAGCATCATACAAGAGAGATCAGAGCACCAAGGCATTTTTTTAAGTCATTCTAAGTAAATCATAGCTACAATCACAGCTGAAACACAGGGCCTACCAGCCTTAACAATATGCTTTTAAAACACCTTGTAGTTTGACCCCAGCCTTTAACAAAGATACAGTGTATTTTCTATACTAGGGATGATATAATGAAAACTGTTCCATCAGCAATACAAGACCCGAGATATTCTCACACTTCGCTCTCACCATCTAAGGCATTCAAGATATTACCAGACACCTTAAATAACAGTACTTTTCTTCAGCAAAAGGAAAGCAAGCATCACTTGAATTTCTCTATTTAAGAAGACTCAAGAGAACGGCGTACAGAAGAGCTAGAAGAGAAGCGACAATTTTCACAGACTAAATAGCAACTATCAGCCTAGCAATCAGGGATCACCTCCCACACACCCCGATACCTGGCTGTGCTAAGCGGAATTTGGGCACAGCTAAMTGGGAAGCGGTACTGCGGCAGTTTCCGCGAGCGGTTCGTCTCTAACACCCGCTGTTCCCGGTCGCCACGTTTGCGGTGTGCCGGAGCGTCCCCCGCAGGACCCCGGCACGGCGCGCTCCGGTCCCCGGAGACCGAGGCTGCTCCCGGGGCAAGGCGGCCGCTCCAGGCCCGACCTTCGGGGTACAAGCCCGGCCGCATCTCACCCGGATTTAACATCAACCCCGAGATCCAGCCTCTCTTCAGCCACATCTCTGCCTAGGCGATGGTAAGAAGCGAAGGGAAACAAAACAAAAGAGGAAGAAATGAAAGGCGGCAGAGGACCCGGCGGGGAGGACGCTCCCTCACCTTCGTGAGCTGGGCAATCTTCTTGCTCATTTTGAAATGCAGGTCCGGGCTGTGCTCGGCGCCCAGCCCCGGCTGGGCTGAGCCGGAGCCGAGTTTTCCCGCGCCGGGCGCGGAGCCGCCGCTGTAGCTGTGCTGCGGCTGCTGCCAGCCCATGCCCGGGGTCGCCATCTTCACCGCCCGGCACCGGCCCTACCGGGGAGCCGCGCCGAGGGCGCCCCGGCCGCGAACCGCTGCCCGAGGCGGCTCCTCCTGCCCCGGGACCGGCCTCTGGCGCTTCCTACTGTCGCCGTCCCCACCAGCCGCACCGGGCGGCGGCGTCAACCCCTCGGGGCCGCTGCGAGAAGGGGCGCCTGCCTCCCCTCCCCTCGCCTCTCCCCCCTCCCCGTCCGTTCCGCCCAGCAGCGGGCGGGGAGGCCGGTCCGGCTCTCAGGCGGCCGGAGGCCGGCCAGGAGCGGTAGCGGCAGGGCGGCCGCTCCGGGCTGTTTACGCCGCGCAGCCCCGCGTCACTCTCCAGCCCCGCCCGCTCACCCGCCCGCCGATTCCCCGCCTGCGGAGCAGCTGGGGCCGCGCGCGCCACTCAGCGAGCGAGGGCGCGCGGCAGCCGGAGGGGCCTCGCCAGGTGCGCGCGCTGCCTTCCCTGCCCCTCCCCCGCCCCCCCGGCCGTTGGCGGCGGCGCCGGGAGCCGTTGGCGGAGGGGGTGGAGAAAGCCCCTTYCGCAACGGTGGCGCCGGTGCCGCCGGCTTGGGCAGAGGCAGGGCGGGAGAGGGGTACGGGGTATGGGGTACGGGGTTTAGGTAGGGTTGCCCCTCTGTGGCAGGGCTTGGGGCATGCAGGCTAACCGCCTAAACCTTTTCCTCATGGAGAGCCCTGAAAATGCAGTGGGTGCCGGGGGCGGGGGCTAGGGCAGAGCTCCCCAGCGTTGGAAAGGCGCCAGGGCCACTACAGTCCGGTGTGTATGAGTGAATAAATTGGGTGAGGTATTGCTGGCCCCTGGGCATGTATTGGTCTGCGGCGGAGTAAGTGCCGTTTTCTCACAGTAGTAGGTGGTAGGGGCAAGTAGCGTCTTAAAACTGAAGTAGGTAGTAAATTAGATAAGCACTGGACTGCGCAATTACTTCAGGTTTTGGGGAAAGAAGCAACACGGTGCTCGCAGGTGGCGGGGTGACCCGGCTGGGTGAAGGGGGAGGCATTCACTTGACCTGGCCCGTCTCTTCCGTTGCTGCAGACGCCGCCTCTGCAGACCGCAGTCAGGGACCCATGAGCCGATGGGTACGAACAAAGGTCCCTGCCAGAAGGAATTCACAGCTGGATTTAGTACGTCCTTTAGCTTGGGTTTGACTGCTCTCTTCTGTTTCCGTCCTGTGCAACTCCTGAGAATAGCCACCCTCTTTAACAATTTAATGTCTCTCTGCTAGGCTCTGGCCTTGTGAGAATATATATATATTAATGTGGTTCGATACATCTGATTTCCTGATTAACAGCCTCTGCACTCATCTTTTACAGAGTCCTTGGTACACTCTGTTGAGTAGTTTATCTTTTTACTGCTTTTTTTTTTCTGCTCTAAAAATCTCTTCTTTGCCTGCATTCTTTGTAGGCAGACAGAAATATCAAAGAGGTAAACTACAAAAATACATGGCTAAATCTGTTGTTCTCACAAGGGTATGGAGAAAAGTATTACTTAGAATTTGCAAATTATAGAAATAGGTGGAATAGTAAATTATAAGAGGAGATCCGTATTACAGAGCAGGGTGTCTCACATGCTTATAGAGATTCATGCTCATATAGTATGATAGACAACCAACTCAACATGAGCTGCCAGTGCAAGCCTGAGGTCATGGGGCAAATGAAATTCTTTGATGTATAGAAGGGACACTAACCAGAAGGTACAATTAGATGTTGCTACTTTTGTACTGAGTGTGAGAGTACAACAGAAATACTTGCATCGAGGTCTGGGGTCTGTAATTTCCACATGTCAACGTGCTAGAGAGGTGTTCAAAAAGGGCCAGAAGAACTACAGAGGTTCTGGGAAAAGTCTTATATTGAAAGATGTAATAAACCCAAACTATTTTGAATAGCAAGAAGTCTAAACAGTAAAGTAGCTGTGTTGCCTTAAGCTCAGAATTTGCATTGTTCAGGAAATTCTGACACTGATTTTTTTTTTTTTTTCCCCTTCTGAAGTGGCCCATTCTGGCAACAGAGGACAAAGGACAGATGGTGCCTATGCAGGCAGTGATTCATACAGATGAAATATAAGGGGAAGAAAGAATATTAGGAGCATCTGTATCAAATCTGTGCCCATAGATGACATCCATGAATAGCAAATACTGTTAATTCAGTTTTATCAAATTAAAAAATAATTCAGTGGCCAAGGAGACTGTGATTTTTCATGTCTAGGAAGGTCAAGCTACTAATTAAAGCAGTAGACTGATTGTGAAGACTTGGTTACAGTTAATGGTTGTGGCTGGCTGATTGTGTGACCTTAAGCAAGCTTCTTAGTTCTCGTGCAAAAGGACACTTCCTTCAGTGTACCTAATAATGCCTCTGATATTAAGGAATGGCTGGCTCAATTTATTATTTCTCCTAGAAATCTCAAAAGTTACAGAAAGTATTATTTTGATTTTAATCTACACATTTTAAATATTTTGGATAGACTTATTTTTCAAACAAATTAGAGTGGTTTGGATTTATCAACATTTCTTCTGAGAGAAAAAGCCTCACTGTTTTATTTTTTCAGTTTCTTCTGAGGAGTATGCATATTTGTTGTGGTTCATATTGGCCCCAAATCATTGTTTTGAAGCGACTTATACCTGCTAGGATTAAACAGTCAAATGTGTTTCATTTTTGTCTCTTTCTTGTACTGAGTTGCTAAATACTAAGTTTTGTCTAGGTGCTTGTAAATGGAAAAAATGATTAAATATTCTTTGTCAATATTTCACGTGCCTTTTAGTAGTAGTTTTCATATTTAAATTGTTTTCAAGCTTCTCTCTACACATTTTATGCCTTTAGAGCTCAGATGGTGACTGCTAAGAACCTCTTTTCCATTCAGGTCTGCATGTGTAGCATGGAGCCTGTTTTCTTTAAGGTTGCTGCTGAAAAGAGGCTTTATGCAGCAGAACAATCAGGACCGTAGTGCTTTTTTCCTTGGTGGGATTTCATGTCTCATCAGTGTAGTAGGATCTGTAGGTCCAAAGGGCTGAGGCCAGGGCTTGGGCTGAGGCCATCCAGAGGCAAATGACAAGGCAGTGCTCTGGGTTTGCTGAAGGGTGCAAAAAGCAATGGAATGAGGCAGAGCTCTTGAAGTGTATCATTGTTGTGGAAGCCGTACAGTGAAACCTTTAGCATCTCTATTACCACGGGCTTACGTAAGTGACATAAAATTTGTATCTATCCAGTGTCTCCATGTGAGTATAGGCACTGTGTACAAGTGCTCTTGGTATATGTATATGGAAGATTTTTTTATAGATTTGAAAATATTGTTAGTGAATATATGCTTTAAGATTGCATTTTTATGTATCTGCTATGCATATGTAGCAGCATATGTGCAAGACATACAATGACTTTATAGTTTTGCTTTTTCTGATGTAAAGTCAACAACGCTGCCTATGTGGAAATCTACCTATGCTTTTTTGTATTCTATTGCCTATCAATTTATCTGCATATTTGATGTTCATATGTTCTGGTATGTTTTCTAAAATTATGAAATATCATTACTGAGGTTTGCAAAACCAGGAAAGAATTTCATTTATGTTCAATCTGCTGGGAATATTATGGATTACAGATTTCCATGTGTACAAAAACCCCTTTTTTATTTATCTCATCACAGCTTTGACTAAGATAAATGTGTGCAATCACTGTATGCCTTATTTTCAAGCCATAGGCACAAAACTCCCTCTCTGATTCTTTATAGACAGAAAGTGTTACAAGGGCTAAGCTTGCTTTGTGATAATGCCTTTTGACAACTCTGAAGATGTCAGAAAGTCGGCAGCTTTTACTGAAAGGACAGTTAACAAGAAATATGACCTACTGGTATTTGCAGGTTTCTGCTGTTTAATTTGTAAGCATGCAGCTACAACTCTGAACAGTGAGTTTTCAAATTTTTTGTGAATGTGTATGAACAAAGGTGTTTATATCACAATTCTCATTTTCATTTTCATTGAATGGTTGAATTATGGAAGTATTTAGTAACTAAATACTTAAAATATGGAGACTTTTAAGAAAAAGTCTATTTATTTCTACTGGAATGCTAAACTAACCATTTATTATATTTAATTATTTTCATAAAGTAATAATTCACCATTTAAAATAATAGTATAAAATACTCAAAATAACGATACAGCTTAAACATATCTGTCATTCCTGCTTTAATTTTCTGGACCAAACAAACCTGATGGAATATAATAACTGAATAAGCCCATGATGTCCTACTTTAACATAAAGGCCTCATTGGTAAGGCTGAGGCTAATCTATGATGCTGAGATTTCTGTGTAAGAAATCAAACAAAACAATTTTGTTTTGAAAGTGTACAAGTAACAAGGGCTGCTTCTGTTAGCTGTAGATAATGATATAAAGAGGGGTATATTTTCAGATCTGTAAAGGACAAAAGAGTAGCCAAAATTGCCTTGCTATGGTTGCATGTATAATCATGAAGGATATGCAGGGGGGAGGTGAAGAACCAAACAAAAATAAAAACTAAATGTCCTAATAACTTTGAAATAATCTCATGACCTTTTACTTTGTGGGTTAGCAAGACTGTGATTTATGTAAGGTACACAATCGGGTCAACATTTCAGGATACTCATCTGAGTAATTCAACCAATTACCCTCTTGTATGTATGCAAGTAAGCTTTCAGTCAATAATGAGTCAGTGGTACAGGGTGACAAATACAGGTTTAGGACTCTACCTGGTAGATCTTTGGTCCTTACATCTTTTGGGTTTTATAGTTTTGTGGCTGTACTCAGCCTTGGCCTTCAAAGCTTGAAAGACTCAACCCCTGCAAGTCTTGAACTAATGTGTACGAGAAACCTGGCATAAGTTGAATATTTCAAGTAAGTAAGCAGAGAATGGTGAACACACATCTGATATAGATGAAGCTGTTGTGTCCTTTATTATGTCTAGTTGCCCATCTAGGAAACTGTTAGTGTGTGGAAAATAATTTAGATCACCAATACCTAAAAGAAATGCCACCTCATGCATGTGTCCAAACTGGAACTACTGTCAAGATATGATGGAAGAGAGAGTGTTTTGGCTGCAACCTGTGAACAAGCATATTTGAACGGTTGGGTTTTTTTAATGATTCTTTGGAAATTAATTTTCCAGATTCTGTAAAGATGTGCGCTGGCACAGAGAAAAATTCTCATGAGCAATTATCTCCAGATAATTCTATCTTTCTTTAAATCCACTTGTATGTTCTCTTGCATGACATTTTTATCCTTACATGGAAATATGTGATTGGGGGCATGTGGCTTTTTATTAGAAAAATTAACAGCCCACTCTTTTATGTCAATTGTTTTCATTCAGTAAAGATTTTTATATTGTTTTAATTTCAAGCACAAAAGAGTAGTTAAGGATGGAAAAATCCAGTGTAAAGGAAAAAGACCAATATGAAAAGTGTAAGGCTCTATGTTTCTTCTGATACAGCTCTCGTTTTTAATACTTCTGTTGTCTTATAATTTATTTTAACTTTGGTTTTTAAGCTTGATCCACTTTTTTTTTGTAGCAAAGAAGTTATATTTTAAAGAAAATAAACAAAAATTACAGAGAAAACACAGATCTGTTTTACAGACAAAGAAAAAAAGCAGCAGGAGAAGTGGGAACAAAGGAGAACTAATGCCTTGGCAAAACGTCCTACTGCTTACACATGACTGTCCTTTAGAGATGGGAGTCACACAAAGTAAGTGTTGGTTGTATCACTTACTGCTTTTCTGGAAGTTGCTGAGATACAGCTGGGTAAAAGATCTTGAAGAGTCTACCTAGTATAAAATATTTTTTCTGTTGTTTCAGAAAAGATTATCTGCTACATTTCTGTTCTCTTTAGCTGCACAGATGGGGAAAATTGGATGAATCCTCAGTTAAGTATGAATCTTAGTGTTTCTATTAATTCACAATTTTTTCTTTGTAAAGTGCTATTTCAGTCTAGTCCCTTGCTAATTTACCAGGACAGGAAGGCATTTACCAACATCAAGAAAGTACCCAGGCACATAAAAAAACAACTCTTGTGCTTTTCCTGTCAAAACAGAGAACTAAACCTATCAGTGCTCTTCACTGGACAGAAAATTAATAGGACAACTGGTCATTATGAAGCCAGAGCTCATGCTGAAAATTCATAAGTGCTAATAGTAGCCTTACAGAATATTTTGTGCCAGCCATCTGCATCAAGATGTAGCATGTAACCCTGTGGAACCTCTCAGATACAGGCTTTTAGTAATTAGTCACTTCATTTCCGGAGTCATTTTGGCTGACAAAATATATTTTCTGAAGTAAGCCTTCTTACTTTAAATAATGTTTCATTTTGCCTTTTCTCAAGGATTTTTTTTTTTTTGATAAATGGTATGCATTTGCTCTAAGTTGCCAATAAAGTCCTGAAACAGGATATAATAGTCCTTAGAGCCTTTCACGTCACCTGCAAAGATTTAACATTAGCTACCACTTCAAGCATCTTCTTAACAACTTTTCTTATTTTATATTGTTCTCCTTTTTTAAATTATGCGTGTTTTTTCAGGTAGAAAAAATTAGACCTAAAACAGGGAAGTTGGCAGCTCCACTGGGAGCAAGTACTTGAGCAGAATGATGAATGGACAGGAGGAAGGGAACAGAGAAGTGTCGTTGTGTAAGCTTGGGCCTCTGGGGCAGGGTTGGCCTTTATGGCAAGGAAGAGGAGGCCAAGGAACTTGCTTTTCGAACCAGGTCTGCTAAGCAGGACCCTAATGGGGAATTTGGCAGACATTAAAAAAACTGCCATCCCTTCCTGTACAACCTGTGTAAATCAACCTTGTTTTCCACTCCCTGGAATACGGCAGACCAAATCCTGATCTCAATGTTTCAAATCAATCTTTCTACATTTATGCTACAAATAAATTTAGGGATGCAAAGAAAGCTTCATTTAATTTCTCTGTTCAAACTCAAGTTGTAGGCACATTTCTGCACATGAAAACACAATTTTATCAATATATGCTAAATTTAGCATAATTCTTATTATGCTGACTTCTCTACTGCAGAGGAGGGATCCAGTCTTGCTTTCTACACTGGAATGTAAATTTAATCAGCTGCCTAGGACACTTTTATCCAAGGATGTTAGAAAGTGGTTTTGGTTTTGCTCATGGACAAAATGGCAGATAGGACGAAAATTGATGTATTAAGTAACCRTTGAATTTGAAGGTCTTTGTCATAGACTGTTGATCTTTTACATTCTTATGCTCCTCTGACAATAACTCATTAAGGAGACTGTTCAGAGTAAAAGATTAATACATTTCAATTAATTCAATTAATACATTCATATTTATCTTCATTAAGATGAAAGCATTCCTATTGAAAGGAGCAGTGACCTTTGGTATATTATCAGAGCTTCTTCCAGGGATGCATTAAGTAACCTTGCTAACTTCTGTAATGTTCCTCTAAGGACAGAATTAAATGCAAGGGAGTGCTGTGAGTGGGGCTGGGTTGTTTTAATGCAAATGTTACAATGAACTCAAAAAGGAGACAAATACAAGGAGATCTGCCATGGCCTTTTAGTAGCAACCGGTAAAGATTATTTTGGTATATTAGTATGACTTGCTTAGCTCAATCCTGACATTGTTTAAATATGCTGGACTTGTTGTACAGAAATGTAATGCACTTGTTTTCTTTCTGGAGGAAAAGCAGCTTTATAGGCTAAAATATAAAAATAATTCTGACTGATAAAAATATTATTCATCTGCAGGGAAAAAATCATCAGTAGGAAAAAGCAGCTATAGCAACAGCCCCCAGTTTAAGTGTCACTGCTCTCAGCAGCTTGATCTGACATCATATACCTGTTCATTATAGGAGCACTGGTACAGAGTTAAGCTGGGCAAGGATTTAGTTCACTGTTTTCTAGGCTAGCATTCATATTGTCCCACATACGTACTCATTCAGACTTCAGGATGCCTGTAAAATTCATGCAGTCTTGCAACAGGCATAGTGGATGAAATGCAGATATTTTTTTCTTCTTGAGGTCATCAGTGGAAGGTTGGATGGGACAGCTGAAAGCTGCACTGAGTGTCACATCTTATCTACAGTGCAGGTAAAGGCACTAAAAGCACCAGGACTGCTCAGGTTTTCCTTCTCCCTCAGTACCAACAGGATCACTTGGAAGCAGCCACAGAAATGCTCCAGTAGGAAAGTTCAAACAGATGGCTGGTGTAGCTCTGATCCTGCCCTCAGGGTCATTCTGCAGAGCAACACAGACAACATTTGTAATCTGTATTTCTCACTATGACGGTATTGGAAATGGAGAGATTGGTTGCTTAAAGGGTTTTACTTTGAATGTGGCTAATTAATCTCCGACATTGGTTCAGGATTTTCTGGCCCACATAGTTATTGCCAGTCTATTCCCTGACACATATGAATTCAAATCACTGCATCTTGCCAATGTATTTTGGGGGATTTGAGCATACAGATTTGGAGACTAGAGAGGATTTTGGTTATGCTTCAAGAAGGAAGAAAGATAGACTGGCATCTTTCCAGAAAATTAACAGCGGTGGATTTATGGTTTTGCTAGAATTTTGTTGAAGCCCCAAAAGCTTTGCACAAGTGTCAATATTCAAATAAAAATAGCTTTTGTAAAGTTTTTATTACCTTCAAATAGTTGAAGGCTTCTTTTGAAATTAACTGTATTGAAAACTGCAATATTTTAAGATTAATTTGCATATGCAGGTTGTTGACTGAAAGTTCCATTTTATAGAAGTGTTCCATAAAAATTGTGGTTAAGGGAGGATAAAGAAGAGCACTTCGAGTTTGTTACTGATCTTCAATTAACCTGTCAAAATCAAGAGGCATATCTCTTAATTGTAGTGTAGTCTACTGAAACTGATACAGTAACTAAAACCATCAGGGGTAGGGGGAAAAGAGCAAAGTTTATCTGCCCTGAACAAGATAACCTCCTATAACTGTAAGTTCTGGTGACTGTGCTTGTTATCTGGTGACTGTAGTATTATTATTCACAGAGGTGATGTTTTGAGACCTGCTTGCCAGACATCCACATTTGACTTGAATAGTGAAGACTACAGGATCATCAGCTATCTGGATTAAAGTGCATCGGGCCTGAAAATGTCCCACTATGCTCAAACTCAAATCAACGCAACACAGCTTGCATTCAGCAGAATGTTGGGTTCCCAGTTCTTGACAGGTACCCAACTCCCTCAACAATATTTAAAAATTTGGAAGGGATCAGGATTAGTGTTGCACAGGCCTGGTTCTGGACCAAGGTAAGAGATTTGCTTTGAGAATGGGCTACCTTTGAAAGCTAAAATACATTCTTCCCAAAATCAGCATAAACTTGTGTTTCAGTATATCATGCATATAAATTTCATAAAGGGTGTAGTATCCTGGTTGGTGCATAATCAAGCTAGTTTACAAGCACAGAAATATGAGTATTGTTAATTATTATGGAAAAAGGTTTTAAATAATTTATTGAAAAATGTTCTTGAGAGTGAGAGAAAAGATACAGATGGTTTCTACGACCAGAATAGTCCTTAAATTTACAAATTATTGCTTATGAAGTTTAAGAACAGGCATTTTAGACAAAGCAAATAAGAGCTATGTTTTCCCACACATAGCATATAAAAAGCTCTGGAGCATCTTTTGACATTTATGAACACTAGGGCAAAGTTGTAAAGATTACATATCACTGATAGTAATTTTTTACATCATTGTTCATTTTCACTTTACTTAGTTACAAGTGCCCCTAAGTACTATAATAAAATCTAGTTTACTTGCTTGTAAGCATATCCTGTTAGATATTAAGAGAATAATTTTGAAATTATTATTACCATTCTTTGTATGCTGAGCTAGTTACAACAGAGTTTATGAACTTTCACAGAAATCCATGTTTTGAACATTAAAAGTTTCCTGATCTGTAAGATTAGAACTAGATAAAACTAAATAAAATATTTACAACACTTAGCAAGGAGAGTAATAAAACCCAGCATTTGATATCAAGAGTTACTCCACAAAGAATTTCTTAAAGTCAAAGATTGTATTGAAGTGATGTGGTGTCTCTGAAAGGAAACCTGAAGGGCAAGAAAAAGAATTCACTCCAAGTCTTCATCCAGTTAAGAGTAAGTGTGGTGATTAGAGCCTCAGTACATACTTCGCTTTGAGTATTCAAGTGATCTCTTTGAGATCAGCTTTCACTGATAAAAGTCTTGCCACACACTCTATTAGCCAAATGCAGAAATGTACTTCTACTAGGTATTTTTGCTATCTAGTTTTTCAAGCCTACTATAACTTTCAGAAAATTTTAGAATGGAAATCAGTCAGAGAAATAAAAAATAATTCATTCTTTTAGTAACAAGGAGCCCTCTTCCCAGCTGATCTAGTTAAACAGAAGAGATCCCATTTATCAACCTTTTACAGAAAGATAAAAGGGTTTTGATTTTGTTTTAATTAGGGGTATTATTTCTCCACAGTTAAGTTATCCATGGCTTTCTCTAACATCATTCAAGAAAGACATTTATAGGACTTAATCTTAGTTTAAAGGGCTTTTTTTTTCCTTGCCAAGCTTTCAGAACCAGTTGAATTATTTGAGACTGAAAATCCAAAAAGCACAATAAAGCTACTAGAAATAATTACACCTTAATCTTTTGGAATCTAAAATCTGCGGGCTTTTGAAACTTAATATTCAAACCCATCTTTGAAGAAAATCCAGTCATTCTAAGTTTATGACAGTCCAGTTTGTCTTTAAAACTCCCTCACTTCTTTTAAAGTACTTTAGGAAGTATATCTGTGTAATTTCAAGTGACAGGTTTCTGCTTTTAAGATTTTAAATTTGTAACTATAGTGCATACGCAATAGTAACTGGGGATAACCTTTCATTCACTAAAACCAGATCAGTGCTTTAAAGATCTCCTACAATGAATAAACTCCATGTCTATGGAAAGCTCTATCTTCCCATATGCTGTGCAGCTGGCTTCTGCACTATTTGCCGCAGAAGCTTTTTGATGCCAGACTACACTTCCTTAATGACTACCTAGAGAGGATCTTGGGAAATTACCTGGGGAAAAAGGTTGTATGGTAGCTTCACGTATTTATATTATAAATCATATCAACCCTCATAAAGACATCTTAAATCTCTAACACTTGGTTTAATTCAGGGCAAAATCATTTGCCTTTCAGAAGCTTTTTTCTGAGCCAGAGCTTCTGCTGCAGCAGAAATGGGTCCATCATAGAAGCAAGTAGCTCTCAATTTGGCATCCACCCAAAACAGAGAGCAAGGCCAAATTGATATTGAGAAGTAAGGGACTCATTCTACTCCGTGTAGCTGTCATACAGTGTGTACTCTGGAGAGATGTCAAATTTGCCAGAGCAGGAATTGTAATAAAAATAGGTTCAGATCATCTCTTGCAGAAATAGTGGAAAAAGCCTTGATGCTAAAAGATAAATCTCTATAATATCCCAGTGTTGCAGAAGACCTTCAGGGCCACATGTAACCCATATATGTATGGGGGAAGAATACTAACTTGTGCTTGCCTAGGTGGAAGGCCACTTCAATAAAACATTAATTTATATTATTGCTCATAACTATACTATGTAAATACACAGGTAAATGCAGATCTCCAGTTTACATTATAACCTACTTGACATGCACAGGAATAGGATACTTGTACTCTAAAATAAAATTCTTGCAGTAAAGACTGTGGCACAATCCTTACTCTATTTTTGAGAAATCTGGAACATCTAAGTCTAGTAAAAGATGTACTTCATATTTGGGGAAAGAGTATAGAGAGTTTGTTGTCATCTGGTAGATATGCAAAGTATGAAAACTACTGGAAGATCTATACACAGCTGTTTTTTAATTAAAAGAGTATTTTAATTCTTCATGCAATAAATTAATATTTATTTGATAATAATACGTAATTCAGCGCTCAACTCTCATCTAACATCACTCAGGGATAAAGGCGTCTGATTCAGAAATAGTGCCTACCACGCAAACTCAAATTTCATCACAAAATAGCTCTTTCAGAATTATCAGTCAGCCTTACAGGATTATCATGCACTTCTTATTGTGTTTGCTTTGTAAATTACCTTCCATTTGTTTTCTTTTTAATGATGAAGAATGAAACAAACTATACTACTGCCTATTTTTGATCCTAGTCCTCAATTACTTTACTTAGTCCATAAATATTTAGTTAAATTGGATATTTCTTTTTGGTTGGTTGTAAATATTTTGGTGTCATTCAAAGAGCTACACAATAGCTAAGAGAGTCCAAATTAGTGTGCAGGTGCATCCCCTCAGTGGTGCAAAAAGAAAAATCCATTTAAATAGGAATACATCATGGTATTTAGTTCCATGCTAAACTTCCCCTTGGAGAAAGAAAAATCTAATTCCAAATTGCAGCTGAGAGAACTTGCTTAGCCTTGTCAGATCAAGTATTTAGGAAAAAAAAAATCAATGAAATTATATAAAAAGAATATTAAGATGCTTATTTTCAACTACTTCTCTTATGAAAGTATGATGGCTGGAAAAGAGGGTTTTTTAAAAAATTATGCCATCTATGGGCTACCGATACCTTCAATTATGATCTGAATTAAATTTATTTCTTTTTTAATAATAAGGTTTACAGCTGATTATACATTTGTACCTGTGTATAAATACAAATTCATTTCTATGCATGTATCTTAGAATTTCTACAGTGTGCTATGTAGCACACTTCTGTCTTTCTCAGTATCAGGTAGGAGATCTGTGCTAAAGAAACAAATGTTATGCCAAACACCATAAATTTTAAAATCCATTTATAAAAAATTACTTTAAATATTTTATGTAATGTGCTGTTGAAAACATGTTCTTCTGTCATGCCATTTTTATAAAAATAAAAGAGAGAAGAGAAAGCCATATGCAAAAAAGATGCATGTTTTCTCAAGAGAGATGATTATTTCTGCAGCTCCAATTATTTCCATATTTGAGAAACTAAGTATGAAAAACGGAATGGGTTTGACATGGCTGAAGAGAAGAATATTAACCTCTGTTTGAATTCCTGCAGCTTCTGCATTTTATTCCTCCTCAGTGAGCACAGTGGTGAAGCTGGCTTCACCAGATACTAGTCCTGGACTAGAGGATCCAAACTTGGCCAAACATAATTTCTTCCTAGAGAAGGAACAAATAAACTATCAGCATTGGTTTTGATACAGAGCTGATACAGAATACCACTGACAAACCCCTTTAACTGACACCTAGCACTTCAAAGAATCAGTAGTTCTAATAGTGTAGAGCTAATTTAGAGTATGGGCGACAAGGTTATTTTTTGTTTGGCAGGATACCAGAGCACTAGTGAGACTGAACATCCTTCTCTTTCAAAGACAGTTTCAGATCTTCCGTTCAATCTGTATCACCTAGAGAAAACTATTTTTACAATGCTGTTAGAAGTTCTTTCTGATATCAGTTTCACGTTATGATCCCAAGACAAGTGTATAGAAGAAGAACAGCTCTAGGAGACTAATTACATAATACTAATTTAATCAAGATTTGACATCTTAACAAGTGAGAAATACCTATAATAATTTTACATTACTTGTTCACCAAGTATTACTACCTCACTATTATATAATGAAGCAAAGATTTCTCTCTTTTCTTGGATCCTTTCATTCTCTCTGAGATATTTTCTGTACTTCCCAAACACTTCAGGTATGAACAGTGCTTCTGTACCTCTGTACAGCAGTGCCTCTGTACTGCAGAATGTCACTCATCCCTTTTCAGTCTTGCACACATATATTAAAAAAAAATTCACAGTGGTAATGAATGAGTCTTCCATTGTTTTCTTCTAAAATATTTCTTTCATTATTATTTTCTTTGTAAGCTATTTTTCTCCTCTGCAACATTTCTACTGTAGTGCCACTGTCTCCACTTGAAAACTAACATATTTCCCACAAATACTACAAATTTAAACTTAAAATTCATGGACCAGCTTTAAAGAAATGCATCCAAAGTTATATTCCAAATCACTTGAGATATTATACTTGTAATGTTTTCTGGTAAAATGACTGCTAAAAAGCAGGATTATATATCACTCAGAAATAATTGATATGTGTCTATGTTAATCCATTTTAGAATAACTTACTCTTCCGTAGTTCTTTTTTAAGGCAATAAATGTGTCTAAGAATGAAACCAATTTCATGCATTATTATATGCAAAACTCATTTCTTGGATTTTACTTCCCCATGCCACTTGCAAGGAAAAGCCAGGGTTTCACACGGAAGGTCAGGTGTCAGAGCAAACCCCTTTTTGGCTGATGACAATTCCACTCTCCAATAGCTCTTACAATGTGGAATAGCTCTTGTGGAATCTTAACATTAGACATGAAGTCAATAGACCACATCAGCTAAAAATCCCTTTATTAAACCAAAAGACAATTTACTTCAGGTATGTTTCTGCTAAGTAGTTATGACACAAAGTAATCATACCCAGACAGGTTTGTAATTCTAAGCATTCCTAGAATAATTCAAGTTAGGAGGGACCTCAGGGGTTCTCTAGTCCAACCTCCTGCCCCAAATAGGCTCAGCTGTGAGGCCAGGCTTTGCCTGGTCAGGGCTGGAAAACCTCCAATAATGGAGGTAGTACAACTTCTCCAGGCAGCCTGCTGCTACGCTGCCTGATGGTCCTCATGGAGACAGTTTTTCCTTACATCCAGTTTGAACCTCTCTTGTTTCAATTTAGGCCACTGTCATAAATCCTTCTGCTATGCACCACTATAAGGCTCCATCTTCTTGATAACCCCCCTGTAGGTATTAGCACGTTGCTGTTGGATCCCCCCTAAGCCTTCTCTTCTCCAGGCTGAACACACTCCAACAATGCATTTGCAAATCCATTCTGACTAGCTTCAAAAGAAAGCATTAGCAACAGGCACTAACTTGCATTATTTATGGCTTTTGTTTTGGTTTTATGAAAGGGTTATCTGACGTGTCCATCCCTCTTGATTCCTTGCTTTTGCTAGGACCAGTTGAACCTCACTTTTGGCAAGTAGCTATTAGGTGAACCAGCGGTATAGATGGTATTTATCCTGCAGCCTTTAACACATCTCGTACTACCTGACTCATCCTCCTAAGTGATAAACATTCCCTTTTCCTAGCAAAGGACAATATCCGAAACAACAGATGACATTGTTAAAATAATAATTTAACAAAACACAGCTTTAAAGGATATTGATACTTTTCTGTGCCTTTGCTTCTCTTAATTTAAGAATTGGGGTAATTCTATTGCCAGGGTTTGAGGAACAAGAAAAGGAGGAGAGCAGAGAGGAACAGATGGATTTTTTTTCAATTAAATCAAGTTTTATGGAAAGCTTTTTTCCTTTAAGTCCATCTGTGTGGGAGGTGGAAAGATGATGCAAGGAGTTATTTCTCTGGTGTTTTTCTAACATATTAAATACTGTACTGATACACTACAAAAATGGTTACAGCTTGACCATAAACTTTCTCCATTCTTTTTGTAAGGTTTTAGCAGAGGAAATTCACAACAGAAAGACTGATACCACAAAGTAGCTGGGATCTCTCTGGTAACATTGGCTGAGGCACCATGTCAGCCTCACGTTCCTGATTCCCATACAAGCAAGAATTAATTCATTTAGGAATGTGAAAGAACTGTTGTTTACCAATGACCGGTCCACTGCAAACACTTGCAGTGATAAAAACTATTCAGGTTTTTTCAAGGTAATATTACAATATTTTTTAAAAGTAACCGTGTTACTTGGCTGCCTCTTCCTGCTGTAAAACTTCCTATTTACCACTTTAAAATTTCAGTCTTTCTTTGACTTGTCAGAGAATTTTTAATGCTGCTCTGTGGTGAATATATAGGATGAAACTAGGTCACTTCAATAACCTGGGGCTGTCTTTGCTCTGTCTCAGTGAACATTGGTGGGCCATGGTGAATGAATTATTTCTTTCCTTGACTGACAATAGAAGGAATTATTTTAAGAAATTTTATGCCCATTTTAGACTGGTTATATATTAATATGTAGTCTGCTAAGACTTTGGAGACAGGACAGAATACAGTTGGCATTTCACAGTAAAGACTACCTGGGAGAGCCCCAGAAAGATCAATCTTTACTCTAGTTCTGTTCAGTGTCTACTTTTATATCATTTTTATGTGAACAAGTGGACAGATATGGAGGTAACCCTTGGGTCGGTCTACCTTAACAACAAACAGCTATATGACTGCCATCAAGAGGACAAAAGGAAGCAAATGGAGTAAGTCTTTAGCCAGAATGAGCTCTTTGTGCATGACACCCATGAATAACATTTTATATTCTCTGTAGAAGAAATGATGGCATCCAGGGTTACAGAACTGACTTCATCTATGTCCCCGCAGGACTGCAGTGTTGCATCGTACCTGAAGCCAGCAATTTGGGAAACAGCCTAATCTGAAACACGTATCCGTGGCAGTGACTACTATGAGCAAAAGTAACCTGTCTCTGTTCCTGACGCTGGCTTCCTTTATGAAGGAAAGGAAGGAAACACATTAGAGTTTCAGCCCTAATTTTCAAGGTGCTTATATTCATTCATCAGATGCTTGTGAATATGAAAGTTCTCAGCCAGACTTAAAATAAAACTTCAAGAGAAATTTTCTAGCACCATGGCAAAACGTTAGTTCTCTCTCCTGCATATATTCCTTAGAGGCTGACCCGGGATGATGGAAAAGCTTCTACACAGAAGTTACGTTCCTAACAAAAATTGCCCGCCCACATGCTAGGGGCAGGTCATTTCACATCACCTGCAGTAAAATGAAAAATTACCTTCCAGAGGACCTCTCTGGAGATGCCACACTGAACTTTGTGAGGTTTGACTACACAGGGGAAGCACAGTATCATAAAATCCCACTCATGTTGATGGTTTCATTGCACAAAATGCAATCCCAATACCATCTTAAAGAAGCCCTTTCTTGTAAGCGTCAAGTTCTCAGTGGCATTTGCTCCCTCTGTGTCCTTTTCTAATGCAGCCCTCTCCAAGACAGGAGTGTTCATCTGCCCGAAGTCCGGGACGCGTTCCCGACGCGAGGGGAGCAGGGCGGCCCCTACGGCCTGTCGCCCCAGGCGGGCGCCGCGCTCCCGCTCGGCCCGCTGCCAAGCTCCAGGCTCTCCCAGCACAAAAGCGAGGCAGAAACGCAGCCACCCCTTGCCTGCCGCGGAGCCAGCCCCACCCAACCCAGGGTCGCGGCCCGCCGGGACGAGGCGCGAGTGGACCCGGCGGCGCAGCATCCCCGGGATCTCCACCTTCCCGCCCGGCCCCCGTCTCGGCCCTGCCCGCCGGCCCGGGACTGTTGCTATGGTCGCCCCCCGGTTGCTAGGCTCCCGTTGTGCCCCTCCCATGCCGCCCCAAGTGCGCGCATGCGTCTTGACGCCCACAGCAGGTGCGGCCGGCGGTTGCTTGTCGGCTCGGCGCGCGCGGCGTCGGTGTGGCCTCCGCGGGGCGGCTGCGGAGCCGCTGGTGGGCGGCGGGCGGGTAGCGCCGTCCCGTCCCGACCCGGCCCTCGGTGTCACCCGCCTCCCGGGCGGGCGCCTGCTTCACTAAGTGCTGCAAAAACTTGACATGTTTCTCAAAGTAGTTTGAGAGCTTCCCGTGAATCCTTTCTGGTTGACTCCCAGGGTGGCGGKATCTTCAGTTGGTCTGTGTGGAAAAACATGCAGCTCTGCTTGCTTCTTGTTCCTGTACACCCACGGCCCGTGGGGGCCTCAGGAGCGTTCTGAGGTTCTTGGAATACTTTGATAGACTCGTACTTACGGATAATAATTTCAGGGGGATTTTTTTCCAATTTTTCATAACTGGAGTTCAGATGCTTTACCTAAGCACCACAACAAAGTGCGAGCATCCTGTAAATGCCTGTTATGGTATGGATAACACTTTTCAAACGTGATGGCTGGAAGGGCTGAAATGAAGCCCCTGTCTGGTCATGGCTTATTCCCATTGTGATTATCACCAATTCTTTCCAGCACATTATTTCTAAAATGGTTTTATGTCAGGCCTGGTAACTGCCAGGTCCATCTGAAATCTGAAAGAGGTGGCTGCCTGAGGGACGGGATGCCATCCAGAGGGACCTGGAYGAGCTCGAGAAGTGGGCCTGTGTGAACCTCATGAGGTTCAACAAGGCCAAGTGCAAGGTCCTGCACCTGGGTCAGGGCAACCCCCGGTATCAATACAGGCTGGGCAATGAAGGGATTGAGAGCAGCCCTGCCGAGAAGGACTTGGAGGTACTGGTGGATGAAAAGCTGGACATGAGCCAGCAATGTGCGCTCACAGCCCAGAAGGCCAACTGTATCCTGGGCTGCATCAAAAGAAGCGTGGCCAGCAGGTCGAGGGAGGTGATTCTGCCCCTCTGCTCTGCTCTGGTGAGACCCCACCTGCAGTACTGCGTCCAGCTCTGGAGCCCTCAGCATAAGAAGGACATAGACCTGTTGGAGCAGGTCCAGAGGAGGGTCACAAAAATGATCAGGGGGATGGAACACCCCGCCTATGAAGAAAGGCTGAGAGAGTTGGGGTTGTTCAGCCTGGAGAAGGCTTCAGGGAGACCTTATTGCAGCCTTTCAATGCTTAAAGGGGGCTTATAAGAAGGATGGGGACAGACTTTTTAGCAGGGCTTGTTGCAACAGGACAAGGGGGAATGGTTTTAAACTAAAAGAGGGTAGATTCAGACTAGATATAAGGAAGAAATTTTTTAGGCTGAGGGTGGTGAAACACTGGAACAGGTTGCCCAGAGAGGTGGTAGATGCCCCATCCCTGGAAACATTCAAGGTCAGGTTGGATGAGGCTGTGAGCAACCTGATCTAGTTGAAGATGTCCCTGCTCATTGCAGGTGGGGTTGGACTAGATGACCTTTAAAGGTCCCTTCCAACCCAAACTATTCTATGATTCCATGATTCTATGAATAGAGAGAAGAAGAGAAAGCAAATTTTTATGAATTCAAGACTGTATCTCTCCCCAGTCTGAGGCAGCCCACACAGTTCTAGCACAAACAATTGGAGGCTTCCCAAATTTACTCTTTGATTGCTCATTGCTGTACCATACTACAAATTAGTTTGTTCAGTCATGGCTAAAGCCATCCACCCACTTACAGCTATTCTTACAGAAAATAACGTCCTTTCCCACTGATGCACGTAATTTGTGTCTTCTGATAATTGTACATCTGATATATATAGAGAAGACAATAATGGATAAGGGCTTCAACTTGATTTCTGACATACTACTGGAAAAGGAGGCAATGGCTTAAGTTAATGTGTGTATACATTTTGCCTGAATGATAAATAAATAAATGGAAAGCTTCAATTGCACTATTCAGTAACGTCAGTAATTTTCTGAGTTTATGAATGGCTGAAATGCCGAAAAGTGGACATAGATATACAGTCATAGGTATAATGATTTTGACTGTAACTAACTTGCAACTTTTGAAAACTAAAAGTTAAAAAGCATGTCAGACTGTATAGATGCAGTTAAGATGCCCAAATTGCAAAGTAAAATGTGGCGTGAAATAGTCTTAGTGAATGTATTTTCTTGTTAAAGGGAACATTCATTTCTATTTGGTAACACTGTGAGACTTCAAAAATTATGTGTTACTTAAGCAGTTTAACTGTTTATTCAAAGTAATAAAGCACACAGTTTAAAAAAAAAAACATTTGTTGGTCAAGCATTTGGAGTTCAGATGCTTAGAGAAAGAATGGGCAAACATACAGCCATAAATCACAGGAGTTAGGAGGCTTGGAAGAATTTTCTGAGAACTTTGGGAAGTACCTAGTGACTTTTACAAAGTGTATTGAAAATCTGAGGAGCTGAGATATAGAACTTCAAGGTGAAGTTCCATAATTATAGAATTATAGAATCATAGAATCATTAAGGTTGGAAAAGACCTCTAAGATCATCGAGTCCAACCGTCAACCCAACACCACCATGCCCACTAAACCATGTCCCTA
>JAYKAV010000711.1:249378-445634 GCA_035582835.1 Phoebastria nigripes | reverse complement strand
TATTTGTAAAAACATTTTTTGTTGTCTCTAACGACAGTGCCCAGATTGCATTCTAGCTGGGCTTTTGCCTTTCTAATTTCCTCTCTTCATGACCTAACGAGATCCCTGTACTCTTCTTGAGTCGCCTGCCCCTTCTTCCACAAGTGGTAAACGCTCCTTTTTTTCCTGAGGCACAGGAAGAGCTCCTGGTTCAGCCAGGCCGGTCATCTTCCCTGCCCGTTCTTCTTACAGCACATGGGGACAGCCTGCTCCTGCGCCTTCAAGACTTCCTTCTTGAAGAACGTCCAGCCTTCCTGGACCCCTTTGCCCTTCAGGACCGCCTCCCAAGGGACTCTCTCGACCAGTGTCCTGAACAGGCCAAAGTCTGCCCTCCGGAAGCCCATGGTAGCGGTTTTGCTGGTCCCTCTCCTTACTTCACCAGGAATCGAGAATTCTATCGTTTCATGGTCGCTAAGCCATGTGTATATTTATATGTCTACCTATATCAACGTGAAGTTCTTGTGTGTTCTGTATTCTGCAGAAAGAGTGGTCTCTGACATGGCTGAAGATAAAGTGTGCTGTGCCTCCCATCTCGCCACACAACTGCCTGACCACCAGCTTGTGGCTTGCTTGGGGGCTGCTCCTGGGCAGGCTCATCAGGTGTGCCAGACACTCTGCTCACTTGTCAGCTGTGTTGAGGTGACTTCAATTCCTGCAGGCAGCAGGTAGCTCTAGCCGTGCAGAAGTTCAGAGTTTGCAGAGCTCCTCTGCAGAGCTGCCTTTGGCAACAGGGAAAAAAAGTTCCATTGGAAAATCCTGTGCATCAGTATATGGAAGGATGTATGTTTACATATGAAGATATCAAGAAAAGCACATCCTGTTGTCAGTACATATAATCATGCACCCTTTGTTTTATGCATATTCCATTAGGTAATATCATACACATCTTTTCTCATCTCTGGGACAGAAAGTATAGTATCTTGTGATACTATGTGGGACTGTTTCCTACACAGTGCTCATGGAATTCACATAGGTGGAAAGTACAGAACATGTTAAAATTATCTGTAGAGAAAGAAGAGCAATCAAAATTTTCTGGCAAATATAGGTCACCTATTTGTGCAAGTTAGTTTCACAGTTCACTGCCTAACCTCCTGCTTTTTTACCTAAGGAGGGTTGTATAGCTAACCTAAAATAAATATGTGGTACATAGACTGTGTTAATGTTATTTAAATACATTCTTGAGGAATGAAATTGAGAGTAATGCAGCTAAGTAATAAGAAATGTACTGGACCATTAACACAATGAAATTAGTGCAAGTATACAGGATTAAGTAATCAGTATAAAATGCCTCAAGTATGCTTACAGTTATAGCAAATACATAGTTGCATTATTTGATAAATACCATGTGGTCATATCTTTTCATATTGCATTCTAATGTAGAAACCCAAATGGATTTTTTGTTGCTGTTAAATTTTAGGAAATGGATGTTAAAAAATCTTCAAAGATATTCCTTGCACATGACAGTAAGGTATTCTGTATCTAGTTTTGTTAGCAGCTCTAGTCACAGAGTTCTTGCTGTGGAGGCCATTTAAATGTACTCATTTCATAGACATAGTGCAAAATTAGAGAGGTACCAAAAATTCCACAGCTCAGTGCTCAATTTGCACTTTATTATAAAAAATACAGCACATCCTCTTCAGAATTAGTGCTTTTAATCTTGAGTACAAAATGATTTTTCTCAGAATTTGCACACCTGATTGGAGAACAGATCCAACTGAAAACTCATCTTGGAAAAGATGGCTTTTAACCTGGACCAATTCTCTGATAAGACTGACTGGAGGGCAGCACAACTGGCTGTGCCAGCACCAGGGCAGGAGCTGGGTGGTGGACAGAGCTGCTTCTTTTGGTAGCAGTGCCAGTTTCTGCTGGCTTAAGGTGTTCATTTAACCACAGCTTGGGTGTGCAACTCCATAGCAACTGAAGTCAGGCTAGGTTGGTGCTGTTACGGTCCTGTGGCCYTTCCTTCCTTCCCTCAGCTGCACACTCTCACCTTTCTTTTCTTTGGCACAGGATTTTTACTTACCCCATTGTGAGCTAGTTTGGGGAGTGAAAGGGGCAGAGAACTGTACATTTTTCTTTCTGATTTAATTTTCTGTTAAGTGAGCCTTCCAAACTGACTCGTCAGAAGGTCAATATGAACACTGTGGGCAGCAGTATGAGAGAGCAATGCAAAGCTGTGGGCAGGATTGCAGCATCTTACTTGTATAGGCTTAAATTATCTTGGAAGTAAAACTGTTTTGTGGCTTACCTAGGCTAAGCTGCTGCAGTCCTGTCTTCTCTTTCCTGGCTACATGTTCCTGCACCTTCTTCCTGTAGGCATTCACATCCGCGGAAATTGCATTGGTACAGGGATCAGCCAAAAACTAACTACTGTTTTTTGTTAAGTAAGATTAATTTTCAAATGGTCCAGCTCCTGAACCAGCTCCCTTTCTTGGGTCTTCACTCCCTCTCATGGTCACATGAGCAGCCAATTTAGGTTGGTTTAAGCTGCCAAGGAATTGCATTTCAGGGTGATGTGGTTTATTCACCTAAAGATCTTCTCTGTTGGATGAAAGAATATAGAAGTGAAAGCAGCCAGAGACAAGAGCTCTGCAATGTGTGAATTGCTCTATTCCTCCTGCTGGGTGCTTTCTCTTCCCAGAGGCAGTGCTTGTGGGCCTCTGATACGTGTCCACTGAGCTTGAAAGGTAACCCAGAAGCATGTTCCTCAGTTGCCTACTGAAATGCATAGAAGAAGAGGACTGAAGTCTGTGCACAAGTTAATGTTCACACCAAAACCTCCCAGTGTGTTTGTACCTTTCCAAGCTCTATGCCCGCAGTCTGCAAGACATTAATGCTGTCAGCCACTGAGCAACGTGACAGGAAAATAAGAGCTTTTGTTGTCCTGGGAGGCAAAGTGTTCTGTGACCTGTGTACCTTCTCACAGACTGCAGGCCTGGCTGTGTTTCTGACTCACTGTCTATAGGCAAAAACTAGATGCAGCCTTGAACACGCAAATGCTGAGAGCTTTAAATAAGTCAGGTTTTTCTGAAAATCTATCTTGTGAGCTATGTGGCTTCCTGGTACTGTAAGGCCTCCTTTTAAAAAGTGTCGGCGGATATGCATAAACATGCTTATGCTGAGCATACATAAATAAATTGCATATACAGTAAGTTAACTGCAAATATGCACAAAACAGAAAGAAAAGGAAAGGGAAAATTCTGCCTCGTTATGTGTATTTCTGGTATAAAATAATGCTTGAAAGTGAATCTGATTATGTGTCTCTAAGAGAGTTGTGCATTTTGCTTGAAAAGCATATAAGATATACTGAATTTTAAGCGAAAATATTTTCTTTGTATTTACTGTCTCACACATACTAAAACACAGCTTCCCCTAAGGCTGTTTTATTTGTTTTATTTATCAATTCATACTTATAAATATTTTCCATAGAGTTACTCTGAAAAAATTGCAAGATGTGGTAAGAATAATTAAAAAAAAATACTGACATTTTCACAGGAAATACTGTAAAATAAAATCTGCAATTGCCTTTTAAGCTACCCAGTCTCACAGACTGTATTTAGAATGTAAAATAATACTGAAATTACAAACATGGGAGTATCAGAATTGAATTTTTTTCAAAACATGTTGCCTGGGGAAGTCATGTGCTGCCCTTCTGTTGCTCTTCACAGCCARTAATACCTGTGGTTAAACCCATTAATTTGTGTTGTAATGAGGCTCTGATGGAGACCCTGGATGCTTCAGAAGGAACCAGCTGTTTGTTTTCAAATGAACTTTAAGGAACTTTTCTCAGAAGTCTGTGGCAACTCAGAAAAAAGTCATTGCATTTTGAATCTGCAAATCTACAAGTGGGAACCTGTTTTGTATATCCAGAATCTCCTATATGTGACATAAATCTGACATCTGTATGTGTCCTATGTGTGTCATGAAACTTTTCCTTTCATCAGTTCTAAAGTTGGCACTGTTCAACTGTCATGTCAGAGATCTATGTGGTAAACAAGGTGACTGAGGGCCAAAGACTAAACGGACGAGGACTGACACAATAAGAGCAAGACTGTAGTTTTTAACACTGTTTCAGGTATATTGTTATTTTTGAGGCATAATTTTTTCCTTTGTTGTTAATTCCAGTTAGTTAGGGTGCCCACTGCTTGGGTTCATGCTAATAGGTTAGACTATTGGTCAGGGCACTAGAAACGTAGACACACATTCCCTTCTCCCACTGCTGCTGCTGGAGCAGCATCCCCTGTCACAGGGACAGTGCAGATATCTGAGGATTTAGATCTCGCTACAAGATTTGCCAGAGGACATCTGTCAGAGCCCAAAGAGGTAACAGCTGCACAGGGCAGGGTGGAAAATTTTGARAGAGAGCGAGTACTGATAAGGAAAGAGGACAGCAATTTTTATCTGCCTAGGGCAGTGAAAACCCTTGCATCAGCTCTGCTCAGTTTTAATACAGATTTTATTCTGGTTTTGTTTAGTTTTCCCAGGGAATATTGCGATGTGCATGTGGGTTGCATTATTCTTTGTGTTATTATTGGCTCACCTAATTCAGTTTAGGGAAAGGCATTCTAAGCAGAATACATTTTAAGAGTTATTTTTCAAAATGCAAAGCACATGAACCTAATGAATACCCTCTGGAAGAGTCCTGCACCCAAAAAGCCACATTGTTTCATGCACTGGCCCCTAGCAGTTTGAAGGCAGTATTTAGAGACACGGAAAAGGTCATTGCTGCTAAAACACATACCGGAGGAGAGAATGAAAGATATAAAAAAMCATGTTGCCATGAGAGACTGAGGGAAAGCTACATATCTGAAGACTGACAGGATTCAGTGTGAAGGTTTGACGAAAGTTATATGTGCTTTTCCTTCCCAAAAGAGCCTTGGGTATTTACTGAATAAGTTCAAGTCTGTAACCTGCAGAATGATAAAACAAGATAGTGCAAGTTCAACATAGAGACAATAGTGTTAATGATCCTCAAGAAGGTGTAGTCTCACAGGACCATCTGGTGAGTACAAACAGTTGTTTGTCGCTTCTCTAAAGTTAAACCAATTTCTTCAACTCTACACATGCAGATGGAAATAAAATCGTTTTTTCCCAAATGAGCCTTAAAGGTGTTATTCAAGATGCAGATTGGGTTGTGCCTGGAATACGCCATATCAAACAGTTATGATTGAAGACTAGATGACCTGCAAAGATGCCAGTGAGACTTCAGAGCTTCTTGTTTCTCACTACCCACTCACTACAAGTCCTTCCTACAACAGTCTTGCTACTCCAATGCTAAGAGTAAGCTCTCCTTGCCTTTCCTCAGAGAGCTCATAAGGAAGCAACATTGCTAGCTCTTCATGATCAAATAGAAATAGTTTTCCTGCTTTTTTTCTTGTCTTGTTGCTTCTATGGGAGGATGAGCTGGGGGCCGAGGGTGACCCCAGTGCAGGCCATGCCCTCACTGGTGGGTGCGTCTGACCACGCTGGGCAGAGCCGGGGCCCGTAACAGGGTTCATGGACAGCCCCTGATATGGAGAGTGAAGAACCAGGGCCAGGGACCATCCAGGGGCTCCCATCAGGAGCTAAAGCAGAGGAGGCTGGAGACCAGACCAGAGACAAGGCTACAACATGGGTCCAAAGTTCATGCAAGGGGCAGGGCCAGAGGCAAGACTGGAAACAAGCTACAACATCTGACCACAGGGACAATCCAGGAGAGAGGCTGCCCACAGCATAGGCCCATGTGCATCTAGGAGGCAGGGCCAGAGACAGAGGCACTGCTCCAGCACAGCCCAGGCAGGCACTGACAGCCCCAGGCTGAGCAGAAATGGGGCTCCTGGGCCCATGGGAAGGGGTGGGGGGAGGCCCCAGATGAGGCTGGTCAGGGCCGTTAAGGCCAATGGGTGCCCTCAGGGCCCTGACATAGAAACATAGAATCACAGAATCATAGAATCATTAAGGTTGGAAAAGACCTCTAAGATCATCGAGTCCAACCGTCAACCCAACACCACCATGCCCACTAAACCATGTCCCTAAGCGCCTCATCTACACGTCTTTTAAATACTTGCAGGGATGGTGACTCCACCACTTCCCTGGGCAGCCTGTTCCAATGTTTAACCACTCTTTCAGTAAATAAATTTTTCCTAATGTCCAATCTAAACCTCCCCTGGTGCAACTTGAGGCCATTTCCTCTCGTCCTATCGCTTGTTACTTGGGAGAAGAGACCAACACCCACCTCACTACAATCTCCTTTCAGGTAGTTGTAGAGCACGATAAGGTCTCCCCTCAGCCTCCTCTTCTCCAGGCTAAACAGTCCCAGTTCCCTCAGCCGCTCCTCGTAAGACTTGTTCTCCAGACCCTTCACCAGCTTCATTGCCCTCCTCTGGACACGCTCCAGCACCTCAATGTCCTTCTTGTAGTGAGGGRCCCAAAACTGAACACAGTATTCAAGGTGCGGCCTCACCAGTGCCGAGTACAGGGGGACAATCACTTCCCTACTCCTGCTGGCCACACTATTTCTGATACAGGCCAGGATGCCACTGGCCTTCTTGGCCACCTGGGCACCGGCTCATGTTCAGCTGGCTGTCAACCAGCACCCCCAGGTCCTTTTCCGACAGGCAGCTTTCCAGCCACTCTTCCCCAAGCCTGTAGCGTTGCATGGGGTTGTTGTGGCCAAAGTGCAGGACCCGGCACTTGGCCTTGTTGAATCTCATRCARTTGGCCTCAGCCCATCGATYCAGCCTGTCCAGGTCCCTCTGCAGAGCCTTCCTACCCTCGAGCAGATCGACACTCCCGCCCAACTTGGTGTCGTCTACAAACTTACTGAGGGAGCACTCAATCCCCTCAACCAGATCGTTGGTAAAGATATTGAACAAGACCGGCCCCAAAACTGAGCCCTGGGGGACACCGCTTGTGACCGGCTGCCAACTGGATTTAACTCCATTCACCACAACTCTCTGGGCCCGGCCGYCCAGCCAGTTTTTTACCCAGCGAAGAGTACACCTGTCTARGCCATGAGCCGCCAGCTTCTCTAGGAGAATGCTGTGGGAGACCGTGTCGAAGGCTTTACTGAAGTCCAGGTAGACCACGTCCACAGCCTTTCCCTCATCCACTAGGYGGGTCACCTGGTCATAGAAGGWGATCAGGTTGGTCAAGCAGGACCTGCCCTTCATGAACCCATGCTGGCTGGGCCTGATCCCCTGGTTGTCCCGCACATGGCTTGCGAGCGCCCTCAAGATGAACTGCTCCATAATCTTCCCCGGCACCGAGGTCAGGCTGACAGGCCTGTAGTTCCCCGGGTCCTCCTTCCGGCCCTTCTTGTAGATGGGCRTCACATTRGCAAGCCTCCAGTCGTCTGGGACCTCCCCCATTAACCAGGACTGCTGACAAGTGATGGAGAGTGGCTTGGCAAGCTCCTCCGCCAGCTCCCTCAGCACTCTCGGGTGGATCCCATCCGGTCCCATAGACTTGTGAGCATTTCCAAGGGAACCTTTTTTGAATTGTTCTTYCCATCACTCCTAGAGGAAAGAACACTAAACCCCAATAACCGTTTCCAAAAGACATGGCTACTCATTCACCCTCCTCCTCTTACAGAAGCAGCACTGAAATGTTAGATTGTCTGCGGGAAGAGTGCTGTGTCAGGCATGGTTGGACAGAACTCTTATGTCTCAGTTCCTGCTGGGCTCAATCCTCAGGAGTCACACTGAGGCAGGATACCAACAAGAAGTTGATTAAAAGCAGAAAGCTTATTTGGGAAGCAGCAACTCCAAAGTCCTGCTGAGTTTCTACCAGCATGCTTTCCTTTCATTTGGGGAAGAAAAAAAAAAAGTAAGCTGTTACACCAATCGTCAGAGGGTGACTGGGTTGCAGATTTAGTATGAAATCCTCACTCCACTAACTTCAGTAGCAATTTTGGGATTGACTTCAATGTTTTTTTCCGCCTGTTATCTTCTTATACGTAACAGGATGTATTTGGTGCTGAGGAACCTACAAAGAAACTGTGCCTAAGTGCTAAGAATCAGCCCATAGGCCTGTTTTTCAGCTGATGGATTTAAAGCCCTCAGTTATATGATTTCTGGAATCAAACTGGATTTTCAATGCACAACTTGCCTTTTGATAAAGCTTTGCACCATGGGTAAGGTGCATTAAAATACAGCTCCTGTGATCTCTCAGCCATTATGAAGGAAAAGGAAATAAAAACTAAAGGAAGTTTAAATAGAAATACCCACTGTATTAGGGAAAGGGATAAGTGTATACATAAGAGGCAAAGGTAGGAGCTGAGGTAAAAGGGAATGGAAAAGACAATAAAGAAACATGTTATCAAATAATCTACAGCAATTAACTTTGCTAATAATTACCTATAACTAGTACCTAACAGTTTAGAAGAGAGTGGATATACCTCTTTAATCTGTACAGGCCTGTCTGAATATGAAAAAAAGTTAGTCAACAGCATGGACGAATAGAAGTTGTTGGCCTGCCTTTCAGTGGTGCATGGGCCCGGAACTCCCTCTGGGTGAGAGAATAAGAAAATGAGCCCTAAATTCCCCTCATGTGGGTTAAAATATGAGACCTGATCTGATTACTGTCTACAACTACATTGTCTCACTGCTCCTTGTTTCAGTGATGGATTGAACTCTACTAGGTTGATCTCTACTACTGTAAGTTGTCTCACGAAAGTACAGAAATAAATAGCCCGGCGTTTAACCAGTGAGACAAGCTTGTCCTCATAGCCCAAGGCCATTAAACAATTTCAGGCTTCCTGGAAATACAGTCTAAAAAAGCACCATTTAGGCTGTATCCTGGGGTGAATCTTTTTGTTGTTCTTCAAGATCACCTTTTCACTAATATACCCACTAAGCTGCTGGGTTCAGATGCATTCAGATCTGTTTTCAGGGTCCTGCTACTTGTAGCACACCCCCAGCTCAGCGATTTCATTACAAGCTCATCTCTTGCTAGGGTGCATGCACTCTGTCACACCATCTGTTTCCTCTGTGAAGGCAGATGTGGATTACCTCCTACTCCCAGTGTGTAGGTGTTGAGGCCAGTCTCCTGGCTAGAAATTTTGCTGGCTCCATTTTGACAGCTGTCTGTCTTAATAATAGTGTCCTCAGTAGCTGTCCCCAGATTATTTTGATTTAAATTATGAGGCAAGGACATGTAAGTGTCCTGTTTTACCAGACTTCCTTCCTTCTGCTGCTAACTGCAGAGCTGCAGGGACTGCTAGAGGGCCTGACAGAAGGCAGGGAGAATCTACAGCCCATGCTCACTGTCATTTTTTCTGGGACTCTTTATGCAAGTGATTGGCATCTTCACTGGGGGAGCTGTCACCTCTCATCATCCACTGGCATTTGGATGTTTCTAAAAAATCCTGCATGTTTCTGTGAGCTATGTCACCCTCTAATTTAGCAAATGTGTTTTCATTTTTAAATACAGTTTTGTTCATTTCTAATATGCTAAAGCATGTTTTTTCTTCTTTGTATATGGATCAAAGATTACCTGGGTGACTGCAGATATATTTGGGGGTTTGCTGCCATCTGCAGTTGAAGTCTGATATTAATCCCTGTTTACATGAGTGATTCTTCCTTCCCAGTGTCTTCAAAGACCTTCAAATCTCAGACAAGCGACAGGACATGCATTAATGACTATCATTCTGTCCTGACTACCAAGTTCCTGCTCTAGCAGGAGGGAGGAGAGGTGTTTACATAAAATTATTTAACTTCTTCTGGCTGTAGAGTTCATTGACAATCCAGATAGATAGCAAACCCTCGCAGTCATCTCTTCAGCTCTCTTTTTGGTCAATTTGTTCAGTTTCCAGTCTATAAACACTCACGACACAATCCCTCTGTTTAAACTTTGAGCAGGAACTTTTCAGAAACTTTCCAGCCTTAACACAGAGTGGTTTGGGAGTGAGAGTTGAACATCTGCATTTTCTGAACTGGACTATCTCCTTGTTTCATCTCTAAAAGAAAGTAGGAGGACAGCTGGTGATGTAAGATAGCTCTCCCTGTACTACTGTAGTGGGTTTTCTCATTGACATATATGGTGGAACCTAGTATGGAACAGAAAGGCATTAAAGCCTGCATGTATCAGGCTGGTGTAGGACAGAATAAGAAAAGTAATTTTAATAAGATTTACCTCTACAGTACTGCAATCAGTCTAGGCACCAAAATATCCTGAAAAATCTAGATGCATAAAGGATGTTTGGGATAATTTACAAAAACAAAACAAAACAAAACAACCAGTTAATATTTCTATATATTTTACAATTTTGTAGCTAATGCATATAAAATAGTAGGAGAGAAATTAATGTAGTTCTTCGCACATCCTGCAAATAAATACAGAAATAAGTAAATAATTACATAAAAGAATGAGAATGGCACAAGGGAAGTGAGTAGAGATGATTAAATTGTTGTGGCATGAACATTTTCTAAGTATGGCTGGATAGTTTTGTAATTTTTTTTTCAAATTAATCTAGTCAAGCAACTTTACTGAGGTGTTACGGTAAGAAATTATTTTTGACTGTCTGCATAAGAAAGCAAAGTACTAGTTTCTATAATATTTAAAAGTCCTTCCTGCACTCCAGTAAAGGAACTGCATCCTGTTTCACAGGTATTGGTTCTAACTCCTCTAATACAGCACATTTACAAGCTAAAAATCTCTGTACTTGCAAGGATCTAATATGACAATCCCTTTTGATTTTCCCATGTCTGCAAACCCTAGCAAAATGAACGAGTATTATAAGTCTGATCCTCAAGGACTGTAAATCACTGTTTCTTCACTGAAGCCAATGGAGCAGCACTGATTTGTAGAAACAGAAGATCTAGCCCTAGATTTTAAGTGTTTCATAAACGCTTCACTCAAACTGAGAAACATACATGATGATTCAAATAATAGTTTGCTTTCTGCATATTATAGTTTATGCTCTTTTGCCCAATTTGGAGTACTTAAAGTATCAACAAATATAATATAAGTACAATATAACAGTGATCAGCATGAAGTGCATCAAATTACTATAGTTTAATCACTGAGTGAACTGCCAGCTTGTTTTTGCAGTCATACAAAAGCAATGTCTTAATTTCTTCTGACAAATGGAGGTTGTTATTTATGCAGATGGTGCATAGATGAAACATGAGTGGTTAAATTTTGCCAGCTTGTCTTTTTCCAAAGAGTACTTAACACAGCAATCCCAAAGTTCACAGAATAAAAACTGTTTCCAAGCTAAGATCAAGGTCAGAAATTGCAGCCGCTGTCAATCCAGTTTCAATGAATTGTCTATATGGTCAAGAATTTGTTGTAAGGCATTTCAGGGAATCTGGGAGTGTTTCTGTTCACTAAGGAAATGGACATCCTCTTGTTCATGTTTATTTTCTCCCCTTCCTGTTTATGGGAAGACTTCACAATCCTCAGATATGCAGAAGCGCACAGGCTTCTTGTTCAGCATCCGGGAATCATGGAGCTCAGGTTTTGGCTATGCTATTATCTACTGTGGGACCTTGAGCAAGTCACAGAATCATATAATCACAGAATAGTTTGGGTTGGAAGGGACCTTTAAAGGTCATCTAGTCCAATCCCCCGGCCATGGGCAGGGACATCTTCAACTAGATCAGGTTGCTCACAGCCTCATCCAACCTGACCTTGAATGTTTCCAGGGATGGGGCATCTACCACCTCTCTGGGCAACCTGTTCCAGTGTTTCACCACCCTCAGTGTAAAAAATTTCTTCCTTATATCTAGTCTAAACCTACCCTCTTTTAGTTTAAAACCATTCCCCCTTGTCCTGTCGCAACAAGCCCTGCTAAAAAGTCTGTCCCCATCTTTTTTATAAGCCCCCTTTAAGTACTGATAAGCTGCAATAAGGTCTCCCCGAAGCCTTCTCTTCTCCAGGCTGAACAACCCCAACTCTCTCAGTCTTTCTTCATAGGAGAGGCGTTCCATCCCCCTGATCATTTTTGTGGCCCTCCTCTGGACCCGCTCCAACAGGTCCATGTCTGTCTTGTGCTGAGGGCTCCAGAGCTGGACGCAGTACTGCAGGTGGGGTCTCACCAGAGTGGAGTAGAGGGGCAGAATCACCTCCCACGACCTGCTGGCCACGCTTCTTTTGATGCAGCCCAGGATACGGTTGGCCTTCTGGGCTGTGAGYGCACATTACCGGCTCATTCATCCACCAGTACCCCCACTTAACTTCTTTTTAGTGTTTAAATTTAGGTGTTAATTTTCGCACTAGAAAGTCAGTAATACCTGGGTGACAAGTGTATTACCCAGTTTAGTTGATGAAAATGTTCTGAGACTTTTGACTTAGTGTCCTTTAAAAGCTCATATTATGTATTATGTGATTTGGCTAATGATGAGCACATTCAGAATTCATAAAAACTGTAGCTATAAAAATTATCTTCTATAAAACTATGCTAGTAAATTAAAGTTTTTATTGTAATGCATTCAGATTGTATCTTGAAAAAAGAATAGTGCAAACCATTCTCCCCAGATTGCATTAGTAAAGAGTATAACCAAAACAAATGCTGAAATAAACTTTAGTTTGCTTGTTTCTTAAATTACTGGTATACTTCAGAGTGCCCTGCAACAACCTATCAATAAAAGAAAAATATGAGGAAATACCTTACGTTCTGTATTACATTTCTTAGTGGCTAAAGTTGATGTTGTTTTGGCTGGTTCTGTACTACAAAATTCGAGTTACGAACTTTCTGAGAGATCACAAAGATTTAATTTGTTACTTGGTTCAAGGCTGCCATAAGCCCAGCATATGTGTTTTAGAAATTCAGCTTCACTTAGATCCAAGGTTCAGGCTTTGGCCATGTTCTCTGATTTTTGATTGGGGAAAAATTCCTCCCTTAAGGAGAGCTCAGTGACTGTTCTTTCATATAGGAAAAAGTACTTAAAGGAGAAGAGTCTTTCTGTCCAACACAGTAACATCAATTAAAAAGTCATCAGCTAAGATAGCATTAGGGTGTGTTGTAGGCCTGAGTGTTACAGGCAGAAGGTTTCGCAGCAGCTTAGAACTAAAGCCTATTAGAATTTGTCTGGTGCTATTTGCAACTTAGTCTCTAGAAAATTTCAAGCTTTGCTTCTGCTTGACCCCACTTGGCTTTCTTCTGGAAAGCTGTCAATAAAGACTGCCACAGAAATCAAGCAAAACTCTCCTTTACTTCCTTTATGATCAGGTGCAGTTGACAATGTACATCAGAGGAGAGAGAAATAGGGAATAAAAGATTATCAGCTCATTTGAGGAAGAGGTGAGTTTGCTCCCAGTCCTTCAACACTTGACCAAGGAAAAGAAGGGAGGAGAGGCGGGAACTAAAAAGTCCTGGAAGATTAGGAGGAAAAAGTAGTGGGAGCTCTTAAAATTGTCCCCATGGTCTGGGGAGAAAACATGTAAGCCTGAGTAAACAGATAGAAGTAAGAGCTGGGAAGACCATTGGAGACTGTTGGAGCTTAAAGGCTACCGTAAAGTCCTGTAACGTAAGTAATGGTGAGAACTTTTGTATTGAGGGTCAAAGCACTTGATTTAATGTCCCTGGGAATATTAACAATATGTTTTGTCATGGAGCTAGGGAGAAAGGGAAGTTCAAAAAGCAAGAGAACCAAAATGTATCAATTTTGTTTGAATAATCCCATGTTTTCAGGGGCTGGGAAGCGGGGAGCTAATAGAAGGCCACCACATACTTGCTTTCTTCGACATTTCTAGAAACTGTGTCCACGTGAAGTCTGAAGACTCCACATGTAGCCCAGGCCTCCCTGAGACCTGGCAGCATTCTGAAACAGCAGCTCTGACTGTGTGATGGGATAACTGGAAACATTTCCTGGGCGTGCAGCTCTGCAGCATGCGCTCACCCAGTCTGACACCCCTCGGAGCCAGTGTACCTGCTGTACATGTGCTGCACACAACGTAAGACTCTGCAGTGCACGCTCACCAAGTCCAGCATCTTTTGGAAGCACCAATCTTGCTGTGAATCCTAGGAACAGTGATGGGTGTACTTCCGCAGAGATATGCCAACAAGAATGACAGTAATAATGTTGTGAAGTGGTGGGTACTGTTGTTGCCCTCAGGCCTGGATCAAGCACCGATGTGGTGATACCAGGACACTTGGTCCATCTGTCCGGGTGCTCCCTGGACAGGCAGGGGAAGCACCCACCTGGCACCTGCCTYGGCATTCCTGACTGTGGGAGCAGGCCTGACCCTTACAGTGTGATCAGCACAGGGTGTTTTGTTTATTGTCCTGCTCCAGCTGTGGTGATCAAATGCAGGGCTGCTGGACAGGTATCCCCTGACAGCAGCAGGCATGTGATCAGCACGACGCATTATCCTTTTCTCAGGTCCCCTGCTTTGCTGTCCTTGCATCCTCCCTTCTCTACCGCAGTGTCCTCCTGAAAAAGCAACCTTACCCTAATTACTTTTCCTACATTGGTCCTTGTTTTCCTGCATCTGTACCCAAATTTGGAATTTCTGATACCATTACCTAGGTGATCTTGGCCTTTTATGGAAATATTGATAACAAAAACAAACTACGTGATGTTGGCTTTGCAAGATCGTACTTCGCAAAATGTCCTCATTACTCCCCTCCGGTTCCCCAGTTCTCTGTCCACCTGCACCTCACACGTCTCCCCCATACCCCCCTGCAGTGTCCCGCCATCCACGGCGGCACTGTCCATCACGTCTGGCTGTGTCTCGTGCTGCTATAGCCACCTCCAGCCCTGTCTCATCAGCAGCTCCCCGCCACCTCCTCGGTTGGCCAAGGCCTTGGCAGTGGCCCAGCTGCCTCCCGGCAGCCTTGCTGGCTTCGTGGGCCTCTGAGTGGATTGGGCTTGCCTGGCCGGTCATTGCCTCTTTCTGCTTCCCAGGGTGGTGCGTGCAGTGAACAAGCCGTGGTGAGCCCAGGAGTCTGCCCAAGGCTTGTCCTGGGTGAGGAAAGAGCCATCCTGGTTTCTCTGGGTGAAGAGAATTTGCCCGTTTGTTGTACGATGGTGGGTTTGATTGCAATTTAGTTCCCTTTTGGGAGCTATGCATTATGAATAAACTAATAACCTTGCAGCTGACACTATGAGACTCCCTACTTTTGATGATAGCTCAGAGCTAGCTGCTGAGGGTAAATGGGGCAGAGCCAGCTGAGGGAAAAGCTTTAGAAGGCCAAACAGCTGGTGGTTACTGAGGTGACTGAGGAATAGAAAGCAGTAGATAAGGATGTTTAGATGAAACTTGTTCTTGCTGAAGAGGTAATTATGTTTTCTAGAGGGAACACTAATTTATCTATGTGGGTTTTTGCTTGGTTTGGTGGTAATTCACACAGTATTTGAGAGCTGTGTGTTGATGTGAAGATGAAGGCTTTGCAGCTGAGGGTATCTGGAGGTATTTTATCTTTGACAATAGTTGTGGGACCTGCTGGGTAAAAAGAAGGGGCAGAGCTGAACTAGGTAAAAGGGATTAAACCTAAACTGTAAATAACTAATGCCACCTATTAAGTGGACTGACAGTTGGCCAAAAGTTGCTGTAGCTGACTTGCTTTGAAGGAACAGTAAATAAAGAGAATGAGGGATGATATAGTGGTACTGTGCAGTAGAAAGGAACTAGCAATTAGACGTGGTGCTAGTATGGCACCAGAACAAAGGGAACAGTTTGCCTCAGTTTTCAGTGAAGTAATGCAGTTATGTATAGTAATGCAGTTAGAGCGCAGTTAAATGAAGCTAAAATCAAAATTTTCTATGAGAATGTTTGGAAACAGAAGTTTACCTGATTTAAAAAGCTTAGATGTGATCCTAAAATAATGGAAAAATAGCACATATGCTACTAAACAAAGAAAATGTGATCCAGATTGCTACAAACCTGTTTGACTGTCAAAATATAGAAGCCTTTATAAGGCTTCTTAAGAATATAAGAATATGTGGGGACTTGCACATAAATTGAAAATGAAGTGAAATGTGATGTATGTGTTTACTAACAGTAGATTGTGTCAGGCTGACATGGTTTTTTTTATTAGTCCTCCGTAGTTCAGTAAAGCACTTGATACAATGCTAGGGAGTAAATCATTACATAAGAAGACACAAATTAGTAGAAAAACGTGGAACTGGTGGAAGGTGAATTTAAAGTGGGGCCGGACTGTTCACAGAGGTGCACGGTGGTAGGATAAAAGGCAAAGGACACATGTTGCCACAAGGGAGATTAGATGTTATGAAGAGTTTTTGTCACAGTGAGCAGGGTCAAACACTAGATCAAGTTGTCTGGAGACAATGTGAAAATTCTACCCTTGAAGATATTCAGAGCTCTGCTGGGGATGAGCCTGAGCCATCCGATCTAATGTCCAAGTTGACTCTGCTTTGAGTGAGAGGTGGGATCAAATGATCTCCAGAGATCCCTTTCAAATTAAATTATTCTACAGGTCTGTGAAAGATTCTTTTCCAAGGCAAAATCTATGGATGAAAGGATGCTATCAGTGTATTTTTGCAAGCATAGATTTTTGGGACTCTTAAAATATTTTCACTTATTTCAATTGGAGAATGCTGAGAAAATTTGGGAAATACTGCCTGTGTGTAGGAAGATGAGTGTATAGACCAGAAACAAATAAGACTGGAGTTATAGCAGTGAAACAATTTTGTGCATTGCTCTGTAAAAAACCTGGGGACAATAAGTATTTTGAAGGGAATAAACTGATCAAATGAGGATGTATTAGCTGATTGCCACACATCTAGGCCACCAGTGTGAATACAGCCATGGGAAACGCAGATAGAGTTGTAAGATGACTGACAGGCACCTCCAGTAGCCTTTATCAGGAAAGACAAGTTCAAACCTGAATAGGTTCATCAGGAATTGACGGAATAGAGAGCTTATTTTCTTGAAAGGACTTGATTTACTTAGTTTAGGAAGATTAGACTGAAAAACAAAATGTTTAACGATTTTAAGTACATCAAGGTGGTACGCATCATGATAGAAGAAAGCCTGTTAAAGGTACAGGATATGATGTTAGCCCCAGAACAGCTGGGTATAAGGTTAGTAAACACTAAAGAAAGTTACAAACCACCACAGCATTAAAGTTCTGAAATAGCTTTCCAGCCGGAGCAATTAAAAATTAAAAATTTTAAGCCAGAGGGCTTAAAAATTATCTAGGCCTTGGCTGGGGCTTGATCTGCTGTTAAAAGAAATTATTTGACATGGCTGTGGGGACAGCAGAGGACAAGAGCTGATGACTTCGCAACGTAAGACTGGAAAGGACATTGTCTTTCTAGAAATATAAGCAGAGCAGTTTGATGAAAAGCTACAGTAAGTCACTCTGATTCTTAAATGCCATTAATATTAAAGAGTTGTTATTTCTCCAAAGGATCTAGGACATCTTGAGCCACTGAAAATAGTAAGAGGTATTTATTAACAAGGAGGCTTAGACTCAAGAACTGTCTGCACCAGCGTCCATACAGCTGTCATGGCCTTCTACCGCGAGGAGTTGCATGGTAAATGGTTATGTTCTGCCTTGGCCTAAGGGAAAGGTACCTTCAGCTGAAAAATTGCTCTGGTTGCTGGTTTTGACAGATGGCAGACTGTATACAGGAATCCCTTTATCTGAAGGACAGACTGCATCTGAATTAGACCTGTTCTAATAGTTGACTCAGCCTTGTCCATTTAAAGCCATTAGAAGGGTCCCATCCTGCTAAGGAGATAGTGAGCCCTGTTGTGTGTTTCTGCATCTAAGGAAAGCAAAGGCACTTTTGAACAAGACAAAAAAAATTGTCTGCATTTGGCTTGTTTTCATTTAGTCTAAGCGCTGGGCATCTAGCAAAAATTATTCTAAATATTTACTGCATTGAAAGTTTCCCTAAACTTAACTGCTCTGCAGTACTCATATTCTTATATACATCTCTTGTTTGCAAGGGTGACCTTCACATTTCCTGAAGGAAAATCTCAGTTCTCTTTGTGAACACACAAAAATTTCTTATTTTGATATAAAATAAACTAAACCTTTATCACTGATGACTGAAATAAGTAACTGTACTGTTTTTGAAGCAGCAGTCTCATGGGTAGAAATCAAAAACCTTGTTTTATGGCAAATATTTCAGTAGTAGTCCTAAAATAATAATTTGCAGTAGCTCTGCTTAGGAGTTTGTAGCCACTGCTGTGAACTACTGTACATTTTTTTAAACATAAATAGATATGTTATTTGTATGTGGTAGCACCGGAGCCATCTTTGAAAGAGGCAAACACAGAATACAAATATGTACAAAGTGTTAATCTGACACATTTGAAGTGTCATCTGAATAAAAGTGTAATACAAAATTTTGGTAAGGGATGTGGTGATGTCTTCAACAGGATTAGATTATATTTATTTTCCTTTCAGAATAAATTATAAATGTCACAGTTCTACACAGCTGAAAAGACTGAATTAATTAGCCTCTCTCTGTCACCTGAGAGCTTTCGCCCTTTCTGGAAGGGAATGAAGTGCTTTGAAAGAGCACTGGAAAGGGCCCTCATCCTACTTGACCTTTCCAGAGATGCGGCAGACAGATCGATAGGGAAGTGACTGCAACGAGCTGGCACCTTGCAGAGAGGGTATACTTCAGGAGTGCCAAAACAGGTTTATAAAAACATGGAGGTCGACTGCTTTGTTTTATGAAGAGGCTCTCCTGTCTTTTTGGTTAAGGCTGAGGTAACTTCCAACCACTTTGTCTGTCCCTTGACTTTTTTTTTAAATTGTCTGTGTCTTCATCAAAATCAAACCCTTCTTCATTCTAAAACATCAGTGGTGTGAATTTCTGATAGTTGATCTTGGGGGGGTGAATGACCTGAGGCAATTGAAAATGGCTTCTCTGAGGTAGAAGTTTTAAAGATAAACTGGACTTTCCATAGTTATTTTCCTAGTCTTTTTTTTGGCTCAAAATCAAAGCTAAATAGCATCACCTTAGAAACCCCAAATGTGCCCTCACTGGTGTTGGTGAGAATTGTTGATGACTCTGAGCACACACAGTCAGAGTAGTTCATATACTGCTGCAAGGTTCATGCTCTCTTTGGGATATTGATGCAGCGGTTTGTTCCTGTGATCCTCAGTCAGCTGTTTCCTTGCGGGTAGAGGAGTGTGGAAGAGTACAGAGAGAAGAAATCGTTGTGGTTGAAAGTGTGCATGTTAGATTCTTGGTCTGAGGGTGAATTCCACCAAATAAATCCTCTCTCTGAGACCTGTTACGCAACATTTGTCTTTTAATGTTGAAGCCCAGTTGTGAGGAATGATGCAAAATAGCAAAGAATACGTGGGTTAAGAGAGAGCCACCTGAGACCGTGCTCCTGAATCCCCTCTGACAAGCTTTCACGTAGTATGGGGTTTTCAGTATTTGGTTATGRGGGAGAGGGAATCCTATTTTCAGAGCCTGCCCTGCCTTCTTCACTTGTTTCCCAATGCGCAAATTTATATATAAAGTTTTGCTTTAATCTTTTGGTTGTATCCAGTAGGCTCTGGACAGCTAACAAAGAAAAAAAGCATCAGGTGCTGCATGGAGAAGCTAAGTAATTATGTTGATGATAGCAGCCAAACCAGGTGTATTTCTCCTAATCACTCCAAAAAGAGACATGAATACCAAAAATGACTCAATAAGGAACCTTTGCAATGTTTATTGGATTGTTGCTCAACAGCAGAAATAACTAACTTGTAGTGACCACCTTTCTAAAATTAAGTCTTCCAGTGGCTCAGAAGCATGTGTCTGCATGCCTCATTGGAGGTGGTGCTGAACCTGCCAGTGTCGCTTTGGATCTGAATGGCAGAGGAGTGAACAGGATTCATAAATTGTGCCTATACCAGCAAATTGAATGGTGCCTGGACACTGGAACCAGACTGACAATGATGTTAAATTATTAGTATGGTGTCTGGCTCCTTGGGTTTGTCAAAAAGAGCTCTCCCAGCACAGGCCAAGGACTGTTCCCAATGTGTAGTTTGAATGGGGCACAACTATTCTGGAGGGAAAGAGGTTTATTGCTATGGATGTGGCTAGTCTGTAACAGCTGGTATCAGGGCCAGAGAATGGGCTCTGGCACTATTTAGCTTTTTGTGTGGAAGTAGCCATCATCTCTGGTCAGAGCACTCTTCTAGAAAACAGGAGACAAGCTGAAGCTGATTGCAATAACAAACTCTTTCAGCTGTTGCCTAATATGTGTAGTGATGAGGTCACTCACCTGCAAGGTGATGCTCTAGGCTCTGGTCCTTGCTTTGAGGACTTTTCTGTATTGAAATTAAACAAGTAGTGGAGAAGATGAAGAGAATGAATTCTTCCCCCTAACAGACTGTAACTGTAGCTTACAGTCAATGTAGTCAGAGTCTTTTGTGCTCTTCTTCTGGCTCAATTAATCTTGATTTCCCTTTATTATACATTGAGTGGCTTGACCAGAAATAATGGACTGTGTCTTTACACCCATCCCCCTACACTGGTGATTAGGGCACTTGTGTGGAGGGTGAGAAACAAGGGTTTATAATTTATTCATATTTGTGCATCTAACTCTGACAAATTGCCTTGAGGTGTAAGATGAAGGATGAGGCTGAAATTACTGGGTGTTTAGGCCAAGATTATATTGATCAGTTTAAAAGTTCAGTATTCTGTGATTTGATTTAGGACAGAAAGCGGGATACGGGAGGCCTACAGACAGACCCATGATTTATTTGTATAAGCAAGTACACTGTGAATGCCATTTGTTACAGCAAATCCCACTTCTGGTGTGACGCTGCCAGAAGTTTTCAGTCTTGTCTATTGAGAGATAATGGTTGATGGCTACTGCCTTTCCAGACATCAAATACTCCAAGGTAAACAGTGCTCATACTCGGAATAATATGGGTATTTTAGGAAATATCCTAAAGGGATATTTCCCTTTAGGGAAAAAGGTTTCCCTGCTTTGCTCCTTCTGTGTACCCTCCTTGAGTATTTAATGTACAAAGCTGCAGTGGTGCATTGCTGTGGTTTTTCATCTCTCTTATCTTCTACTTTACTTTCTAAATAGTCACTATTGAAACCAGCTGAAGGAGATTTGTGGGTGCTGCTGTCTAGGAACTTGTCCAAATAATTCATTGTTGTGCTTTGTGTTGTGCTCTCACCCTCTTTGTAGGATTATTCTGGGGGTGAGGAGGGCAGTGCTGAATGACTTTAAACTCCAATTCCCATCTCTCTCTCTCTTTTTTTTTTTTTTTTTAAGAGTTCTTAGAATTTGTGCCTTTCTTATCAGCCAGTTTTTCTATTTAGAGATCTCTTTGGCTAGGACCTATCTTTTTCTGAGACACCATTTGTTATTATCTCTTTTGCATTAAAACTGAAGCTTTACAAAGGAGTTAAACTTGCTCCTGCTGTCAGTGAAGGAGATGATAGTCTTCTCTTCAGTGATCTATGGAAATTCCTCTGTGGAAACCCAAGAGGCTATTAGAACCCCTGAAGTCCAAGTTATTGCCTGAAAAGGATCTTGGCAAAGAAAGAACAGCATTTGGTCTTCAGTATGAAGACCATTAACCTACTGCACGAAAGTTGCTTAAGTACCTGAAAATTCTTGTTCTAGAGGTTCCTACCTTGATCAGGCAAAAYGGGAAAGAACCTGAACTGCAGTTTTAAGTGCAGAGCAGCTTGCAGTTCTGTTTAAAATACAGAGTGAACAAGCAGTGATTCTTCCTGACCTGCTAGAGAGGAAAACATTTTATTTTGATTTTTCTGTTAGATCTTGACACAGTGAAACACATGGTCCAATAAAATGTTAATAACTCCTCCAGGGTAAAATGCAACCAACCTAAAGTCTAGAAGTACTGCATGGGTACTGCACAGGTCAGTCACCTGTACTTCAAATGGATGCGCTTTTAACAGCATCTTCTCTATATGGTATTCCAGCTTAATTTTTGAACTAACTGGGAATGAAAACAAACTCATGGTAAACTGTCAGATTGTTGTTGGTATGCTAATAGGACTGGTGGGATTTGGCTAACATGTTCAGGAGCTGCTGTTGCATTAGTGACCTTTTGACCCCCCAAAAAGGAGTATTCAACCTGAAGCTGCGTTCTTGGGCTTTCCAGGTAATGCGTAGTGGTTAGATGCCTAAAAGAAAGGGATTGTTGGGTGTCAGTGGAGTCAGAGAAGCAAGGCATCAGGAAGTGCCAAAGATAAGTAGGTACCTAATTCCACATGTAACTCACAGTTACAAACTCTCTCTGGGAAAGAAGGCTGGCTTGTCTCTCTCGGAGCATGGCAAGAGCAAACTGGGATTCATTGCAGCAAATTTGGCAACGGTCAAAGCTCTCCCCAGTGGTATACGAAACCTGCCAGAGGAATTTCCTAGATACTGTGAACTGTTACACCAGATGACTGCTCTGTCTTGTGGATTTATGGATTTGTATAAATAAAGTAAGTGACTCTCTCTTCCCCCCTCTTCTTTTTTTTTTTTTTTTTTTTTTTTTTTTTTTTTTTTTTTTTTTTTTTTTTTTTTTTGTCATGTCAGACATGTCAGAAATGCTGGACAATAGAAGCAAACTATGTGGCTCAGTCCATACTGCTCAGTCCATGTAAAGAGAGAAAGTGAGAGAATTACACTGGAGAAACAGGGAGACATCCCCTGTGATGTGAGAGACTAAGGTTTGTATCCTTGCTGCAGAGACAAGCTCTGACCTCAGGTTTTTAGTATTGTATGTGAGTAAGCACAGGTTAGGCTGGATGGGACAGAAAATACTGGAACTAGAAAATCAAAACTGGCTCATGATGTCTCATGCACCGACCTAAACTGCTGTCCCACATAGTCTTGGTGGGGTTTTTTCTGCTTGTGGGTATTTTAGGTGCTACTTATTATTCCCAGCTTGCGCCTGCCACACCTATTTTCTCACACAAGTCCCTGCAGTGGCACTTCTCATGGAGCAGATGATGACTATGAGAAAATGGAGGTCTTGGGAGATGCATGGAACAACCTTTGTGGGCCTAGAAATGCTTTTCTTAATTTGCAAATACCTTTTGCCATAAATAACTTGCCACAGACATATGTTTAGGCATGGGATTTACACAAATGGATGGGTACCTGGCCCACATGCTTGTTTACAAATGGTTAACAAAGCCAACAAAATGTTTAAATTGGATGTACAGCTTTTTTTTTTCAGGTTTGTATACCTGAAGCAAATATCCAGTACTAAGATAGCTTCAGCAATCCAATAGGTGGTTTTAGATCGAATATTCTTAATTTGTCTTTTAGAATAGAGATCTGATTTTAAAAGCTGTTCTACAAATCAATGTACTAATAAAACCAGAAGAGTCTCCAAACTATCTTTCTTGATCTTGTGTGTTCATGAACCGGACTTTAACAGCCTGCAGTGTCAATTCTATTAAGCATTCAATAAGAAAGTAGGCAGTGCTCGCTATGCAAAAGCTGTTTTCCCAGACAGATAAATTACCAGGCTAAAGTGCAAGTACACTTATTCTGACAATGAATTTAAATTATTGCCTCTAAAAATGGTGCATCTGTACAAAGCGGTGAAACATCTGGTTTCTTTTTTTGCAAATGTTCATGGGCAAAATAAGTCATGTATAACTGTAGTATTACCTACATCTATCCTGGTTTGCTAATTTTTACACTATTCCACAAGAAATTGCAGATAGTTCTTCAGCTTCATTTCAGCAGCATAAAAGAAAAATATTTAAGCCCCCTTTAGATATTTAAACTCCTTTAGGGGCTAAAAGGAAGGATAGGCTTGTGGGTAAAGGACTGGTCAGAGAATTGTTCACTTGGCTGTAGCCTTCCTGTGTTACTATGGACAAATTAAACATATTAAACACTTTTTTCTGTCAGGATTTCAGTAATATTGCTTCCTTTCTGTCTTCCCCAAGTAGGCTATAACTTACCTGAGACAGAGACCATCTCTTACAGGGTCCATACAAGATACACTGATGCCAACTTCTAGGCAGGCAACGAACTAGCCTCTTTCTGCTGCTGTTTCTTTTCTTGTATTTTTATAACTGCTCAGCATTTAAGATTCCTTTAGGTAAAACCCTCTGAACGTATGGACATGGTATAGCCTGTTGGAATTCTGTTCCCTTTAAAGTGAGGATTTGCTTTGCCTGGAGAACATACCTGTGTAAACAGTGAAAAAAAATGTCCTTTTTTTGCCGTAGTAGTATGGTCTTTGCCTCTGGGAGAAGTTATACTCACTAGGGGAACTGTTTTCAGTTACCTGTACTCTGAGATTAGTATGGAAATTGGTTATTTATTCCTTTTTTATCTTTTTTCATCTCTTTTGTTTAGAAAGACATGTAATTTCCTATCCTACCGAGGTAATTCAGAATAAAGGAAGCAGAAGATTGCTATGACATCCTCAACCTTTTTGGTTGTAAACCTTTTGAATGTAAACTTAAAAACATAAACGATGAATGAATTAAAAATGAGTGCATACAGGAGGGCTTCTCCATCTCTAGAAGTGCAGTATATAGAACCTTCCTTCTAATTTTATGTGAAATTGAAACCTTCTTTTGATCAGCCAAACTTTGGGGCCTCGCAAATGATCTCTTAGAAGTTTGATGATCTTAGAGGAAAGCCTATTTCTTGGGAACCAGAGGAAACAGGAAGGACTTGCTTTGCTTATAACTGAAATCCCTTTCTACCTAACAGGACTGCACAAAATTTTTTTTGTTACATTTCAAGGTCATAGTACCAGGTACCTAGCCTTTATTTCTTTTCCTGTTATATTTCTCCTAGTTTTCCTTCTTCCTCAAGCAAACATATGTTAAAAATCAGAACACAAATCCAGCCAGAACTTTGTTCCAAACTATTCACATGAGACTTACTGACATGACAATGACATAGCTGCCTTTAGGATGCTATGTTTCATTTAAAGATCTTTTAAGTGAAGAGCAACAGTGATGTCTGTGAATTGGAGGTATTGCCCAATTTACAACAGTCCTAAATTTTCCTTCAGTCCTTCTGTAAGAAGGGTATGATCTCAATTATGCCTTTCCACAGCATACTGCTTTTACTGAAGCCTGCCTACACCAATTTCCCTGCTAGTTTTATCAGAAGCAAGAAGAATCTTTAAGAGTATCAGCAGTTGTAATTTGCTTCTACCCATTTAAATTCAGAGGTCCTTCTGGGGTTTCCATAGGCTTAAGGGAAAATTATTATTACTATTACTCTGCTCTGATTTGGATTTGCAGCGTGAAACTGTCACTTCACTTATACATTCCACACATTGCATTTTACAGCCATTGTCTTGATTACTGAGCTGCAATTGATTCACTAGACAGCAAATTGAAAAATTATCTCTAGGCTTCTCTGTAAAATTACCTCTGATAGCAGGTGCATTAGACAGTGCTCTAGTACTAACAGAAGGCTGTCAGGCGGTCACCTTCTCTGCCAGCTAACTCYTGAGTGCTAGGAGAAAATTAAAGTCTAGGCTTAGAAGCTACAGCCACCGACAGGTTCCCTCCAAACAACAGCAAAGTATGGGATGGCAGATTGGGAGGGAGGGAAACACTCACCTTACTATATTCAAGCACTTTGGGTGCTTAATTGGCTTTATAAATAATGGCGATTAAAGAGCTCTCATGCCAAAATTGGTTAGAAAGAGCAATGTCCTTTTTATTTCAGCATCTGTGGGTTGCATGTGTATCTCCTGTAGTGAACTGTTACTCACTTGTGTGCCTTTGTCATCTTCATCAGGAGTAAGAGGCACGCCATAAAACTCAGGCAGTAGCTTTAGAGCAGAGCAGATGATAGTAGTCTTTCACAAAGTGTGTGGTGAAGATGGAGGCCTCATTGCTACAGATGTTGCAGAAGCTAAAAGTACAAATAATTTTGCATGGATGTGCGGTTTTTTGTTGGGCTGCCTTTTTTTTTTTTTTTTAATATGTTCATGGAAGATAGGAGGTTGTGAACAGATTTTTGGACCACAGGGAGCAATGTGCTCAACTGTCACGACCAKGTCTGTGCAGATTTGTGAATAAGGATGTAACTGAATCAAAAAATTGAGACAAGGCAAAATAAGCTAAAGTATAACAACACAAATTTTGCTAAGGAAGATGCCATCTGGAATTTCAGGAGGGATTTTGGTGCTGAAAAGGATGAAAGCTCAACTGGAGAAAATTAGATAGTAAGCGTGACAGAAAAATGGTGTTGAGGTAGTAGTTGCAGATAGCCGGTAAGCAGGGTAGAATTTTTTTCAGTTCAGTCTCTACTAAGACCTTTTTAAGAACAGTGGAGCCTCAGGCATGCTTGTGTTGAGAGCCAGAGGGGAAGGAGTATAAAGTCAAGAGGCTGTCTTCATGCTGGTGGTGTACTTACTGGTTTTCCAAATTAAACCACAGTATTTGGAAAGAGAAAAAGTGAAGGAGCAGTTCTGGGTCAGAGGGCTAGGGAGTTCTTGTCTTCTAAGAGCTATTTTGAAGCTGCTGTTGAGCAACAGAAGGAGAAAAGCAATGTTTGCTTCTTTCTGAGGGTCAATGAATAGAGGCTATTTTTATACAAGGGTGTTTTTTTTTCCTCTAGGAAAAAGGCTGCCATTGATGTAAGTGGAATTGTTGATTCTTTTCTGCAGTAAATTTTATGTACGGTGGGGATGCATGTGAATACATGCATTGCTCACATCTCACGGGGGTTTCTAAGGACTGTGATTTCAAGGTCTCCGAGTGGAGTCACACCTATTACAGTTTCTACAGTGTCCCTTTAGCCTCAAAAGTCCATGCATAGCTAGAATGTCTTTATTTAGGTCTTACCTTTCCCTGTGTATGTGGGCGCGTGCATGTTGCACACAACTGTCTACTGCTCGCTGTGGCCCTTACAGCTTGTGATAAAGCCACAAGCACCAGCAAAAGTGACCTTCCTAARTGCAAGATGACAGTGTTTTTATCCCTCTGCTTGGCATGTCTGGGAGCTGTAACTGTAAAAGAGAGGAATATCTGCTTTTCTGTCCTTCCCTTCCACTCCCCGCCCAAACAGAGCTTAGCAGCCCGCTAACGGCAGGTTGGCATTAGCAATTGTGTAGTGACCCCTGGCCAATTTATGAACTCTCCCCTGCCCTGGGAAGGAGGGGCTGACACATGCCCTTGTGTTTTCCTGGCACTCCTTCCATGCTTTCTGCTTTCTTTTCCTGCCAGACACTTTGACACCCTGACTTATTTTACACTTACAGCAACTTTCTGCTGAGAGCTTAATGAGTGTAAAAGTGCACTTATAACTTCCAAACATTGTAAGGCATAATAGTGCTGCGGGGGAGACAATCTAAAAATGAACAGAAACAGCAAAACACTGAAGGGCGAGCAGGATGCTGCAAAGCCGTCTAGAAATATCTACATACGCTGGAATGACTTTGCCTCACCCTGAAGATGTAGCTTTTTTTTTCCCCCCACTGTAGGTTGTAAAGCTCTGCCTAGGTATTTCAAGTGTGCCTAAAGCTAGGCTTCATAAAGTGCTGGTGCATTGCTCGCACTGTGCAAAATCCTTTCCATGTAAGCTTGCTGCTGTACAGTGGAATATTGTTAATGCTTGACAACCTCTTGAGAAATAGCTGGCTTTCCCTGGACTCCAGCTCATTTTAGCAGATTACAGTCTGTATTTTTCCCTTCCCGTGCAAAAAGCACACAGAAGAGAAAGTCTTATTGGCATTTATCCTTGTTTTCAGCTTTATGTTCTGCTTTATGCATTCCTTTCAGAGCAGACAGAAGCCCTCAAAAGCAACATTGGCAGTTCTTATGGAAAGCTGAGATTAACAGACCAAGGACACTTTTGGGCTGTTTATGTTCTGTTCAGGTCTCCCATGTCACCAGCCACAGGGCTGTCTTCCTTGCTGCTACATAGCTAGGCTAGAAGGGTGTGTATTTGACCTAATTACTGCTCAGAGTTTATTAATCTAGTCTCTCTTGTCATAATTCTTGATTTCTTGATGGAACCTGCCTAAACATGGGACTGGAAGAGTTACTTGGCATTGAGTTGAAGGACTGGAGCTAGGTGCACTCTAGCCAGGAAGGTGGAAGTTGTTTTGCTGTTCTGCTTGGTTGTTACGATACTGCTCCTCTGCCTTTATGGTTGAGGGTCTGTGTTGGTTTTCAGTTCTCCGGCTACATTAAGTGCTCCTCCCTCTCTCACAAAGTGACAAATGTTCAACTGAAATGCTTCAAGAAGTCCAGTCTGGGAGAGGATTCTGTGGACAAAATAATCCTAGTTCTCGACTTCATAGAAAATACCCAGGGCCAGTCAGTGCCTGTCAGTGTGTTGGGGAAGATCCTGAGCCTCTCTTTACGCTGACAAGCTTTGCAAAACAGCGCTCCTTTGGGACATTTTGGGACATGCAAGGGAAAGCACGTTTCCCCAGTTTCAAACATGAGTAATACTGAATAAACATACCCTGAAATACAGGAAACGTACGTATGTAACAATGCTTAACTTCATTTGTTTCTAAAGGCTATCGCAGAGTAAATGTGGACTAGGAAGACAGACCTGGTGACCTTAAGAACCTAAACAAAATCACGATAGCAGAAGTGGTTGGGTCCTTATGAATGTGGGGTCAGCTTCGGGTTTTCTTCCTTTTCTGATATGCTGAGTGCAGCTGCAGGTACACACAAGCCTGCTTCACCGAGACTCTTCCTCCAGGCTAAAGCCTTTTACCACGGGCTTCCCAAATGGTCCTGTAACCACAATGTTATGGATAGCACAGGATGCTCAGCAAGGCTTAATATGCTTGGGAAGAAAACAAGCTCTCTTTTATGCTCTGATAACTCTTCAGCTGCTTGTATGATGTAGATTTTAACCTTCACAGATTCCCAGACTGAAGAGAAGTTAATGTTGCCCCAGTATTAATTGCTGATGCTTAGGAGGACTGAGGACAGAGGGTGGCAGCACAGCGCTGTCGGAGCTCACCCGCACAAATTGTAGAGACCGTGGCAGCGCTGAGTGGGTGTAAAACATTTCACACACAATTGCTTCTAATTAAATGTACATATTTTTTTGTTTTGCTTCACAACAGGGCAAAAATAACTTCTGTTTGCCTGGTGTGTTTTGGTATGTTTTAAACTATATCTTATTGTTTGACTTAACGCTTAGGCAGTGAAGTTTAAAACCATGAATCGTGTGTATAGTGTATGTATGCAGAGACAAAACTTGCCTCTAACAGGTCAGTCACCGATCTTTTACTTATTAAAGACTATAAAATTGCTGCTTGTTCTGACAACAACAAACCAGCCATTTCTTAGCGTAAGAAAGAGTAAACAAGTGACTGTGGTACTGAGGCTGTAACCAGCTCTAGCTTGGGGGAAGAGCGAAGAATCTTTGGTATGAATCATAGTAGGGAGGAATGGACCACGACTGTAGAAGGAGGCATGCTTCCAGGAGCCCTAAAATGCTTCATTTTGCATTTTCCTTCCATGGAGAAACTGAGAGAACAAATTGCTTAATGTGGTACTGGAACAGGTTGGAATTTTACGGTGCTGAGTGCAGGACTAAATCTTGCAAAACCAACCCAAAATCCACCAGCCCCCAAGCCCCCTAAACAAAAACCAGATCTACATCCCCCACTGAAAAACTGGTACAATCTTTATCCCCATCTCACATTCCCAATTAAGTGAAATGAAGGTGCTAGGCTGTTGGTAACATGTTATAAGGATATGCATATGTCCAAAACATTATTCATGAACCCTCTTTGTTCTTTGAGGAAAACAATAAGTAGMATTACTGAAGGATCATCCAGAGTTCTTAGTACTAATAAAAGGTTTCCTGAATGAGTGTCAAAAATTAGCTTTTTTAAAAGAAGCTAGCTAAGCATTGAAAGGAAGCCTTGCCCATTTCCTCCATTAACAGGAATAGTCTTCGTCTCCCGTGTTTTGAATGAGAGGTCAGCTTTCAGATGGCAGACCAAAGTTTCTGGGGCACATTGGTCAAAGCTCAAACAGAAAAGTTTTGTATTGTTGAAAATTGGTGACGTGATTATATTATTTATATTGTTTATATTGCGATTATTTATATTGTTGTAAATTGGTGATGTGGTTTGGACCTGTGTGATGCATTAATGATGTAGTATGAAAATCCCTGTAAATCTGAGATAACAAACGTAACTACCGAATGATGTTTACTGGAACTCTATAGAAGTAAAATATCACTTATTTATGACTTGTGTTGTAATAAGAGCTTCTTTGAAAAAGAAGAAACATACACACAAACACTGGGCCACTTTTACAAATCATTCATTTTGTTTAGCACTTCAAGAGCTCACTTAGGTGAGATGTTATATCTTGCTTTTGTGTCAGTTGGTTTACTTAATCTTGTCTTGCTGTGCTCTTTTGGCTCATCAGGAAATGCATCTGTTTGTTTGTGCGGATGAAATTATTTTATGTCTGATAATCCCAGGAGAGATTATTTCAGTTCTGAATCGTCTCCAGAAGTCTTAAGTAGCTTACTGGGAAACAGGACCAATGTTTATACCTATTTCATACTGGTCATGATTTTAGATCAGARCAATGCAAAAGAACATTTCTAGCTGAGGATGTAATATTCTGGAAACTTTTAAAGCTTTTTAGTTGTGGAAGAATTATTCCCACGCTTAAACAGTAGAAGAGCTTGGTAGACTAACTCCACTGAAGTCCAATATGACTCAGAAGAATGGAGAGAAAAGATTGCCTCTTCCAGTTGGCTCTCGCTTCTATTTCTGATTTCAGTCACTCTTTAGAGTGACTTTTTCTAGCTTCATCACTACTTCTTTTTTTAGTGCCTTTTTTCAGCAGATAGAGAGTTTGAGTACAAAAAAACAGAGGAGAGCATCTTCCACCTCAACTTCTTTCAGATGGCAGCTCTCTAGATCTTTTCATAAAGGCATTAAAAATCCTTGAAAGGACAAAGGTCAGCTCTGAACAGGCTAATTTACACTAGTAAAAAAGAAAGTAGTATTAGACAAGTCAAGACCTGACTGACAGAAGTCACAGCACACATTTTCATTGGAACTGTAGTTTGTATTTGTGGAAAGAATCTGAAATATTACTGAGAGTGTCTTTCTAGTTACTCCTTTAAACAGCAATTTGATAATCTCCTGCAGCTGTGCTAACATTATTGCCAGAACTTTATGCCGTTTATTTTGCTGACAACACATTTCTTATTAAGTACATTCTGATCTTCACAAATCAGATGAGATGTTCAAAGAAATATTTGCAATGACCCATTTTCTGCAAATGAAGTATTATGCCCCTTATGAATCTTTGTTTTAGAAAAGCTTTGTCTGGCAGCGGTTGGATGCGAGGTGTGTGAGGTGTTTCTCCAAAACATACAGAAGTTGCAAATTGCATATAATGACACACATTTCATTATCCTTCCATTTCTGCAGGAAAGGGTTACACAAACTACGAAAGCACCTGATTTTTGGTAGGTTTGCTTTGCAACAATTTGGTAGCAGTAACATTGCCCTGACTCGAAAGGTGGGATCCCCCCAGCTGGGGAAATGAATCTTTGTGATGGAAAGGGATGTAAGGGACACAGCCACAGGCTGCAGTGTGATGGCGTTGGCTGGGGTTGGGCAGATAGGTGAATGCAGCAGCACCCACCTGCGTTTCTTTGCCGCAAATAAGATTAGTTCCTAGGTGGGTTCAGTTTGTGCTGGGAGCCAGACCAGCTCCTCAGAATTTAGTGAAGTGATTTGAGCCAAGCTCAGGAAGACTCAAAAACTGTGCCCTTAGGTTCTGAAGAGCAAGAAACGTTTTGAAATAATTATTCCCGGTGGAGGCTGTAATGAGGTTAGGTTAGACACAATGAATAATTCTAATTCCTTATTGTCTAATGACACAATTTAAAATAGCATTTCAGACTCGGGCCTCCCAGGTAACTGGGTTAGATCAGTAATCCCCTGCTCTGATAGAAACTCTTCTACTCATTCATCAGAGCCATGTCTTTTTGCGACTGACCGAACATAGGCTTTCTGCGTTTCAGTTGTTTCAGCAATCTGACTGTAAGGCTTTCCTTTGTTGCTGTATGTATAGACAAGAGGTTTATTTGAGGGCCAGGTAGAATACAGTTTTCAACATAAATATTTTGGTTGGGGGAGAAAAACAAAATCTTTGGAAATGATTCAGGGGAGGAAGATCTTTTTGAGCAGCTGTATCAAAAGCTGGACAGAATAATTGCAGCATATTGTCAGTAATGGCCTGGTGGCTGAATCATTTTTTTTCTTACCAACCCTTTGAAATCTTCTCCTTCAATTAGTCTCTGAAGGGAGATCAATAAAATAGTTTTCTCTTCCAASAGTAAAGATGTGTCTAGACTTTACAATGGAGAAAGTAACAGTTTGTCCACAGCAGTGATGAAGTCTCCACTCTTAACTACCATAATATATATGTAGGGCTCCCAGCGTGACTGGGTCTTCCTCATACAAGGTGCTTTCATCTGCACAAAAAAGCAAGCTTTTCTCTTAAGTCACTTGCAAACAAACTAAAGAAGATTGGTAAAAGCAATGATGTTGAGGAGAAATATTTTACTATCTCCAGTCCCAAGATGAGGGTAAACTTTTATATTTGGAAAAAGGAAGTGTTTAAAACAAGCAAGTGTATTTTTTTGCAGATGTATTCTTTTACTTTCACTCAGCCCTTCAGTTCTGTGAAGTTAGTCAGTGAGGTTATTAAAAACTTGAGCTCTCTCAAGCGTTGTTCTGCTGATGCTGGTCATGGACAGCGAGCCAATGCCCATGAGAGTCATTATGTTCCAGCTTCCTCCCTCAGCTGTGCTTGCTTGGGCATCAGTTAGATCTTGTTTCTCACTGCTCTGCAGGGAATGGCTGGCACATAGGATTAGGAAGACTAAAACTATGAAGAAAAGCTCAGGTGGTAATGGTTCATCCCTCTCCCAAGGAAAACAATTAAGAAATAGTGAAGGCACCTGGAGCACAGATGCAGCTGTCTCATTAGTAAATTACACAAGCATGATGGCCTGACCTGTACTTGTTAAGTACTTAGGAGATCAGAGGTGTCCCTTAAAACTGAATCCAGGTTTAAGGTGAGCAGGGCTCATAGTAATCCCTGCTGGAAGAAATTGTGGAACCACCTCTGCTAAACTTGAAGGGAGTGCAAGGGTTGTAAAGTGAGAGAGGTCTTTGCATGGACAGAGAAAATGACTTTCATATTGCCTGTTGCCCCAAATATTCAGGTAAGCATCTGTTGATGAACTCCTTCCTCTTCTTCCTGCTCTTAATTAATTTTTATTTGTCAACTTTGTTTGTACAGGCAAAATTCAGCCAGGTCCTGCGCACCATAGCTCTGTAATAACAGACAGGCCTGGCTTGAAGAAGCTAGCAGAGGAGGTTAGCGATGTGACCTCTATTCTGCTACCTTGGAGGCAAAACCAATGTCCTCGAGATCTGTAGTTTGCTGCCCAAGGACGCACATCAGTTATATGGCAYGTCCTCCGCTTGGAAAGGCAGCGTATTCCTTGGCAGGCTCCCCAGAGGGCTCATCCAGATTTGTATCTGTTTGTCATTGCTGTACTAATCACCTTGTGGTTAAAGCAGATGACTGACTTAGCCTACTTAGTGGGGTCAGAGATGGAAAATATTTCAGATCTCCTTATTCCTCTCTGTTTGCCTTGGTTTTCTCAGCTTCACGGGGGAGATAACAGCAACACTGAGATAGCCAAATATTTGCTCGTATGAGTACATATCTTAATTAGCAAAGTTCTTTGAAAAACTGTCTGTGGCAAGCGCTCCAACAGCAAGAGGAATCCTTCATGCTATAAAAAGCCAGGAATTGTTTCCTCCAGTGTTTAGTCACCTCTCAGGATGGAGCCACTAATTTCTCCTCCTCCCCCTTTAATACACACATTATGTAAATAATCCTAACAATAAGCTGTCTGGAGTATTTTATTTCTTAATTAATATGGTTTCAATATTATGAATAAATAACATCACATTCAGATTGTGAGTACAGTAAAGTTAAGGGGATATGATCCAAGGAGGAGTTTCAAATCCCTTCGCATCTGTTCCTCTATTTTGTTGGATTAATTTTATGTTCTAGATTAAATTATTCTTATGAATCTGTTTCCTCTGATGTTCTGCCCTCCTCCCCCCCATCTTTTCATCAGCTGTCTGCTCAACACCTTTGCTGCTCCCTCGCWCGGGGAAATAAAAGCCACTTGACAGCCCAGCTGGCTGAGCAGGTCTGTGCTGTTCCCCTCCATCCCTTGTGGGGCTGCTGAATGTGATGGGTTTGGAAAGCTCTGGACTGGTTGGTCTCTGTTTTCAGATGAATGCAGGCTTTCCAACTGGCATTTGTTGTTACTTTGATCCACGTTTTAATTAAAAACTTGGGAATTCAAAGTCCATTGAACTGTAGTAGACTTACTTTTTACTAAAAGACCCTTCTCTTCCCTGCCCTAAAATAAAACTCAAACCCAAACACCTCCCAGGGCCTTGCTTACTTCTGTTTAGTGAAGGAGAAACAGTTGTTAAATATTCATCTCCTGTACATGGTTCTTACAAGGATTTTTTTTAACAGAAATGCTGATCTGACTATAGTTTCCAAGTCACCAGAGGGGGAAAAAAAAAAATATCAGAAAAAGGTCACAAGACAGGAAAACAAAATTCTTGCAGGCATATAAGATACTTATTTAGTAATTGAGATTTCGTTTTAATTTTGCTAAATTGTAAACTTTCAGTGGAAGGAAGCACCTCTCCCTCAGGCTAGGAGAAGGACCTGGCACATTTTGGGCACTCCCAAAAGGTGAAAATAACCAGCTTGCAGGTACAGATGCTAAGGAGCTCCCTGCCCTCTCTTTGGTGTAAAGAAGAGAGTCTTTGTTCAAAGATGCTTCCTTCCAGACCCGACCTCGCACAGCGCAACCAGGGCCCTGACCCCTGCTAAGTGCCCTCCTTGCTGCCTCCAAAATGCTGCAGCTCCCACTGGGGTGCAGCTGCCTCCCCCCTCCTCCCTGGTGTCCCTCTTGCTGAGAGCAGCCAGCAGTGCTGAGTTACTGATGTCTGACTGCGTGGTCCCTATTCTTCCTAAAATGAGTAGCTCCATATTCCCAACTGATTTACCATCGCCTTTGATAGGATCAAAAGTCTGTAGCTATTGTAAATAACCTCTACTTTTCTTAACTATGTATTTTTAAGAACTTACAGGCATGCAATTGTTAGTGGGAATCGAGTGCTTCATCTCTGGAGAAAAATTTGGTTGAAATCAGCCTGACAGGTTAGAAAGCCCTTAGAGAGGAACAAACGAACATGGGCAAACTACATGACCATTTAGAAATGGATTATAGCTAGAAATGTACTGTTTTTCCAGGGGCATTGTCAGGCCATGATCATTTACATGCTGCCGTGTCTCGTAGTGAAAGACGAAGACGGTATCCCTTTGGGTATATTTTTGCACCTTTTAATTTATTTAATGTTATTCTTACACTCCCGTGTTGCAGACTCCTGATTGCACCCAACTGCTTGTGGTGCAATCTGTATGGTGTATGGCTTTTCCTCCTTCCCTCATAGGCACGCAAAGAGAGGATGCGGGAGGCATCCTGAGTCAGCTCCCGCATGTTGAGAGACTTGTGCTGTGGTTGTTACKTCATGGTGACGTCTCTTTGAGTCTGCCTCCTGAAACTGGGAATACTTTTTCCCATTTAAGGCATATTAGCCATAATCTCTGCACTTCTAATTTTGTTAAAATTTTTTTTTCTTTTACTACTTACGCTTATCTCTTCCCCTGCAGTAAAAGAAACAGCAACTTAATGTGAAGGAAATCATACCTGATTTATTCATGCTTGTATAAACAGCATGTATTTCTTCACATGCAGGTAAATGGAATTATAAAGACAAGACTTTGTGAATAAAAWTTTGAGAAATGAGAGAGTTCACTAGTAACTCATTTACCGTGACAGGAGATGAATAGAGGTAATTTAGTCTCATAAAAGTAAAATTGGCTCATGTCTTACATGGGGGTGGGAGGAAGAATATTGTTTAGCGGCTGGAAAGCGGAGTGGAGTCGAGAATTGGCAGCTGTGCTGAGGGGGTTTGACTGCCTGGCTCTGTAACCTTGGGTGAGGCATTTTGTGTGCCTGGTGTACATGCTCCCTTCTGTAAATACAGATCTAATTCTTGGCTAGTTAGTAGAGGGTTTTGTTCTCCCCGTGTGAAGCACCAGAAAATAGGACTCCAGTGTGGTGCTGCTTTTTTGCCATGTTTGAGTAAGAGTTTTTCCTCCTCTCTCTTCTTCTCCTCCTGTGGCTGATATATTTGCTCCATAAGTGTATTTCAGCCTTCACATCTTTCCTAGGGACAGAGTGGAATGTAATCCTGAAAGAAAAGCAAATATCCTTTGGTTTTAAAGATATATAATAGTAAGAGAAAAAGATTAGGGCCTGTGAGACTASGCATTATGAGACTCAGATGAAGTATATGATCTTCTAAGGTACCTACTTCGTTGGACACTAAGCTGGACTGAAGGCACAAATGAAGTGTGCCTGGGAAGTTCTTTCCCCGGACTTCCCTATTAAAAACACAAAGCAAAAAGGAGACTGAGTAAAACTATGCAAGAAAAAWTTCCCCTTGTTACTAGTGAAAAAGTTGTGAAAGTCCCTGAGTTAAAGGATGGTCAGGGCTGCTCTGTGGCATGGGCTGAACAGTGGCACTCTCTTAAGGTCTAGAGATGGCCTGAAATGAGAGAGGGACCTGGCAAGGACAAGGTGGATGCTAAAAACGCATGAAAAGAGCTAAAGATTTTGCATAAATTAGCTTTGGAGCAATTTGTTCCTCCATGGTGAAGGAGAAGGACAACAGGTTTTGTTGTGGTGTGTGTTTTATTTTTGAAGGTGGGGCAGAAAGAGAAGAGGTTTGAGGGTAAGCTGGATTGGCTCCGACACGGCCTCTGGTTTTCAAAGGTTCAAGACTGCTTTATAAAAATCTGTGGGACTCTCAGAAATACATTGGTTCCACAGTGTGGGTAATGTTTGTTTACTGGTCTGAATGGATTAAAACCCCAAAAATGTCTATTTTCTGCCTAACCAGGTTGCTTTCAGCATTTTTAAGGTCTTAAGAAAGCTAAACAAGGAGACTGGCTTATTTCCACTGGCATTTTCATTCGTAAGAAGTCTTTGCTATCAGTCTTTTTGAAGCTGGGATATTATAGTATAAAATGGAGTTGCTAAACCTTGCATTATCAGTAACTAATGTAATGATCATGTTTCTGTTTTCATTTTTGCGGGCTTTCTGGTTCCTTTGAGTGGTGATGATGTGCAGGCTGCCCTTTCTTAATGAATTATTTACACATTATTGCTGGTAACTGGAGGCACTAAGATGACTTGTGCCTCTTTAAAACGTTCCCCTAAATTACTCTGAAGATGCTGCTGTGGCTGTACTACCATACACACTGCTTCTGTGCTTTTAATCGGCTCATTGTGCTGCAAATCTGTGAATAATGTTGTTTACAACAGTTTGGGGCTCTTCACTAAACACTACAAACAGCTTTGGCCTGGGACTTGCTGAAGTCTACAGTGATCACTCTAGCCTGAGTACTAATCCTCGCGCTTTGCAGCCTGGGCTGTGATTTACCACTGGGATTTAAAAAGCCTATTCAAATTTAGGAAGCTGTACAAATGCTCGAGGTCTGGGTAGGCAGGAAAGAGCTGTATGAGCTCAGGGAAATCTCCATCTCTCCTAACCTTTAAGAGGTCTGTGCGCAGCTCTCTAGGAGCTTTACTTGAAGAAAGTCTATAGATACCTACCTCGTGGCGAAAGGGCAAATCCAGTGAGGGGTTCAAGCGGGCTGTGAAGTGTATAAGGCTAAGCAGGGAGCTGGGGTGATCAGTAAAAACTGCTAGGTGGTATTTGTGTTGATGAGCAACCAACAACCTGTGACTGCCACCTCAACAACAGGGGAAAAAATGATCAACTCATAGGTTTTGTTTGTTTCTTTTGTTGTTTTAACACAGAGCAAGACAAAAAGTGGATGTAATGCATACTGCATTTTAATAAGCCAGGGAAGGAAAGCTATGCACAAATATTTTCAACTTTTCCTGGCAGCTGGGTCCTTTCGTGCTACCAGCACCTGCACCAGCACCTTGGAGAAGCCCATGGACACACTAGGAGGAGGGAGGGGAATTTTGGAGTGGTGAGAGGACAGGAGGCCAGTCTGCAATGCAGGGTCATATCAGGTTTTTTTTTCTGGTTGTAGTTAGCAGGTCATGTTTTCAATGATTGACTCTTATGTTAGGTTTCCGAAGTCGGTGCCCCCGCAGATGCAGAGCAGGTGTGCTCTAGCTGCCCTGCTTAGCGTGTCTGCTCTGCACGCCTCAGCCCTGAAAAGGAGGAGGCATCTCTGAGACAGCAGTGCCATTTTCACCACAATTCAGTTCTTGGCCTGTCTGAAGATGATTTTTTTTGAAGTGCCCAGTTTGTATGTGTGGGTGTGTGTGAGACACACCTGTTCTCTCTGACTCCTTCTCCTCCTCTGTTCTGAAGCATCTCACCATTATCACAGTTCAATGTGCCCGGTTTAGTGGCTTCAGCTTGTAAAAGTTATGTTGTTGTCTCTTCACCACCTTCCTTTCAACCCAACGCTTCCACCAACTCATTTTGCCTTATTCTTTTCACTGCTGATCTCCCTATGCCCTTTTCTCATTTGAATAATTGCCCAGTGACTTACATTTATCTTATCTTCTATTGTAAAAATTTTCAGGAAGAGAATGTGTCTGTATAACTTGCTCTACCTTTATGGCATTATGGGGTATAAATGGTTGTTATTAATAATGCATTGCAAAATGGTCTCTTATTTGACAAGTGTACTTTTATTTTAATATATAATATTTATGGCATGCTTGTAAGTGTTCTGCGGCATATTTTATAAAATTAATGGAGTCCCACAAAATGGGAACTCACTACTGTGTCTGGCTGTTAAATTTTTGCTGAGAAATGGAAAGAGGCTGCAGGATTTTGTATGCAAATCATGAAAGGTGGAGATTTGGCTTTATGTATGTTGGCAGCCAGTGTTGGGAGAGGGAGAGAAAAAGAGCCCGAGATGTGATATATTAAAGCATTTGAGAGTGATAAAGAAAGCTTCAAATTTTGTTGAAGCTGGTCATGTTAAGACATGCACACTTTAATTAAAGAAGCCAAACATCAGCTGAATCGAAGTCACTGATTTGTTTTCACTAGGGTGAAACATAGTGAGGTTCACATTCAGGTACAACATAGCTCTGAATGATAAGAAGATGGATAGTTTGCTCAGAGAGAATAAATCCAGACATACTGTTTATTGTCTGAAATAACCACATTTGAAAAACAGATCATCCATAGGATATTAAAAAAAAAAAAAAAAAGAAAGAAATGAAGAGACAGAGCACCTATGCTTTTTTTTCCTTGAGCGTTCCTTAGGCTGTATCTGCTTCATGAATCTCCATGTAAAATTCTATGAAATTTTCTCTGGGTGAAAATTTGACTTCACTAAAATAAATGGGAGTTTTGCCGTCGACTTAAATGGAGCTGGTTTTCTTGCTGTATAAGTTATTTTTAGAAAGAAAAATGCTCATCGATGCAAGAAACTTTCCCCAGTTAGCCCACTTTGGTGATAGCGTGGGTATAAAGATAGAAGATTTAGTGCCCCAAACAAGTTGTGACTGTGAGCAGCCAATTAATTCTCTAGTCAGAAAATGTTCATACACTTCAGTGTGAGGCTGTTTCCTCCTCCTTTTTGCCTTGGAACAGAAAGAAGTGAGAATTAGATACCGAGTTCTATGTTACAGTCTATCAAATGCTACTGCAGAAGTGGATAGTTATAAGGATTGCTTATATCTGTAAATATATCTTAGTATACAATACTAATAGAGTCTACATGTACTCTCACTTTTTGTTTTTTATTGAGAAATGTTCAGGTTTTGGATTAAAGTAAGATGTGGACAGTAGCATTTTACTGGACAAATGTATTCAATTTTGGATCTAAGAAAAAAAAAATCAAAGAATACTTCATTGCTTATCTCTGACTGAATAACCATGAGACAAAAATGGCAAATTGAAAAACAGGATTATTTTTCTCTGTAGCCTCAATTTCCTGTAATTTGATGTAGTTTTTCAGGGCTTTAGATGTGGGTGCAACACCAACTGGCTTCACTCGTAAACCTATTTTCTCTAGAGCTCTCAGGGTGGAAGCGGTTATGGTAGCAGCTCAGGGCCCTTGCAGAGATTGCGAGAGGCACTCTTGCATTGCTCTGCTCCTGTCTTGCCGGGAGACCCCGGGGAGGCCTCCCAGGTAATTGCTCATTATGTAGGTCCTGGCTTATCTTCTCCCTTGTTTGCATCTGTGGGTGTCAGGAGAGAGGTGATCAATAAGATGATAAACTCCTTTTTTCTATCTCCATCCCATCAGACTGTGAAGGTGTGATTTAAGTAGTTTTCTATCTACCTGTATTCTTGCAATGACACAGCAGAAAGGTGCTTCATGAGAAAAGGAGGAAGTAACAAGTTTCTTTTTCTTTAGAGACTCTCAGGTTTTTCTAGCATCTTTCTTTTAGGTTTCTGCTCTCTCAGCCTGCTAAATCTTGTCCTCCTCTGCTTTTCTTTCTTTTGCTGCCATGGGTTGCACTGCAGCTAAGTCACCAAAATTAGTTTCCTGGGCCCTCCAAGCAGCAGCTGGGTTGTGCTGTAAGAAATTGCTGCTCCAGCTTTTAGGATTTTCGCTCTTGTGCTTTTCTACGCTCTGAGACATGAGGAAGGGAGTTTGGCACTGTGGAGAGGGGAGCACTCTGTTCCCAGCTTCCATGGTGGTGGTTGATTAACGCTCAGTCGGTGTTTTATTGTGAGTCCTTGGTGCAGTTAACTGCTAGTGAGGCAGGTTTTGTTTGCTCTTAGGCAAATTTTGGTTTGTTTGTGCTCGCTTCTAGTCTGTGTGGTCGTTCACACAGCGTTCATGATGGTGGGAGTTGGTTTTACACCGTAACTAGGTGGAAAAAGCATGTCTGAAGCTACTTCTTGGCAATTTGCTGCTTAATGTTAAAATATTGAAACAAAATAAAGCAGCAATCTTTCTTGGGCTGCAGAGTTTCCAGAGAAATGACTGGACTCCAGGAGAAGCCAAGCCGTTACGGTAACCTTGCTTCCCATATGGTGCTGGCAGCGCTCAGCTCCGTAGCATTTCTTGGCTGAGGTGCTGTGAGCGATACCTGGCTTTGTTGCAGCTGAGCGCCTCCAAAGGCATTGCTCCCGTTGCCGGGTCCCGTTCTGATACGTCAGTGGGAGCCTCAGTGGGACTGAGGAGGTGTCTGTGGCGGGGAGGAGAGCTCAGTGACCCCACAGGATGGGGTTTGGGGCTCTCTGCAACTTGGACCAGACACTTGACCTGCATCTTTTGCTGCCCGAGTGAGTACCTGAGCCTCTGGCTGTCTGGATGGCATTTCTGGTCAGCAGATGACAGTGGTGATTAGAAAAAACTTCTGTAAACGACAGGTGCATTGAAATCAGTGCATTTGCAAAGAACTATGGCTTTTCATTAAACTAGCAAATCTACTCCCCTAATTAGCTCTGCCCTCAGTTTTTCATGTAGTAGCAGGGAATGGAGGATTTTTCCTCACGACTTGTGCTACATGTCTCGGTAGGTTTCAGTTCACTCTGGAAAGAGTAGAAACCATTCATTGACTGGAAGGTGCCACAGCCTTAAATTCATCGGGGAAGGCTTGGAAGTGGTCAAAACCTCTCTGTTGTGTAATTCTGGGTTAAAAATCCGAGTCATTAGAGTCAGTGTTCAGCTGGATTACAGGCAAGGAGCTGGGAGCGGAGGCTTTTGGGGCAGCACCACTGATCAGTGGCTCCGTTGTGGCATGCCCAAAGGTGTTGGTCTGCAGCACCCAGCCACCGTCGAGCTGCACTGTAGTGGCACGTGGGTGGGCAGCAGGACTGTGGGGGCACCCACGCTGAGGGACACTGGTTACGTACGGACAGGCAGCAAAGGAGACCGGTGGCAAACCCCTCCTTACACAGGGAAAACATCAGGGACCAGTTGTCTGGTTCCTGAACCAAGAAGAAGGAGCTCTGCGATGCTTGAGCTGGTGGTTTGAGTCTCTTCTCCCTCTGCCCTTCCAGGGAACGGCATAATAAATGTGTCTGGACGTTAGACTCTTTTGGTGGTATTTTGAGCTGTTATGTTTTGCTTTCCCTGGCTTTCTCCTGCGATCTGGTGTTTGTCAGCTCCTGCCCAGAATGGCTATGGAGTGTTGTGGCATTAATTTGCTGCTGCTGCCCTTGTTAGCTCTGGGTGGTGTCTTGGAGGACGGCTGAGACAAATCCCAGAACTTGTGCAGCTGTAGATTAGAAGGTGTTGTATAAACTGCAATGATTGGAACTGCACATGAAAAATATGTTTTTAGAATAAGTTCTCTTTCTGCTTACTTGTGTACCATAGAAATGTAGCTCAATATTTAAAGTAACATAAAGTCTTGCAGTGGTTTTTGTTTTGTTTTTTTTTTTTTTAAACATGGAGCGCTTATGCCTAGTTGTTACCACTGGAAAGCTGAGTGCAGATTTCTTAGGAAAAGCACTTGAAACACATACAAGAGGAACTGGGAATTGCATCAAACCCAGAAGAAAATGGAATAGAAAGCAACAGTGGCTGAACAGCTAAAAGATAATCAAATTATAATAAAACCCCTTGTAAATACAGTATTTGGTATAGTTTTGTTCATACCTTACTTTGTCCCTCCCACTATACAATTCTTTGCACTGTATGTTTGAAACAGAGCATTGTAATATTTTAAATCGCAAATTGAGGGACCGATATGAAGCTTATGGATACAGCTCTTCACAGTACTAGCAACAATTTTTCCCATGGGGTTGAATATACAACTGGACATAACAAATGTGAAAGCAGCAAGGTTATGAGCCTCCTCTTATTCTGAGTTTTTTGAAGTTAAGGGATTTAACATGCTAGGAGAACGCAGCAGTGACWTGTAAGATTCAAGCAGCAGTAGAGGAGCGAGCTGTGAGAACGTACCTCCGTGAGAACGATCTCCACCTTTGAGAGGGGCCCAGGGGACCTGAGGTACTCGGAGCTGAGGGAAGAAGAGGTGCCCCCAGCAGCGAACGTAAAGTGCTGGATTGAGAAAAGTAGGACTAAAGCACAGAAATGTTTCATACCAGCTGAGGTACCTCAAGGAACAAGATAGAAAGTTGTTTGGAAGGGAAAGTGCTGGTTTAAAGTTGCTATTAAATAGCAAGTATTTAGCAGGTAGAAGTTAGTAGTAGGCTCTAGCTAGAGCTAAAAGATGGATTATAAATCTGAACTGCTGGGTAAGAGCAGCAGGAGCACAACTGTGAGATCTTACAGCAGTGCAAGAAAGCTGAAAAACTTTGACCATGTAGTTTAGTAAACAAAGTTCAAACCAGCTGAGGTCAACCAGGGACACGGCTGCCCACCGCGCAGGCACTCCCAAAGCCTCGTCCTTACCCATAGCTGCTGGGCCATGTCGTGTTGGGGCAGCTGAATCTGGCAGCGGTGAGGCTGCCACAGCTCCGTGCCCCCAGTCCAGCCAGTAGCAGGGCTGAGCACATATTCCCGGTAGGCGCATGCACACACAGACMGACCTATACAGAACATATATATGTATGTATATGGCCAGCGACACAGATCTGCACACACTTACTTGCACTTATGCAAGCCCCTTATTCCTCTATTTTCCCATCCTTGGGAAAATCACCTATATCCCTTGCTTTGCCCACCTTTGATGCCTCCTCTAAATATCCCGTAAGTCTTGTGCAATGCCAAAATCCTCTTCCCCTGCATACTCCTTGGCAATGCCCCACTACCCCAAAAGGTGCTCTGGAGGTTTGCCCCTCTTGACTCATCCTGAAGGGTGGACACCTGGGCACCAGGGCTGGGGCTCTCCTGAGAGAGTCCTGGGAGGGGGCCTGGACAGGATGTCCTTTTCTCAGAGTCCCTCACTTGGGTTCCCACCTGCCTGTGTGCCTGTGCTCCTCTGGGAGCGTGGAGATGGGCCTTTGATGGGCTGACTCCCATGGGTCTGGGAGTAGCTGGGACAGGGTATTACATGGTGCCTCAGTATGCCATTCCCTGTCTGCTCCTTCGGATATGTGCTGATGAACTTTTTAAAGTCACATAAACTACCATTACTGTAGGATCACTATTTGCAGCATCAGAATCCTTTAACTATCCCCCATGGCTGAAATAAATAACTTTGGGCTCTTCTGTCATGTATATTGCCAACCATAACACTTCTCTCAGCTTCTGGAGTACCAGCAAGTCCCCTTGTCACAGGGTGATGCTCCTTGGCAGAAGAATCAATGGCCAGAATGTGACAGTATAATAAAGTCACACTGACAATTTTATTATTTTTTTTCTAACTTGAGGTGCTCAAGACTAATAGTAGCTCTGTGCTGCTCTGATGGTGTGAAAGCAATGCACAATGGAAGTGAAGGGATAAAATATTAATAATGAATGAGAGGGGTCTTTAATGTCCTGTAAAATGTCAGTATGGGAATGTTGAAAGGCAACCAACCTTCCACAAATCGGCCACAAAGTGTGCACAGAAAGCTTGGAGAGCATATGGAAGTTTTAGAGAGGGGCTTCCAAGGGGAAGGTTGATTATGGTGATTTTTATTACAGGGCGAGTGAGAGCTGGTGCAGATAGAGGAGCAGATACCTGAGAAATGAGGGTCAAACTGCTAGTTTTTGAGGTACAGTTGAATGCTAACAGCCTGCTGGGCTCTAACTGGGTTCTGCAGCTGTGTGACTTGCTCCATCCACCACTTTGTGCATGTACGAGTGCATAAAACCAGGAGAGAGCAAAACCCTGTGTTTTCTCTCTTCTCGCAGTATTCAGACAGGAACTCTGTCTCGGTGACCGTTTCCTGGGGTTTTGATGCATAATCTTTCCTCCTACATTTGAGATCAACCAGGACAGCCTAATCCCAAGATTAAGGCGGATCAGATGAAGGGCTGTTTCCATAGCAGAAGCTGTCATATGAGTGCCGAGTTACTCTTGTAATGATAGAGCAAGGCCATAGGGCAATGCAGACAGTGGGGCAAATCCTGTTAGTCTTGACTAATTGTCAACTCCGTCCTAGTTCCTTTTTCCCCTGCAGAAGACAAACCACACCAAGCATCCAATTAAGAGACCAAATTGGTTGAAATTCTAACCCAGGCTTGTATTTACTATTCTTGTAATAACATGCAGCACTAAGGTTTCCATTAGTTCACATTTAACTTGTTGAGTAGCAGTTTGTGTGGTCCTGGAGCCAGCTACAGGAGGGGACTGCCTGCTGACTACCCCAAGGATTGCACTGTGTAGCTGCACACCCACAACTGTGCTGGAAAAATGAGACACTAGCTCTACGAGCTACCCTCAAAAAATGATTGACTTAAGCAGGTCTAATGAGTAAGTCCTCTGACAGAAATTGATACTACTGAGACGGTTCTGTAAAATCACAGCAGTTTATTTCACTATCACCTTTGGATGAGGCTTTCTACTAAACAGAGAAGACAGGGTTATCTATGAGGTGTAGCTGTTATGTCAATATTTAGATGGGAGATCTTACTGCCATGTCCTTCCAACACAAAAATGTAGTTAACAGTTCCTATGACAACTGTTCCTCTCTCCTCTGGAGCATGGACTAACGATAGTGTTTCATTACATGATCATGTAACACGGGGCACTGTGACAGCCTTGTCATCTCCGCTCTGGTGTTTGCTCCTAAATGGCATTTAGCTGAAGCCTGCTTGTATTGTGCAGAACATGAATTGGAGTGACTGACCTTCACTGTGCTTACTGCCTGCCACCTCTGACTTCCCAGCTTCCTGCTTTTCATTAGTAAACTTGCTTTCTACCAAAATACATTTGGTAGGATGAATTTTATTAACAAAAATTTCTAGGAATTTGCTTCTGTGGTAGTAATTCTATACACTGACTAACATTAATTAACAATAGTATCTTAACAAGTACACAGAGTACTAATCCGTATCAAACCAATCTGCTAACAAAAAGGCACGAGTATAGCAGCCAAACCAGACTATGCAGCAGATTCCTGTAGTTACTTCTGCAACACACTTAGGAAAAATTATAACAAGTTGAACAGATATATTAAAAGACTTTATTCACAATAGAGAAATTTTTACAAATATAAGTTCTTAAAAATTAAGCATCTTGATCTATTATGTATTCCATCATTTCGGTTTATATAAAGATGAAAAGACTAAATGGACTATGTACAAATCAAAACCAATTTAAATGCATGATAGAAATGGATAATATTTATGATGAAGTCACCATAGAAACAGTGAGCCATTGGGCATTGCAAAAATCCGTGTACAACCAACACATATGCAATACTTATCTCACAAACAATCAAAACATTTTTTTTTCCCCTTGAAACAATGTGGGTGCCGTTTAAAGTGATCTTCCTCTTAGGACTTAACATATGCAGATTTAAATGCGTTATTATGCTACAAAAAAATGGAAAAAGTATAAGCAGTGTGTTTATGCAAAGATAATGCCCTCTCCCCCCTCCCCCACCCCCAGCAATTTCTTTTGCTGTTATGAATGACTGGGAACACAAAGTGACCATCACTAGCCACTTCCACGTAGCTAGTTCAGTGAATGGGAAATAAAACGCATGTTATCTCAGCAATCTAACAAGCAGTGGTAAGTACTGACTGTTTCAAAATGATTGCTCTAACTTTGGTGTTTTGGGGTTATTTAAAAAAAAAAAAAAAAAAAGGAAGAAAAATCAATATATTCTCAGTTTATGAAAAGGTTTTTTTTTCTTACAGTTGGCAGATCTACATGTTGTACAATCTTCTTGTCTACTTACATTAGTTTACAAAAAGTACAGTATAGTGCAGTTTGTACATACAACCTGAATACCAATACCAGTCACACCAAATTTGTGCTCTTTCAAATCATCGTAACTCCCAAACTAAAAAAAAATTCATACTACATGTCTGTATTACAAGGAAACAGTCATGATGCTTATATTTAAGTACATAGGACCCAATGCATACAATAATTTTGTGTTTGTAGCCTGCTTTTTGAAACATGGAGAAGAGCTATCTGGTTCTCCACTGTTTCTCTTCAGCTTGTTAAGTAAACGCAAGATCACCAGACACATCTGGGGGAAGCATACTTACTGTGGTTAAGAAAACCATGTAAAAAGAGGCTTATAAAACACATTTCTCAAAGGCTGTTTCTGTCTGAGCTATTGTAGTTATTTAACTGATATGAGGCCTATAGCAGCACATGCACAACCATGTGGTAGGCAGCAGCAGATGATCCAATAAAGATAACTACGACAAAAGTCTTAGTTATCTCTTTTTGGTTAAAGAGGGAAGAGGTTTTTTGTTTGTTTGTTTTAATTCCACAGCTATAATTTCTCTGTGGTACTTGGGGGGAAGGGGGAAGCTCCCTTATAAATACTGTTTCTGAAGAAATACAATGAAATATTATTGTCCTCCAAAGATACAAATTCTGGAGTATCAAAATCAGCAGGAGTTCTGCTTTTCAACAGAGGAGAGCCAAGACTTCATCCTTGCTCATTCAGTTTCAGAAAACTGTTACTGTGACATTAGGGAATCCATATCTTAAAAAAGAAAAAAAAAAGGGGGGGTGGGGGCCAGTAAAGCACAAAGTCTTGAGCCAGTGTAAGCAGGCTTTATCTGAGGCAGAGGCACATATGTTTGTATCCATTCTCCCAGCGCTGGGTTGCCCAGGCTCAGCAGGGTACCCTTATTAAATTCCATGTACGAATGCACAACTCTGCCAGGCCTGCGATGGAAGGATCAGCATCACTGAAGATCCTCTTGCCTTGCCCCCTACATAAATGTCTTTGGCAGCTCATGTGGCACATGCCATCTTCTCTGCCTGCAGGGGAAGCAGAGAGGCAGTGCTGTCTTTACAGACTCCAGAGGGTCAAGTTTATGGGTCAGCCTCCAGCTGCTATATATATAAAAATGGACTATTACCTTTGCTCTTGGCTTCTACCTAAGAAAACCTACATCGCARCCCTCTATCAGTATAGAAAAAATGTACTCTGTGATGCCTAAACAAACAAATGTGCTTCCTCAGCTGTGATTAGCTATGCTGGACATGTGAGCTATCTTACTAAATACCTTTAAAGAAGATTACTGTTCAGAACCATATTTGTTTTGCTGCAGTCCAATCAGTGAATAACGTGCCTTCTCAGAATGGGAAGCCAGGTGTCATACCCTACTCAAAATGTATGAAAGTCATCCTGTCACTAAATAAAAACCTAGGTAGACTTAATAATCATGTAAACCACTCCAAACTACACTTAAGTAGAAACAGGACTTAATTGTGCCTCATTTCCCCCTCCCCCCCCTTTGGTGATGCCACAAAGTAAAACATTTTTGGCAAAGCTGTTACCCTTCTTAGTAAACCAGGCCTCTAATCCAGGGAATATTTTTAAGCACACTGTGTTTCTGTCACTCAAAGAAGACAGACTCGGTGCTTTCAGAAAGTCTTAGTTCTACGCTGGATAATTTCCTCTCTGAATGATTATCTTCTTTTAAGGAGACAAGTTTTCTTCAAGGCATCTGAACATCTAGTTTTATTCCTGCAGGTACATTAAATTGCTTTGTGACAATAAACTATCAAAGTCTGATGTCAAGTCTGAAACTATCTGAATGTGAGAAAGTCCCAGAAAACCAAATTCTCAGCTTCCAGGAAAATGTCATCGAGTATGTTTTTGTCTTTTTACCATCCAACCAAATGAAAGCTACTGGACTAAATACATAAAGAAGGTAAGATTCCCTTTCTTAATAAGAAATGACTATCTTATTTTACTCCATAGTAGCCTGACTAAAGACATGAGAATAACACCACTTAGAAAAGGGAGGAAACAATTTATTCTATTACAATATTCTAATCGAAACCTGAAAAACTAAGGTCTGCTAACTAATGTGCTAAATTCATAGAAACTAGTTTAGTCTAACTTCAACGTATACTGCAGTTTCAGAGTTGTGTCTGCATGAGATGAAAATATTCCTATGTAGACTTCATTGACAATGAAATACATCAGATACTTTACCAAGTAATGATAGACCCGCATAAGAAGAGGCTGTCACAGTCACAAGATTTGTCTTGGATGACACACAAAACAAATTAACATAGAACAAAAAAAAAAAAAAAAAGCTCTTTATACTTAATTCAATATGGCTTTTTGCAACATGGCAAAATATTACAGCTTAAAGCAGACATCTCCTCACAGAGGAGAAAAGAATTTTGCAGTCAAATTAAAAGCATAACAGGAAACAAGTAACGTGCAGACTCTCTGCTCTTTTTGGCCAAGATGACACTGCAGCCTAACAAAATCTGGAGAGATGTCCTATTTCTTTTCTAAGAAGTGGTTCAGCTGGATAAGAGGAATGAAGTTTTATCATAATCAGTTGGGGTCCATTCATAAATATTTACTGTCAAAGAAAACAGACTGCAAAACACTTGATTTAAAAATTTAAATCAGGAATTTAAAACCAAATCACGTGCCCAAGTCCTGGAAAGAAACATAAGGAATGAAACAATGTATAACTTAATCTTCATCTATTTCTGGTTTTCTTCTTTATTCCCATCGTCTTTGTGAAGAACAGGGAGAGGATGAGCCTCTGTGTTGAAGACCCAGTGTTCAAATGGAAGAAGATCATCTTCAGAAAACAGCAAATACAAGTACCTGGCAAGAAAAAAGAGCAGGAAATGTGACCACATCAGGGAAGTGGAACTACAATAGTTTTCAGGAAAACATAAATACCTGATTTCCCTAGATGAATGTATCTATGGAAACAGCTGACCGAACACAAAACACCAGTAAGTCCCAGCAACGCAATGATTAGCACAAAACTTTGGGACTACTCAACTCAGATTGGACTCAAGGGCAATAGCAACTGGAGACCAACAAAAGAATGCCTCTATCCTGATAGAGGACAAAGAAGTTTAGACTATCRAGGTTAAATATCAGTTCACTTCACTTCCATTTCATCCTCGGTAATTTTATTACATATTGTTTTGATAATATACAACCATAGTAATTTTTTTCCTCCTGAATGTCCACATATATCAAGGTGTAGGAATGAAAATACTGTAGTCCAATCCTGTCTTACTTCTGAGAACAACCTCTGGCTTAGGATTTTTAAAGAAGAAAACTAGCACTAGACCAGTAGCTCGGGCAGCCATTTACTAAGAAAGGGTCTATTAAACCCAGCAGTAACCAATAAACAAATCCAACATCTTATTTATTGTCATGATGCAAGGTGGTAGCTACTGTAGCATGATTACTGAAGTCTGCTTAGCCAATGAAATTTTATTTTTTCTCAATCACCATCCTTCCCTGAAGGCTTTTCTTGGTCTAATTCTGATAGGCCAATTTAAAAGGTATAGTAGAGGCAGCACACTATCTCAAAAAAATGCCACTATGTATATAAATCTATTTACGATATTTCATTTACTTGAGTATTACACTTTCTGTTGAAATGGCATGATTGCTTCTTTCTGATCTTTGCAACTTCTTCTTGCACAGCAAAAAAAAAAAAAAAAAAAAAAAAAAAAAGGTGAAGAGACCAAGACAAAACTTCCTTTATTTCATTAAAAACTTAGGAGACTGTGATAGATAATGATAGCTTTTGTTTTTAATCTCAAGAGGCCGTGTGAGCTTACGATGCAAGTTGACTTCTTTTTTCTTTTTCTGTAGTTTTAAAATGAAAAGTATGCAATACAAGCCTGGTAAGTCCTCTGTCTAGTCAATTTGTTTCACTACTGTTGGCATATATAATTAGATCCTATCAAAGCTAGGAGACGTAATTTCTCAACAAAGGCTATCAAGTACCTTTATCAGAAGTAAAGATAATTTCCAGAAGTCATAGAACTTAGTTTATTGATATAGAAGGAAAAAAAAAGGCAATTTGGCTTCCCATCACCTAAGAAAAGCTCTACTATTTCAGTCAGATTGTGTTAAGTGAATGTCAGGGGTACTAATGATAAATACATCTGTAAAGATGATACGTAGAACTACTTCATATTAATGAAAGTCAACTTTCTTAACTTACTTGAGTGTCTCTGAAAGGAAGAAACTTTGCTGCACATCATCATGACTTTCATGATTGTTATAAACATCTCTAATGCCAGAATAGCCACCATCTACTCTGCAATGTTTTTCCAGTGCCTGAAGAGGAGGGGGGAAAGACAGTGGTATTAACAAAATAAATCATGTCAGTTTTTCTTTGTTTGACAATAAAACTAGCGAAAAAAAGGTCACAAATTTTTTGATAAAGAGATGAAAACTAGATAAAGCTCTAGATAGAAAACTCCTTTTAAAAAGACATGGGCACACATGTCCAATTTTACATTTAGGAAGAGAAGCAAAATGATAAATTAATAAAAGAAGTGAACACAAACCAGTTTTCAGAAGGAAAGATATATGGATATATGGATGTAAAGTTATATGGATTTTCACTTATTTTCTTTTTGCTCTTTTTAATAGGAATAACAATAGTTCAATAGTCTCTTTCTCACAGCCTTGTCTATCAGCCTCCAGAGATCACGTCACATATACCTTTCTTGGTCGTATTTTAGTGCTTAAAAATTACTGTGATAGAAGTGAATGCCATGATAAAGACCAGTCTTTTCCTTACCTCCTGTAAGTAACTTCAAAAAAGGAAAGGCAACTCTCCATTTTCTGTGTGAGTTGTTTGGTTTCTCTTTGCAATTATTTCATTTTTCAATGGGAAACCTCTGATACTGGGCTGTGACTGAACTTCTTTTCTGCAGTAGGTACTATTTTTCTTTAATACCTTTCTGAAAAAGCTTTGTCTGTTACGCAGGAGTACACGGAAAGCTAGTATGTGGCTGGGCTTAACGCAACATGTTTTAGATGTAAGAATAAGAATATGTTTCTCTCTAACTAGTTTCCAAACTGTGTATTCAGTTAAAAGGTGTAAAACAGATGATTGATTCCTATTTTACACCTAAAAATATAATTTATTTTCTGCCCACAGGAATGTTCTATAAGATCAGCTGACTTTGAAGGAGAAAAGAGATCAGAGGAAGGGTGTATACAGAAGGGCAAAAACCATGTACCTCATGCTGGAAGTGTAGAAGGTATATACAGTTATATTATTTAATAAATTTGCTGCTTTTCTTTATTTTAGACAGGTGTTTACATTAGAAAAGTGGTACCTATATGGCTATATATGAGCCACAACTTCTTTAAATAGACTGCTATCCAATACTTTATTTGAATATTAAATTGCTCAGCTAAGTTGCTCAGGGCAGACCTTATTGCCCTCTACAACTACCTGAAAGGAGGTTGCAGCGAGGTGGGTGTTGGTCTCTTCTGCCAAGCAACTAGCGATAGGACGAGAGGAAATGGCCTCAAGTTGYRCCAGGGGAGGTTTAGATTGGACATTAGGAAAAATTTCTTTACTGAAAGAGTGGTTAAACATTGGAACAGGCTGCCCAGGGAAGTGGTGGAGTCACGATCCCTGGAAGTATTTAAAAGACGTGTAGATGAGGCACTTAGGGACATGGTTTAGTGGGCACGGTGGTGTTGGGTTGACGGTTGGACTTGATGATCTTAGAGGTCTTTTCCAACCTTAATGATTCTATGATTCTATGATTCTATGATTAGTTCTCTTATCACTGCTTTGTTTAAAAATATTCATTCATCTTTTTTCTTTATAATTGACCTATTTAACAAGGTTGAAAGTATTCTTAGCCTCTTCATTTTTCTTATTCTGTTTTATAAGTCGTCTCTGGTATCATACAGTATAATAAAGGAGTGAAGAGAATCTAAGACGATTATATTTAAAACAACTCATTATTCAAAAACAAATCCAGAAAATACTCTTTAGCCCGAAATAACTTCTCACAATGAAAATGACGGTAAGCATGATGGATTACTACATTTACTCAGGACCACAGTACTCTGAAACATGGTGCTTGCTGTGGAGACAGGTATCAGAGCAAAAACTTTCAGGCAGAAATACCTGGAGCTTTATCAAACCCCCACAGAGAGATGGAAGACAACTAGTTCCTCTGTTTCTCAAGTTATTACAAATATCACTGAAGTGATTACAGGATGTGGAGATTTTATTTAGGGAAAGATGCTGCATTTCAAACCACATATGGCAAAAAGCTATGAGAAGGCAGAAGATATGTCTAAAAAAAGCAAACAGGCAGAATAAGCATTTTCCAATGAGAGATGGGACTAAAAGTCACTAAAAATTACTGAGGTATCCACCACCCCCACCTGCTCTAAAGGCTGTTCATGATCTGTGTTTTGCTGTGAGTAGATATCCTAAACGTCCTTGTTTTTGCTGGAGTCCCTGTAGCTATCTGCATATATTTAGCTTGCATGTCAGGCTCTCCGTAGTTTTCACTGGGGAGTAAGCTGCCTATTGTATATTTAAAAGGGTTTTTTTTCCAGGAGAGATCCTTTAAAATATAACAAGCCTATTTGTCTTTTCTTATGTGTCTTTAGGTTCTTTAATTTTCCTGGACACTTTTACTAAGTGACAAATATACTTAAGTTTAAACAAGTAATTTCCCCTGGCTGGTACTCCTTCCCTCTCATCTACTTCAACCTGCGATGAATTCAAAATGCTGAATATGTGCCTGGATTTTCAATGTCAAACACAAGATTATGTTTTCCAAGGCACAGCAGAAGGAGAACTTGAACTTGAAGGATATGCCTATTATTCAAGGAAACATCTGCATTCTAAACAGGGTGAGGTAAAATAAAAGCAAATTGCATTTGGGGTTTATGTGCCCTAACATGTAGTTAGAGCCTTCTTTATGAGTTCATTGTAGGGAGATACCATACAGGCACCTGAACACACTGCTATGATGGAAACTAAGAGGTTAACTTGCTCCATGTTAGCCATCTGGTGGTATCTACTTGATGCAAATGTGAAGTATCTTACCCCTCAAAGCTACACTCCACTTAACTAAAGGAACAGGACATTCACGTGCGGCATTAGTACCATAAAACGGCTCTTGGTTGTCACCCTCCTTGAACTGGCAGTAATGGCCTTTTGTGCCCATACCTGCAGTTTCAGAGTACAGTGACATTCACATTGACAGTGGGGTAGYGGTGGGCGGGAAGAAATAATCATCAAACACATTTTAAATTAGTAGTTCTCAGAAAATGAGGGTGGCTAAGATCAGTTATGGTAGAGTAATGGAAAACATCAAGCGGAGTGAAAACTGGCTGACAGTCTCAAAGTATCATAAAGGGAAAAAACAAAGGAAGTGCTGTGAATTCAAAATACGTGCTGCATTTATAATGCAGAAAGGGAGACATTCAAGAGCTAAGCTGATAAAACCTTTCTGACTCAGTAACAGTAGATATTGCTGTTGGTCATAACTGCAATTTCTCCAACTGCTGAAGTACATACAGAATGATCTTGGACTCAAATTAAAGCAGCAAAGCAAGTTTCCAAAGAAAAAATGGAGAGGCTAGAGCATGTTTTTAGTCTACAAAAGTTAGAGAAGGAATTAATAGACTTGTTGGAGAGTTTAGAAGTCATGCCCTATAGAGCAGCCTCCTTTCCTACTACAAGGGCACTGAGTTCTTATTGCCAGTGTCATGAGTTGAAAATGGACATGAAACACCTGAAGAACAACTTTTTTGGGCAACAAGAAGTGGTCTGACTGTTGCCCCTTTTCTCTTGTTTCAATCTCAGCTTCCTCTTCACACAACAGGTGTTGGTAATTAAACCAACCGTAGTCAGTGGTCAGGGACTTCCCCAAGAACAAAAGGGTGGAGTGACATGCTCTCCGGAGCAAGAGGGAGCAGAATTTATGAAATAGTTGTGGTAAGCTATCATGACACGTGCTGGAACAAAAAAATACAGTATCAGGTGGAGCTGTACAGGCTATAAACATCAAGGAAGAAGAGGGAAAAAAAAGGAAAAAAGATTTGAAATCTACAACTGACTGTATAGCTTCTGTGAAGCTGTAAGATTTGTTTTTGTGAAACACGCAGCTGCACATTAGGACAGTGGAAGATGGGCCTGTACAGAATGGGACCAGCTGCATCTCCCCCACGTGGGCTCTAATCCACTGCGTTAGAGCCAGATGAGAGTAACCACAAGAATGTTAAACAAGGAACACATGGGGAGCGCTAAGAAGGTAAACGAGTGTACAAACTTGAAATCAACACAAAATGAACCAAAAGGGTAAAGAATAATAAGGAAAACATTTCAATTGTTCATAACAATGTTATCAGTGTGGGCAGCAACAATGAGTCAGGAAAAACATCTCCTGGAGAAGGAACACTTGGCATTGCTGAAGCCTGGTGGGATGCCTTCCATAAACAGCCATTGTAAATATTCCAATTATAATCTGCCTGGGAAGATTCTAGTAGTAAAATGTGTGCCTATGGGTGGTGTTAGCGAAGAAGAAAGTAAGGGAACAGCACTCTAAATTAGAGGTTTAAAAAAAAAAAAATCGCTTTGGAATCATTAACTCAGAAGCATATTGTTTCAGGGCCGATAGGTAGGGAAACAAATGTCCTAAATAACTACAGTCTACCTAGCTGAATACAGTGTTGACTGCAGATATGGAATTGCTGTGAATCTTCAAACTAGGAGGAGTTAGAGAGTAGCAGTAATGCTAGCAGCTATTCTTTTATGGAAAGCAGATTTTACCATAAATTTCATTCTTCAAGAATATCTAATTACCAAACTTGAAACACTCTTTTTTCACAACACTCAACAACATTTGCACAACATTTGAGATACGTTCAGTATCTCACACAGTGAATACTGAATACAATTACAGGTCTTAGTTGCTGTTGCTGGAGCCAGGTAACTGGTGGATGTCATGTCACAGCCAGGTATCTGGAATCATAACCCAGTAACAGCTCTCTAGTGGGGTCCCTCGGGGATGAGAAATTGCACGACGCAAGTCTGCATGTTCTTCCCTTAGTACAGAGCAACCTTCTACAACTAGCAGTGTAGGCCCATCCAAGAAAGTTATAATGATACGCTCCTAGAAACAACGTTTTTGAAATCCTGGAAAGCAATAACTCTGCAAAGGAGAGGTCACTGTGAACAAAACACTGCACAGAGTTTTGTTTTCTTTTTTTTTTTTCCATTTTTCTTATGTATACAGAGCTGCAAAAATAATGTTCTTCAGCTTCCTGTGTCTCTTTTAAGATCTCAGTCTGATTAGAAATTCCAAAGTAAGAGTGAAAGGCAGATAATTCAGCAGGGGCAACATCAATGCGAGGAGAAAATAAGTGAACTCTAGAAGTGTAATAAGGACCCATACCTGGAGCATGAAACGTGGTAAATCCAAAGGCTCTCATCTCTAACAGTGAGTGATTAACCACTGAAATAAGGGAAACAATGGATTTGGCAAGCCAATTTTTGCAGTATAGACTAGCTGCCCTCTTGGAAGGTTTGGGCTAGACAAACACAAATAGCGAGGTTCAGCATGACTGGTTGAAGCTAGTGGGACACAGAAATTTAAATCTAGAAGAGATTGTTATCATTAATGGAGTACATTAATGGAGTTCAGTCCAGATGACCTATGCTTTTTGAAAGTGACCCATTTTTTAAATGTTCGGTACTATCTAGTAGTTGATCTTGGCCTTCATCACCTTAATTAAAATCACCTTCACACAATTACTGTTGAAAATACACTTCATAAAACTTATTTCTATGTCCAAGGCTCAAATTTGACACACATTTGCACTTTCCATTCACATGTAGCAAGACTCAACAGCTTGAGCAGTACATCCAAATATGACCCTGATCTGAGAAGTATTTAAGAAGGAGAAATCACAAGTTATTTTTCTAATATACGATACCAGCAGTATTTGGTTTTGTCAAAACGATCTTAGTTCATCTAATTAGTAAATGAATCTCTGGAAATTTGTGTTGATATTACTGATTTAAAATAAATATTTACTCTCCAACTGCTAAACAATATCCAGATAACAACTGCTAAACAATATCCAGATATCATTCAATAGCTCACGTAACAAGATACTAGGATTTAATAAGAAAAAAGTCCAGTAGAACATCACCTCTACAGCTTCCCATCCCCACTGCCTGTACTTCGGGTCATGAGTGAGCCGCCACATGTACATGTAGGTCTCTATGACTTCTGGTCGTAGGATGTAGTATTTTTCATTTTGTCTTGTAGCAATGGCCTCAACACCACCATCAAATCTGAAGGCTTCTGGTCCCAGTTTCATGCCTAGCCAATACAAAAACACATGCTAAAATAAAGGCATTTAAAAAGGTTTCAAATTATGTAACCTACCAAATCAACTATCCTTTCATGTGGCACAAAGCCACGTTACCCAAAAGTTATATAATTTCTGAAAGATACTGCAGCACCACCTGTTTTTAATATTTTGTAAATAATTCAGAGTAGGAGAGAGCTGATCTTCATCAACGCCTTAAACAGCAGTGCCAGTTTGAACAGTGATGCTAACATGTGCATTCTGGAAGACTTCATATAACTAGCAACATGTGAAATTTTGCTTAAAAGACGAGGATATTTACTTTTCTATATCAAGCTGGAAAATACACTCTGGGACCTGAAATGCTGCCAGGGTTATTTTTATAAGAAGATGAAAGAATCCAAAGAAATTTCCTGCACAGAAATCTGCTTTCTTTGTGCAATTCTATTGTTTGCAGCATTGTACCAACAGAACTGAGAATACATTTTTTTGTGCATAAAACATGATTAATAGCTATATTGATGCATAAATGAATAGGCTCCCTCTCTTATTTGTATTTGGCTATACAGAAATTGGCAAAGTGAAAAAAAAGCTGTCATGTTAATTACTAGAGTGAGTAGATACGATTTAGGTGCACAGAAGTTACTTATAAAACAGAGCAGCCATTCTTAAAGTTACTCTTAGAGCAAAGCAGCATTTGCTCAGAAAGGATGAAGAGTTCTCACCTTTATACAACTTTCATTCAGCATTACGCAAAAATACCGATGGCTGCCTTCACCAAGTCAAACTGTGAAACTACAATACAGTAGTATTAGTACAGTACTTACTTGTACGATCATAGGATTCATGGCAAGTCCTAGCAATTTCAGCACCCAGCTCAATGTGATGGCCCGTCTTGTCATTAGGTGCTCCATCTGCTCCAAGAGCAAACATGCCTCCAGCAAAACAAGTGAGATGTCCCATCTTGTGTTCAAGCAGTCCACCCTTCCACTCAGCGATGTATGTCAGCCCCCCACTTGATTTGCGAATGAGGTGGGTCTCTATGGCCTGCAACAGTACATGATTTCAAACCCTTTGGTACCATTTGGTAAAGTATGAAGGACAAAGACAAAGTTGTCTTGTATGTTGGTTGGTTTTTCTCCATATTGCCTTTGCTTATAAAGTAAAATGGATAATATGAGCTAGCATAACCTCAAAGCGCAGCCAAACCAACAGATTAGCATACCTCAGTAACGATGATTAATTTTGCTACAACTGTTAGCAATTTACGCAGTACATTTTATAAAAATATTGGAAAGACCTAAAAAATACAGTTCCATTTTAAAATTCTTTATTTCTTTCCCTTTCTACTTTGAGCAATTTCAGGTTATTTCACTTGTAATGGTGATTAGCCACCACTTCAGCTTCCATACTCCCCATTGTAATTCTGACTTAATGGATGTGGTTATTGATATAATTTCATGTCAATTATGTGCAGACATAACTCATATTCAAAACGCCTGACTCAGTGAGTGCACTGAATGATGTTGGGCCTCTGAGTCTATATGGTATTCCCAAAGTTCAGTGAGTTTTTCTGCCCAGACTGAATTCCTCTGTAGTTATCAATCAAGAATAGGGACTGGAAAAAAACCTAAGCAGAACAAAAACATACAAATCTCCTAGAGAGAATTAGAAGTTGGTGCCGCTAGCAATGTATGGTCACTGATTACGAAATCCAGGAAAACAACCTTCCCTTATGAGAGGAACAGAATTAAAACAATAGAGGAGATGCAGAAGAGCACATTAATTAGAAGCCCACACAGAAAGTAAGCTATTACTCTTTAAAGGGTAATGGAGAGGAGACGAACAACGCTATCATACATTCAGTTATCCAGCAGTACTCTGGTTTATTCTATTGAAATCGTAAGATCCAGAAACAGTACTCAACATGCATTATACATGAGAAAAAACATGAATAAAATATCAGTATAGAGAACTATTAACAAAAAAGCCAGGATTAAAAAAAAAAAAAAGTGTTATAAAGAGGAGGTATTGATGTAGTTATTTCTTCCCATTTAAACATCTGTAAAGGTTGTTTTTATAAGCATGAAAAATCTTCTCTAAACTGGAAGCATCAGCAGAATAATTGCACAACTTTTACTTACTAAGTAGTTTTTTTGTGCCAAGAATGTAACACTGAAAACTGTACTTTGTTTTCCACTAATATTAGTGCAAAGCACTTAGTAAGGATGTTTTCTGCCCACCTCCAGACCCATTATTGGCTCAGAAAACTCCTCCATCCCTTTCTTTCCTCCTTGACTGTATGTTTTTAGCACTAGTACCTTCTCAAAAGCATACCTAAATTTTAAAGCAGCAGTAAATAATGAGGATTCCTGTACTTTAAACAAATCCTGCATAATTTAACCTATAAAAAGAGCAATTAAATATGAAAGGGGAAAGGGGGGAAAACAGTTCCCTTAAGCATCCAAACCACAGACCCCACTGTGGAAGATGAAAGAATTACAGAGGCCGAGTTGGTGTCAAGCTAATTGGTGGCTGTGTATTCCAAGTGCATATAAAAAAGCTCTTCTGTCAGATTGGGAAACTAGTAGAGGAATATCTAGGTACTTTTAAAAAAATAATGTTCTTTCCAACATGTCTTTTGTGCTCATTTGGGTATAAAATATTTGAATTTCTAATTAAAGAATTGACAGAACAGGGTTCAAAGAACCTGCTACAAAATGTATTAATGCATAAACAGGCAAAATTTATGAGAAGATAGAAATAATTGGAAAACTTCCAGAATCTTTCAGAGTTCTGTTCACATTTTTGTTAAACACTTTATATTTTGTAATAGGATGCCTTATTGTTAAAAACACACAACAATTTTGTGGGAAATGGCTTTCAGACTACTTAGGCATTCTAAAAATTGAGCTACCTAAAACTGAGTTCAGAAATGAAAAACTTTTAATTTAATGATATTTCATTAAACCTTTTAGCGTGGTATCCCCATCTCACCAAATCAACAATTCTGGCAATAGTTGATAACTCTACTGGTCACTTAGCTGTTGAGTCAGAATTTATTTAAAAAATAAACAAATATAAATATAGATTCATGACTAAATTTACCTATATTGCAATTTTTTTAGTAAAGAATTAATGAAAGACAGGATGAAGTATTACTGTACCTGACAGAAATAACAGTAATCATGCACCTTCAGAACTATAGTAACTAGACCAGAGTTGATTCTTGTAGTATGAAAATGAATTTTGCGATATCAATTAGTCTTTCAGAGTTTTTTTCCCCTCTTTTGGCTCAAGATTAAAGTTCAGGCTGAAAAAAGATGACTTCCACTTGGGAAATTTAAAAATTATTCTAACAAACTGGTGTTAAGAAACTAACAAATTGATGTTAATTGATGCTAAGAATGTCACAAAATAAAAATATATTTCCAAAATTAATTATTCATGTTTAGTAAAGCAAATCATCTTGGTTTTATAAATGACTCCTATTAAGAACTAGTACATATGCCTATTAAAAGTTATTTTTATTATATAAGCGTCTTATTTAAAGCTATTTTTATTAGGTAATTATTTGATATATTACAGACTCTCAAATTGCCTTGTCATACTTTCTATCCCAATCATGGGTCCCTGAGTGCTAGATAATACCTATACTGATGTATATACCTTTATTAACGGCATGCTAGGTAACTAATCATTTCTTCCTAGACATGAAATCCAAATAACCTTCAATATGTACAAATAACCTTCAGAAGCCATAAGCTCAAGTGTGCCGAACTTGCAAGTCCATCAGCACTCAACAAACTTATTCTGGAAGACAGGAAAACAAATACTGTAACTTGGTAAAGCCTAAACTTCATTTGAAGTTATATGCTTATGAAGTAATGGTTTGTAGAAGTTACATGATTTAAGCAAACTGACCTCAACCGAACAGCGTTCGTAAAGCGTGAAAGGCAAAGGAGCATCTCTTCCCAGAGGGCTGGTAGCTCTTTTTGTGCTACTGGGTGGTGCACCAGCAGAGCTCACAAAACCACTGCCAGGGAGCTTACAGTGGGACTGTCAAAAGCTTCAACTAAATCTGAGAAGTTTCTTCATGGGCCATTTTCGGTCTGAGCTAGACAAACTGTTTTTGTCAGAAATAGGTTTCCCTTCTCTCATCACTATTCATCTACCCTCCGACTGAGAACAGAGAGACTAGCCGCTTGCCCTGAAACAACATTCACCAAAGGGTTGCTTAAGGAATTTGCAGTTTCAAAGTTGCATGAAGTTTGGAATAATTCCAGCATGGCATCGAAGTGTCAGATTATAATGAATTTGTTAGGAGTGTTCCAGCTGTTTCAGGAACTCAACATAAAAAAAAAAAGTTATTATAAAAAATCAGCTTATTTAGAAAGCCTCAAAAATGTAAATGCTTTTGATCTTAAAAAGATATGTATAACCTGCATGAGTAGAACACACAAAAGAAAATCCCCAACATCAACTACTGATGAATGTATTCATTGAAATTTTGAACTCCTGTATCGATAACAAGTATTTGCAACATCAAGACATGGTAAAACCTTCCTTTTCCCCACAAGTCCAACTTAACTATAGTTTAATTTCAGAATTTACTTCCAAATATTGTTAAAGCACTACTTCTGGAATGTATGATGTTTGTATAATGCATTAGTATAATAAAATATTTTCAAAGTAAACAATAAACAAGAATCAGTACTCTTTCAATTATCAATTCTGAATCTATACCCAAACTGCCAAAGTGCCATCTATCATCCATCTATTGGAAATTCACAAAACTGCTATTCACATTTTTAATATTTTTTTGGCTATAATATAATGGTATGTACTTCTGTGAGCAGCACATCAAAATATTTTTCAGTGAGTTTCACAAAGGTTGTAAGTGCCATCAAGCTGGACTGAACTTTCTGAAAGACATTAATTTTTTAAATAAGCTTGAGGTCCAGAGCAGGATTAAATCACTAGCTGGATACATGGGCAATTGTTTTAAGTATAAAAAACTGGAATGCAAAGTTGAGAAAGTACTAGGATGAGAAAGAAATACTATCAGTTTAAACGAAGATATAATAAGGGTCTCCGAACTTGAGCAGTACGATGGAAAGGTAGGGTTACAATCCCATAGTGAAACGCTACTTGCTATCTGCAGTGCTGTGGGCGCAGCTCTGGCAGGGAACTCAAGTTATTAAAACAAGTTATTACAAAAGGAGAATAGGTAGTATGGTGACAAAGATCACCCAAGTGAAAAGCTCTGTTTGGTAGAATTAATTTTGATTTTCCTACTTAGACTCAATTTACTTTTATTTTGATATAATTATCTACACACTTTAAAAAGGGACACGTTTATTTGAATTGCAGCTCTATTACAAGTTGGTCCCCACCTACGAATAATTCCTTTCTGCTCTACTTGCAGATCAGGTGGTGTCATATTTATCACTATAGAGATTATTATTTCATTTTACTATAATGATTATTCTCAGTATAAACCAATATACAACATCCGCAAAGARTCAAAAAAGCTAGAAGAATGTGGTCTTTGATTAGTTGAAAATACATTCTTGATGGATAATTGTTTGGAGCTGGTACAGTTTTTCTTTTAAGTAAATGGAAATTTCGTGTTACTGTTTTCCAGAATATATTTCTGCAATTCAAATAGTAATTTCTTTCTTTCCATTAAGGTAAAGCAGAGAGACTGTGCAACATAAAAGGTTGCAAAGAAAAAGTGGCTGCAAGTGTATGTTCCCAAAGGGAGCAATAGCAGATGCTACCTGGGAGTGACCAAAAAAAAATATTTAGACAACCTGACTTTAGACTCTAGTGGACAAAAAAGGAGAGGGAGGAAGGGAAACTAAAGGAAAATAAACAACATTTGCCAGATACTTAAAGAAATAAATCTACTACATGTAAAGCTGACATGGCATGCGGTTTGTAGTGTACCTGCAAGCTCTTACAGCCAGACTGACTTTTACAGCTGATACAGTTCCTGGCAATTTTTTTTTTTTGTGCTTTTATGTAAGGCTCTGCTTACAGTCCTCACTGCAATAAAGCCTTTAGCTAAATTACTTTTTTTTCCATCTTGTGGGAAATTATTCCTTCTATACAACAACCGTAAAAATGCTTGAGCACTCAATTAGAAACACTAACAGTCCCTTTTACGGTTTGGATTGTGACTCAAGTGCACCTTGTATTGCTCCTGGCATCCTTCTCATGAGTTCTCATGTTAAAATTATGCCCTTGCCTATCTGTCACATTGGAAGAACTGCAATAAATGAGACATGACGACTTGTTTAGGTCACAGGATTGCACATTGCATGGGTGTGTAATCTCTGTTATTGACAGCACAAAAGAGAAACTCTTCAGTTTTTCCCAACCCGATTTCCTCCCCCTCCTGCCCCCTTTCTTAAGGCGATATGTTTTGCGTTCTCTGCTTACCAGCCTGTTCCTTAACCTTTACATTATACTGCCAGTTCTTACCCTTGCAAAATTAAGCAGAACTGGACCCTCCTAATAAACACCCATTTTCCTTCAGGTCTTCACTCCTTTAAGCTTTTCACACAGCTTAAACGCTGTCTTCGCCACCCCCCTTCCTCAGTCCCTGACTTGATTTTGTGATTGGGAAGTCCTTCATTTACCCTTTGAGTTGTTTAGGACGTTGAACTGGATTGCTTATAGAGAAACGTAGAGGATACAGAACTGAAGTCATCTCACTGTTCAAATGAGTAAAAAAACCCAATCAACAAGCTTATTTTTAATAGAGCGTATTCTCTTGGTGGATTATGCTGACAGGTAATAAAAATATTAACAGAGATGCCTACAGAGCACAGATGTAGGCTTCTCAGGAAAAATGTTCTGCACCTCAAAGTTGCTCAATTCAGAATAAACACATGCCACAAAAAAGTTAATTCTGCTAAAGGAGCAGGGACAACAAATTACAAAGCTCAAAATGCAGTTCTACCTCCTCTAGCACTTAGGCGTTTTACCTCTCCTTTTACAATAATGGTTTAATTACGATTAATGAATCTCAATGACTACTGCTGTTTTAACAGCAAAAAATAGGTGTTTCATTCCCCACCTCAAGACGTCACTGTAGCTGGAGATAAAACTGTCTTGCAAGTTGTAGTTACACACTTCCATACCTTAATAAATTTGAAACTTCAAAAATATGATCTAGTTCTAAATTTCCAGGGTTTGTTATGTTTGTTTTGGGGATAATTACAACTCTGCAGGCTTCCTTACAACAAAGCACTATAAATTATCTCAGTCCAAACTTTTAATATATTTTTCTTCCCCTAGGAATCTTCTTCATAAACAGTATTTTGATGATTTGAAGCAACAGTGAGTACGAAAGAGAATTCTACCACGTGATATTTCCAATAATTCAAAGATGTGTAATGTCAATTGCTTACTTATTTTAATATTTACGGCTTGCACCAATACATCTTACTGCTTTGAAACAGCACACAGCAGGCAGGCCAGGGTTATTGTGGTTTTGCATGCTGTAAGTTTATAAGTCAATTGCCTGTTTTCTTGGCTTTATTCTTGACTATTTTCCTGTTTTCTCTGTTGAGTTATCTAATGCAATAGATACACTTTTCTTCAGCAATCTTCATAATTCATCAAATTTATCCTTTATCCAAAATTCCAATTAGTTTATTATGAAAAGTTTAAGATTTGCATTGTTCCATTATTACAGCTGTTTTGGAGATGGCAGAAAAACATTGCACTTTTTTTTTTTTTAACTTTATATTTATTAGTTGATTCTGTTTTCTTAAATATCGTTCATACAGGTTTTAAATATGTATTACAAGATGCATGAATCACGTGAAAGCATATAGTGAGAAAAACTAGGATGGAATAGGAAGTTCATGCCCTTGTTACTATTTATTTAAATACTTCTGCCAAAGAAAAGTGGCATCTTCTTATCCTGAGGCTCTCACTGCTTACTAAACTGTGCTTTAAAAATCAAAACTGGAATCTGAACACAGAAGAACTTTCATTTGTTTAAACACAATATATAAGAAACGTTTTGAAAGCAATAAGGCACTTACTGCTTTTGGACTTAAGACGTGTTATACAGACAAGATTATATGTGAAATGAAATATGAATGCTTATAATGGAGATGCCTAAGTTTTTAAAATGGAAATGTTGGCAAGCATTTAACAACTATGATACCTATCCAACTGATCACTAAAAAGTTGATTAAGTTCTAGGGGAAAACTGATCATTTACTTTTGTCTGAAAATCTACTTACGGTTTTTTTTTCCCCCTGTATAGATCTATTAGTGTCTCTAAGAGCACCAATGCTCTTGCACTRAATGTACTTAATGCTGTCTGCCACCAGAAGGCTAGATTTATTCATATTCTTAAAACAGTATTAATGGAATGGCATGAATCAAAGCAAGTGACTCTCAAAATGTTACATTATGTATTTTCTGAGTATTCTAGAATAAATACCTACCGCTCCTGATAAGYTTTTTTTCTGTGGAAAAAAGGAAGGGAAAATAGCACAAGTAGTAAGGACATGGGTGCTCTGACAACAAGAGCAAAGCCTCGAGCAAAAAAGGGACKATTTCTCTCGCAGGACTTTTCTAGTTAAAATCCTCCTTAAAGAGTTCTAACTCTAAGCTTGCTGCTTCTCCTGACAGTCCATAAACAAGAAAACATTTTAATAAGTACTTTCTATAGTCATATAGACATTGTGCAGTTATAAATAAATCATTAAGAATTTAAAAATCTGCAGAAGCCTGTCTTTAGTCTTGCTGCTTTCTGTAGCAAATTTGCAGAGAGCCTCAAAACTCCTGTCAAGAGGGGAAACATAGTGAAGAGAATAAAAAGGAGCAGTGAGACCTCTGGATGTTCTCGTCTGTTAAGTGTAATGAATCTTGTGTTCCTCCATAATACAGCTATACTATTGCTATGTGCAGAACACCAGTGCAGCTGGGTGATAAGTATTTTAAATGACAGCTGACAAAATATGTAAATAAACTGCATATTTCTTCATTTTTACACATTTAAGTTATAGACAATACCTCCCCCCCCCAAAAAAAATGAATGCAGTGGGAACGCTGGGTCCCCTGCACCAACTGTTTCATTCTGAAGATGGGCCCCTATTGCACCACCCTGCCTGCCCTATTTACGTATTTCCTTCAACGTCAAGAAGTGCTCAAGTATTGAATGTTCAATTCATTAATATATTTTTGGCTTTACCCAGTATGACAAACTATTCTAATTGAGTTGTTGCAGTTCTGTCATTGTCCACATCAGTTATGTAGTTTTTAGGATCACTACGATCACAAAGCAAACCACTTCAGAGCAACTTAATGGAAACTGCAATCAGCACAGACCAGCCACCAGACTGTCACCACAGTCAAACAGACCCTCATGAAACTCTGGAGATGAAAAGGTCCTATCTGCCAATATCATGTTTTCAGTTTGCTAACAACACTTTGTTCTCTCCCTCATTTCAATGAGAAAGGTGTCTACATGGATTTGTTTTATTCATCTGAAAGGCTGAAATCTCAACAGCTCTGAAAAATATTCACTACTTAATGCTGATAATTAAATATACMAAAAAAAAACCCAAACCAAAATCAAAACCATATAGCTTCCTTCGGCAGAGTACAAACTGAGTATATCAAGGCTAGTCTCAAAAGTTAGCAACATACCCAAAAAAAAAAAATTATAAAAAATTAAAAAGTGATCCTGTATATTTTCTGTCTGAATACTCAAAATCCTGAGGCCAGAAATGACTTTTTCCCCTTTTGATACCCACAAAAGGTTACTGCATTCCTTAATCGCGCAACCCAGCCTAGCAGCAGGCTGACTTTCAGGAGTGCTGTTGAAATCTGCCAGAGAACGGCTGTGGCACTGCTTCACAACACCTGTTCTTCTTTTTGCTATTTCCATTGTTTCTACTTCCACATGCTGGGTTCTCCAGAGATCACTAGTTTTCTTGTTACAGTCTTCTGAGCAGTCGTTACCCAGTAAGAAAAATTAAACAATCTAAATGTCTAAAAGTAAACTACCCTGTCTAAAGGTAAAACTGCAGATCGCAGCGGCTTTACCTCTCTGATACCACGGRGCCACCGTGGGCTGCACTGAACCGAGCTGCTTCGGAAGTGCTGGTGAGGGATTCTCCCGCTTCCCGTGAAGTTCTTCTGGGACAAGTTACTGCTCTCTTTACGGCCTTTAGATATGCCACTTCTCTAGAAATACACTGAGGAGGGGATGAAGGCAGCGCCAGAGAGAGAGAAGAAATACTTAAGATGGAGAAAGCTTGCAGCAATGGCCATAAATGTAATGGGAAAATTTGGAAAAGATACCTAACCATCAGACATCAAGTGTGAGACAACCTATTAACAGGAGTAGTGGGAAAATTGCCCTTCTTTTAGAAAATGAGGATTGACATATTCAAGAGGGATTCGACAAAGCTAAGTGCCATGTCCTGCACTTGGGTCACAACAACCCCATGCAACACTACAGGCTTGGGGAAGAGTGACTGGAAAGCTGCCTGGCGGAAAAGGACCTGGGGGTGTGGGTTGACAGCCGGCTGAACATGAGCCGGCAGTGTGCCCAGGTGGCCAAGAGCATCCTGGCTTGTATCAGAAATAGCGTGGCCAGCAGGACTAGGGAAGTGATCGTGCCCCTGTACTCGGCACTGGTGAGGCCGCACCTCGAATACTGTGTTCAGTTTTGGGCCCCTACTACAAGAAGGACCTTGAGGTGCTGGAGCGTGTCCAGAGGAGGGCAACGAAGCCGGTGAAGGGTCTGGAGAGCAAGTCTTACGAGGAGCGGCTGAGGGAACTGGGACTGTTTAGCCTGGAGAAGAGGAGGCTGAGGGGAGACCTTATTGCGCTCTACAACTACCTGAAAGGAGGTTGCAGTGAGGTGGGTGTTGGTCTCTTCTCCCAAGTAACAAGYRATAGGACGAGAGGAAATGGCCTCAAGGTGCGGCCAGGGGAGGTTTAAATTGGATATTAGGAAAAATTTCTTCACCAAAAGGGTTATCAAGCATTGGAACAGGCTGCCCAGGGAAGTGGTGGCGTCACCATCCCTGGAGGTATTTAAAAGACGTGTAGATGTGGTGCTTAGGGACATGGTTTAGTGGTGGACTTGCCAGTGCTAGGTTAACGGTTGGACTCAATGATCTTAAAGGTCTTTTCCAACTTAAACGATTCTATGATTCTACACACAGTTAATAAGAGATGAAAGTCCTGGCCCTAGAGCTTCCAATTGAAACAGATGAAAGGATGGGGAAAAAAGAAGTAATATTATCCTCTTTTTTATATATATTTGAAAGCAAAGAACTGAGAAAATAGGTCATTTGCCCAAGACTGTAAGGAAAGCCTGTAAATATGGATTTAAACTTTATACTTCCYGAGTCTCAATCCAGTGTCACAAAACCATTATTTCTCCCAACACAGTATATTAAGGAAATACCATCAATAACAAAGCAAATTGCAGACTAGAAGGATCATAAATAAAATACCACATAGAAATGTAAGTATGAACAATTCCGATTTTTGAAAACTTTCTCTTGTGTCCAATTTGAATAATTGTCTGTTGCACAGAAGCTGGCAAATATATGCCTCTTGTAACAAAAAGTCATTGTGCAACAAAAATTTATATTTTCATTTATAATTATCTACCATAATATATTGATCCCTGTGTTGACCACAATCAAAATACTCTTAATGGCTGAAATATGAGGTCGAAACACAAGAGAGGAACTCCCTCCTGGATATAATGAAAAAGGACAGAGGGAATATATTTAGGGGAAACTGAGGAAAAAAGAATTTAACTTCTATCTGAGAGCTACTTGTAGATGCAGTTTTTGTTGCATATTTTATACTTTTCTCCTCCAGTGTTAGAGAGAACTGACTATCTTTAAGTTGGAAAAAAAATAGCTATACTTCAAGACTCTCCCTGTTCCCACAGTATCTGTATTCCTCTAGCATTTATATTTGATGAAGTCTTTTTAAAAGAGAAACTAATTCTTTAAAAAAACCACACTGTGGTGGCAAAGACATAAATCCCTCACATTGTCCCCAGAGCCTGCCTCTTTAGGGTTATTATAGATYAGATTATTATGGAAAGGAAGATTTAAATATCTTATTTACCTGAACAGCATCATAATACATTTTCTTGCCTTCTTCATCTGTCTTGTCTGACATCAGCCATGCCTTGAGCAAATATTCATAAAAGCTATCCCCAAGCCCTCCAATGGAGACGTGATCTAAAAAGGGAAGAAAGAGATTCAACAGCAATTTCATCCTCAGCCTGGGCAATAAAATACAATTACAGTTTGAAACAGTGCATTTAATGCATTTAAACATCTATTCTTACAACAGTCTTTCATAAACATAAGCCTGGAACCTCAGGAAAAACTTAACTGGTAGACACAGATAATTATTTCTTCAATTGCTAACTTTTTCATCAGGCTAAAGCACAATAGTTATTTAATATCCACAATGTGCCACAGGAGTTCATGGCAAAGAAACAAGAATTTATGTTTAACATCTAATTCATGTAGTCTATCCCATACAAAAATGTGTTAACCTAGGTTCTTTTTTATTTTAAAACCAGGAAAAAAATTGGAAAGTGCTCTCTAATTTGATAAAGGCTTTCCCCTCTTAACATGCAGGCATTATTTTTATTTGCTCTTTTATTCACTAATGCTCCATTTAAGTCACTTCATAAAAAAGGCCAAAATGTTTTAGCTCCTTACTGCAGAGTTGAATTTCAGGTTATTTTATGGTATTTCAAAATGCCAACACATATGTTTAAAAATAATATTACAGTTTTGAACATCTGGCTGCTCTCAGAAATCAGCAGTGGTTCTAGAAGGAAAAAAAAAGACTTTGCCACATCTACAGATGATTATTGCTATCACACTGCTTTATTCTGCCCTATGTTTACTATGTGAAATGATCTGCTACTATAGATGCTGTGATTATTCAACTGCACATGTTTAGGATGTGACCCTGCAAACACTAACACCAACCGAGTCAGACCGTTCGATGTCAGTTGCACCGGTGACGTGACAGTTAGCGATGCTCTCAGCTGCTTGCACAAGGTTGCACTCACTTGCTGTCCAAGAGCCTGAAAGATTCTTGGCAAAATTTTAATGGGCTATCATATGATTTCAGCATAGATCCCCTAAACACATCAAATACTACAACTATATATATATATGTGTGTGTGTATATATATATATATATAAAAAAAGTGTTTCTCTAAGCTCCATTAAACTAAGAACACTAGCTAGACATTTTCTTTTTTAAGTTGGTGCTGCCTGGTAACATTAAGGGATCTGGCATTTACCGAGTCTTCAGTGAAAGGATTTCAAAGTGCTTTACCAGGACTAGTCATTTATAACCAGCAATTTTACAGTGAGGGAGGGGTCCGCTAATTCCACCTGAGACATCCAGGATGGAGATGTTACATATATCACGCAGCAAGTCCGTGAGTCATACCACAAAATTCTGGGCATGAGAAAAGCAAAACACGCATGGGGTAATCCAGGCTCATAAAGTGAGATGCAGAAGGGTTAGTGGTACAGAGCTCACGCTTCCCAACACCTAACTCTGGTCTTAGCTTCAAAATTGTGCCTCTGTTGGTGAAATTCAAAAGAACACAGAGAATTTATTTGTAAACTTCTTAGTATCTTCTCTTCATGGAATGCCTCCTTTCACCTTCTGAATAGGTTGCAAAGCCATGCAAATGTAGAAGATACACTTTTTGCTATTCAAAGTTTATTAACAGTGTCTTTTTCCTCCACTAGCCTGTGACATACAAAAAATAATTTAGTTTTCCAAACATATCCTGTCCCTTTGCCTAGCAAATACATTGTACCATCAAACCTGGGTTATAAACGGCTTTCCCCCCTGCCTCTTTTGAATGAGATATATTAAATTTCTGGAAAGAATACACCATTTATTTAATTAAATGTTCATGATCCAAAAGGAAAAGAGGCTTCTTAAAAAAAATGAGAACATTTTCTATGATCRAAGGCTGATCTTTGAACAGCAGCATTTAAATGACCTTTACGGTTTCCTAAATAAATTACCATAGAAACCTCTGACATTTGCAAACTAAATAGCACAAGCACAGTTTCATCAATAATAAGCCCTGTTATTATATACATTATTGCAGTAGACAAATCCAATTGACGCACGCTGCAGCAAATCACTGTCAGTTTACTGTCAAAATAACAAGGGCTAAATGAATTTACAGGAACAATGGCAGTGATCCAGCAGCGTCCTTCCCAGTTACAGCATTGCTGGAGAAGAGATGTTCAGGAACTATTCCTCCCTCCCCACTTGATGTTTGAGAGATAATACTTTTGCCTTGTACCAATTAAGAGTCCACGTTTTTTTTTTTTTTTCATGTTGTAATCAACTGAAAACAGCCTAGAAAACCAATCTCAAATAAAACATCTCTCAAGTCTTACGTTCTGATCTTCTACTATGGGAAAAAAATTAATAGATCAGTGTCTGCGAATGGAGGCAACTGAATTGGAAGAGATGCAACAAGATCGAATTTGCTTTTGCTGCTTCAGCATGCTAGGGGCTGACCTGCATCAACATCTGTGTCCATCATTTGCATGTGCAGGAAGCTATTTCTTTGTCAATACTACATGATATTGGAAAGCAAAGCTGGTATAAACTGTAAGTTTTCCTGTGCACACCAACAAAAACTGACAACGTGAACRAGGAGCACATAAGACACCATTATATTAAAAATAGGGAAATGGCAAAGGCCATAAGGCAGAGGAAGTATTTGACTGCTTTAAAATAAAAAACGGCTGAGCCCCTAACGGCATCAGCCACTAGAAAGATCTGCTCTCATGCAGCTCACCAAAAAGCTGAGTTTCTGTGGCTGACTGAAGCTGAGGAAGGAGGGAACTGGACCTGGCTCACAGATGCTGAGGTGGCCTTCTAACCAAACCCAGTGCCTATTGCTGTAGGACCAACACTTCCAGTGGGAGGTTTTAATGTTTTACAAAGCTGTGCTAACCCAACATGGGTAACAAGTGGGCACACATCTCTCAGGTCTGTGAATGGATGTCAGAGTTTATACCAACATGCCAGCTGGAGTCAATGGTTATGCACACTGAGCTGCCACAGGCCTTGTGGCTCGGTGACCTGAAGGAAGCCTCACAGTGTAGCAGACTAGAACGCTTTCTAAAATGTCGGGCATACTTCTAATTCATAAAGGGAAACGGCCTTTGCCTTGATGGGACAATACAACTGAGGAGCACAACCTTTTTGGACATCTTTTTAATTCAGAGTGACACAAAGCATTCAAAACTATATTTTATTCAATAAAACACTTGTTCTTTGCCTTTGCGAAAATTATCTTATCTATCCAGACAGTGGCCAGTCCCATAAGGACTCCAGAACCTCACTTCCACCTTAGCTGCATCCTAAACAAACTATTATATTCAAAATCTTCTCCAGTCCTTTCCCTCTCTTGTATTGTCTAACCAGCTCCAAAACTGATAATCTACAGGACCATCTCATCTGCCCGTGTCTTTTCAGACCAAGACAGCRTATCTTGCTTGTTTTCTTTCAATAATGTAGGGACAAAAAAAATACAAGAACATTGAGTCACATGAATGGGATGGTGGTAGACTGAACCTAAGTAGGAAAAGTGGAAAAAGAAGTAGGGTCTCTAGAACTGTGATCCTGCACACTACATAGGCTTTGAACAAGTTATGAAGATTGGAGAAGGCAATGTAGAACAAGAAAAGGCTCAGTCATCAGGAAGGGGCTAAGAAGTTCAAATACTTCAAGCATTTTATTATACTCTTTCCCTTCTCATTTTGGTGTCTCCAGTAATGGTTCCAAGAGGATTAATGCCATGACACAGTTCTGTTTAGTTTGCTTCCTCAGTTGTTGGCATTAAGCTTCAACAGAAATCACAGCTGGTATTAACTGGAAAGACTTGTTCTATTTTTTTTTATCTTCAGTGGAGCCACACCACTCTAAAAATACGGAATTTGATTCAGACGAGCTGATAATGTTTCCTTAAACAGCTACTTTAGAGAGCACTTTCGATTTTTGAATAAAAGACTTTTGTAGTCCACAAATTCCTTTCCAAAATGATACCTATTCAGACATTTYCCCACTTGCACAAGCCATACTGAAAGATCAAATAAAAGTACATTAAAATACAGCAAGTAGGATTATTGTTTTTATATTTGTAGTATTTTTTATATTGTATAGAACCTCAGATATAATGTGAGTTTTTATACTTTATAAAAGTTCTTTATATAAATACAAAAAACACGTAAACAGTGATTGAAAGAAGTTAACAACTGCAAACAGCAGGTCATAGTACCAAAGAAGTGATCTACTTACGTTGGCCCCATTGGCCACTGCTGGGATTCAGATAGTTGGGGTAAAGGCCCTCTGGTTTATCCAGTCGATTTAGAACTTTTCGAATATTCATTACCTATTGGAAGGGTACAAAACACTGAGCACTGATCCATTCCCCCCCCCGAAATAAAACAGTGTCGGTACAAAAGTCTTAAAGTGCAAATATCCCTAAAAATAAAAAAATAGTCTTATTCAACACATATACCTGAATGCCTCTGTGCAATCACATTACTTCTAAAAAAGATCCTCTAAACTGATATCATCACATAAATGAGCTCTGCAAAACCTCTGGAGTTTCTGTGTCAAGTGTCGGTAATGAAACAACACAACAGAAGCAAGCTCCGAAGTTCAGGACTTGCCATACAGAGTATCTCGCCGCTCCACAGGATACTGAAATTCACGGAGGCTAGTTGCCTTAACTAAGCTCAGCTACTTCAGCATTATATTCCTCATATACCCAAACCAGAAATGGTATTACATGTTAAGCCTATCACCTAGTTCAGATGCAGAAGTGAATTGTAAAGCAGTTTTGTCTGGAACGGAGAGCACTGCTGGAACTGAGCTTCATACAACCAGCTTGCCCAGCAGGGACCCGTGCAGCCCCGAGCACTCCGCCGGCACTGTTAAGGAGCTCGCTACAAATGAGAGGCCCGGGGAAACAATTACAGTCCAGATGCTCTGCAACGGGAGTCATCCAGCAGCACAATCCATTGCAGAGCACATGAAATAATTTATACTGAACTTTAACATTCACAGAAAAAGAAAATGTAGCAACTTGAGTGAATGAAGATCCTGAGCACCACAGACCAGAAATCATAACAAAAAGGTACTGACAGCTTCATTACAACACCTTGAATGCCTAGAGATCAAGTGAACTAGCTGCTGAGAAAGAAGATAAATTAGCTTACACCAAGCTGCAGAAGGATTTCTGTTGTGGTACACAAACTGCCTTCTGCATCTTGACACTACATTGCTAACAGTCATTGCCCAAATGCAGACTGCAACGAGTCTTAGACCTCATTTTTAATGAATTCTTCTATGAATACTTCCATGCAAAGCTTATTGCAGTGTTTCTTCTTCTTTATCAAGCGTACCAGCCCTGGAATGGCTTGCCTCGGAGGGCTGTGGAATCGCAATCTCTAAAGGGTTTTAAGAACAGCTTACATAAACATATTTCCAGCATCTTGCAGCTATAGCTCAATGCCACTTTGGAAGAGAACCGTAGGCTAGGATTTTTAACATATGCACTTTCATCACACTTTAATTGTCTCTTAGTAGAACAGACGTTATACCGTAAATGTCAAAAGATAATTAAGTTATCTAAGTTTGTTTCTGGCTGTTCCTGGGTGCTGCCACCCCCCACATCCCCACCCCCAGTTCAGATTTGTTTAAGAGAAACTCTGTCTTTAAATTCACCCCTAAATACATTAAAATTGCTAGGAGTTTGTTTCACAAAGTTTATTCTAGTGCTGACAATGGTATTGCAGAGAAGTCATTCAGTCCTTTAAGTTTGGTACAACTAGTATTCCTTTTAGATTTGACCATTGCTTTTAAACCTACTGCTAAACATTTGGAATCTCATTAATTAGATTATTAGATAGATAATATCAGTTTTAGCTAACATGGGGCAGTTGCAGTAAGAACAAAACCAAAACAAATGGAAGTTTTAATTAGGGAAAAAAAAAAGAAGATAAATGATACAGTGTATTATAAAGAACAGGACTCGCTGACTATTTACACACCAAAAAGCAAAGCAAAATTGCTTAGGTGGGAATTGAGGGAAGGAGAAGAGGAGTTGCTTTCCATGGCTCATGTAAATAAAAAGTATCCAGACGACAATGTTATCAAATTTTGGAAAAATCAGTAAGCACAACAACTGTTTTGTCAAAGGATTTTTTTGTTTTTTTTTTTTTCTTTTCTTCCCCCAAAGAAAGTTCAAAGCACATTTCTTAAAGGTTAGTGCAATGGAAGGGCTTTCTGACCTCACTGACAGCAGTGATATTATACAGCATTTTGAAGACTAAACTTGCTGAAATCACACAAGGTAGCCATGGTGCATCACACATTATCCCCAATATAATGTCAATTTTTGTTTTCACCACATTCAGGTGAAGTACTGAAGAAAGCTCTATGGTCTGATTGTTTAATGTGATACTAATTTAGAACATGAACAGAAATTATATGTTTTATGGGGCCGGGCAAGTGCTATATACAAGATGCATCACAATGATTTTAGAACAGATTTTTTACTTTATAATACAAAAACACGCCAAGGTGATTAGGGAAACATCTAGAAAACATCTACCTCCTGTGACAAATGCTTGCAACTGAGGAAAATCCAAAACCCTCCCCAGAGATATTAGTCTCCCAACACGTGATTTATCTTTTACAACATGATTTTGACTGAACAGTCTAACCTTTTCAGCAAAGACAGGGTTTCCAGACAGGTGGCTCAAGTGTATGAACTCCAGATGCAAAGTCCCAAATTCTGCCAAAATGCTGCTGCCGCCAGAGGCCCATGGCCAATTTCGACCGATTCCACTAAGATGGGGGGGGAAGAGAAATACAGAAAATAACCATGAGCATCTATAAGGCAATGCTAATAAAATATGACAGGTAGTAGATATACTGTTATCAAGAGAAGATAATTAATTTAAAATGTACTTAATATCTGCGTAAGAAACCATGCTTTGGCAGCCTTCCATGACTTCACCACAGGACCTTGAATTACTTTGGTCCAGTTCTGCTTAGGCTTGTAAAATCGCTTCTTGCAACAAGCCAGTCTTTCAGCTCATGAATAGCTCCATTACACGTATCACTGTACCAGTGTTTCACTGTACGATATCACATTTAGAGACATTACAAAAACCACTGAGTATCAGAAAACATTCTCATACTTCACCTGTTTTCCCTGTATTTAACACAACACTCTCCAATTCTATCTCTTCCTTCTACAGTGCAATTGTTTATTAACTTAAAATACTGCATATATACAGCATAGGCTTTAAGTTAAAAGTACTGCATGCAGTATATCCTTCTTAACACCTGAGTAGAGTAGGATATGTAGGCATTGTCTGTCTGGACACTCTTACCAGAATGAGTAACTTCAGTTTTCATTAAGACCTAAAGATACTTCACAGCAAAATTAATCTAAGGTTTTGTGCTGAGAGTAGAGAAAAGCACATTTATTGCTAAATCCCCACTAGAAACTAATGCTGGTTGAGATTCAGGATGAAAAGTCTGCTAAAGTTTCATTACAAAAAGGTGGGGGTTTTTCTCTTGAAATTTCCAGCAGCAATATTCAGAAAAACCCTTGAAATTAAAGAAAAGCTAGCCAACTTTCTGAAGCATCTAGGTGAATAATGACGTCTTAGACCAGCATATTATTAGCATGACTGTTAGATTATAAATACACTTATTAGGTACTCTAATGTCTTCCTTATTTTCAAGTTGTAAACAGCATTAAACACACACACATATATATAAATAAAAATTTAATTTTACTTTTACACATAAGCAGCTGCTACAGTCATCAGTTAGCACTTGCACAACCATGAAAATCGGGTATTCTTCCCCAGTTAAAATGTGATTCATATTATGGAAAAACAAAACAAAGCAAAAAACCAAGAAACCCCATYTTTAGTTCATCATGATGGAAGTCCTCAGCTGTATTAAAATTTCTTCTTCAAAAGGTCAAGTATCTATAACTGAAGTTTAACCAATATAATGAAATTAAGAGTCCATTAAATTAATTTCCCCACTAGCTATATTAACACATTATTTTGAGATTTCTGCCACACACACAAAATAAAAACAAGTCATTAAACTTTAAAAGCAGAGTAAAGGCTGCAAATAAAGAGCACGTTTGTGTTCTACTTAAATGTCACGGCTTTAAACCGTGCAACACCTTTGGCTGCCTGGCCTTGAGCTGAAAGCACCTCTGGAACCCACTCAAGTGCCACCAAAAATAAACCCAGAATATTACCTACTGGTAGGCGGACTTATATTGTCCCATTTCTACCATAGCATCTGTCAAATACTCCCCATAGGTATGCTATAGATTTTCTTTTTCCCAGACCATAAAGCATTGAAGTGACTAAGCTTATCTGAGTGCTGAGTAGAGGGAGAACTTGGCGGAGGCAAAAGTAAAGAGATCAGATGAGGCTCCTCTGGCTGACCATAAAGGTGCAAGAGGCTGGGACACGTGGAAGTCCTCTGATGCAAATGATTGCCCAAAACTCCAAAGGAGAAAAATGTTTCTAATATTCATAGCTGCAGACAAAATCAATGACATAATGAAATCAGGGTACTGCAAAGATGCACACAATCCAACTTTGATATGATATTTGTACGACGGAAACAGAACACAAGTTTTATGGGATCCGAATATCTCATTTTAAGAGCAATCTTAGAAAGATTAGAGTGCTTTTTACATTTGATGAAAACAAAAGTGGAGAGAAAAACCCACCTGGCTTACAAACTGTCTGCACTTCAATCTAGCGTGGGTCAGAATTTTTCCAAATGGTGACGTAAAAGCATCAGATATTACAGAAAATAGGATCAGGGCGAGTACTGCAGACAACATGTCTGGAAATCTCTTATCTACAGACTGAAGAGCTTACACCTACAGGCTGGTTATTCACCCAAGAACAGGCACCACCTCTGGGACACACTGGCCCAAGTCCTGCCTAACTGCTGACTTCTAGATGAAAATATTTTAGCTTGTTTCCAAATCACCCAGATTAAAAGAGAGGACATAAGACACTACTGGTAAATAAAGCTCGCCAGAAAAAAACAAGTGAAATACTTCAAGGTTTTGAAAAGTTACCATGTGCAACTGACAAAAGCCCACTTTTTTTCCTATTAAATTTCTCAATAAATCTCAAAGTGGGAACATTGCAGTTTCTGCAGCAAGGCATCAACCAAACTTGGCAGAAAAGTCCCTACTTGCACTCCACCACAATATCTGCTGATATCAACACAACCTGTCGCAACATTTTGAGTACTGCATTTTGTTAACCAGAAAAATTTCCAAGCACGGCTATCAAGAGGTTTTCTGTGTACAGCAATGTGTTTTACCATGAGTGGAAGATTCTTCTTGCTTAAGATGGTTTGAAAACTATAAACTTGCATTCTTTACTCTTAATGCAAGAAAAGTAGAAAGAAACATCTATGTTGCATCTATGTACTATTTAATGTAGCTTTTATTGTTTCCAGTTGGGACAGCTGGTTCGGAAAAAAAAAAAGGCATCAACATATTTCTGGCAAATCTGCAAAATAATGAGGATATCTGTTGATTTAGTCTCAGATGGGTGCTCCAAGTCAAAACTGACAAGCTTGTTTCAACAAGTGGTAGAACCCAAGAACTGCAATTCAGTGCCTTAACTATTTTTCATGCAACCTTCAGCCGTGGATGTCTGATATTCTCTCATACATTTCATCTTTGGGGGCAAAGAAACGGGTAAGTTTTCCATATTCCCCCTACCAACTGGAGCAGCCACAGTATTGCTTCTGGTTCCATTTAACTCTATCCTTATTTTAAGGCGATAGTCCAGCGTGCACAGCTATGCAGACAGTCAGCTCCTGAAGAGACATTACTAGAGCCCGGGAGATACTCAACAAAGCTCTCAGCATACAGAATGAGAGAGATTTCATACTCTCTGATCCTTTTTGACCAGGGAAAGTAGACTTTGGCTTTTGTTTAACAGTCTCTTGGCTTAAAAAAAGGAAATTGAAGAGGGTGCTCTTTTTCCACCCCAGCCCCCAAAAGATTTTCCTAAATATTGTATACTTTTAAACAGAACAGATTTAAGCAATGAGAACCTGAACAGATTAAGGGATATGGTGAAATGGAAAAAGACTTCTGTGTCAAGGATTATAAACAATGACTACATTTATAAACGACATGAGGTGCCTTAGAAAATAACATGCAATAAGTTAAGTGTAATAGCTCAGTAAATCTTAATAACCAGGCATAGTAAAATACTGATTTCTGCCCATGCATGAGACAACACATCCAGTGCTCTCAACTCAGACATTTTTCAAGCTCTTCACCAATATTATTATCGGGGTGACCAAAAAATTCTCCAAAGTTAAAAAAGTCAATGCTAGGTACCTATTTACTCTTCAGCCATAAAGTCAATGCTGGGTGTCTATTTACTCTTCAGTTATGAAGCTATGGTCTGTCTTCCTGAAGTCTTGAGATGCAAGCCTGGGGCTCTGGTGAAAGGTTTTATTTCTACTCCAAGTTTTAGCAAAACTATGTATAACATTGCAAGTTCCTACAGTTTTTCTTCCAAGGGCACCCATTACTCAGGTCAAGAAACTACAGCAGCAGTCTGAACCCGAAGAATGATCAGGGCATTTGGGGGGAATTTTCAAAAGGTGGCTTACGGCTCTCTCTGTGAGCTGCACAAACTTATGTGCAGATCACTCGTCCCAACCAAAGCAAAATCTGTAAAGCACTGAAAACTTTTTGCAGCTTATTTTCACTCAGTTATTCTTCCAAAATGGTTTAATGTCCCAAACGCCTTATAAGCTGACAAATGCACTCTTCAGAAAGAGATAGATACATACCACCACTGGTAGAGGACAGCAAAGGGGGCCCAGGTATGACACTCACCCTTTCTATTAGCTGCATTCCTTTATCTTATTTTCTTTTTGTAATTTACTTTGCCACTGTATTTTTCAATTTTCCTATGTTGATACTCACTACAATCTGTACTAAGTGTCAGTCATGTACTGACATCACAGTGAGAAACAAAACTCCTTCTATACACTTCAGGAAGGAAGGAGAAGCCACACTACTTAAACTTGTCTGAAGCTCCAGACCAGTACTAAAATAATTTCAGTTTACAGGGCACCATTTTAATGTATCTCAAATCATTGTGTCTAAAATCATATTGTTTATACTACTTAAAATCCATTAAAAATTTCTGTAAAATATTAATAGAACTTTAGAACTTACTTCTATATTATTATAACTAGTGTTATAACTAGTATTATGTAATTAAGTGAAATTTGAAGTGAGGATCTGGATCAGAAAAGCGTATTAAAGCAGGACCATCACTGTTTTATGATATTTCCCATTTATTTTATAAACTTTGTTACTGAACACCGAGTGCCACAGAATCTGAAATACAGTGTTTGTAATTCTACTGTCATTCATTCTCAGGCAATATGAGCCTGATTGACCTGGGCTTCTGGTAACTCAACTCAGTACTTTTCCAGTAGACCGCCGTTGGTCCTTCTGTACATACGAACAGAAAGTATGAGATCAGTATCTCTTCTAAAACGTACAGAACGTACCAGGAGAGGGAACCACAGAGAAAATATAAATATTTAAAGGGTTTTTTTTTTTAAATTACTGAAATTCAGAGGCACAACAATATTTACAAGATTTTTTAAAAATTACATTACGTCCCCAATATATATAAAAGCAGCAGCTAATTTTCAACTGAAAGGAACAGCAAATCCTCAGGGAAACTGCACAAATACTTCAAAGGGTCAAAACACTTCAAATCAAAATTCTTGCCATCAGTGAGCAGAACTGTTTCAGTCTCTGCAGACAGTCAGTTTATTATCCCCCAACCTTTCCTGGAGGGTGCCAGGACAACTCCACAAGCTGGAGGCAGAGCAAGACTTCAGAATTTCAATATTTAATGCAAAATGCAAAAGCACAACCTAATAGTCAGTATCATCCTGCAGACTTAGCCAGTAAAAAAGGGTGAAAGACCAGAATAAAAGGGATCCAGCAGCAACACTGTGAAGCGTCCAAGAGCCGCTGTTGCAAAAGGTTTTAGGATTAAATATGAAAATAACTCTCTATAGCCCCTTTGGACTTTACTAATGCTGACCTTTTTTGCAAAACCACCAACTATGACAGTGGGTGAAGATGCAAAACGCTACAACAGAGAAATGAGAACATGGCACTACAAAGGGTCCATTTAAATTCACCAGAGCCATGAGACATGAGTTGGAGTATACAGGGTATGCCTGCCTGGTACTTCCAGGAGTGCTGAGGGGACAAGGGGATCTGCCTGGAGAATAGAACTTATGACCAGAATTGGTTGGGCTAAATCCTGTTTTAACAGGAACCCGCACGAGCAGAGCATTGCCCAGCCCAAGCCGCAGCCCCTGGTTCACTCGCCTCGCTCCGTACCACCAGCCTCCCCTCCGACACCCACAAGGGAGAGGGACCTTCCCAAATGGAGGTCAAGAAAAAGGGGGACGGTGATGCAAAGGCCACATGAACTTTCCTGCAGCTTTTTTCTCCTTCTTCCCACTCCAGTTCCCCAGGACACACTTCACGCTTCTCCTTGAGTCTCAACTCCTAAGCGTACATGCATTATAAATAAAAATAAAGTAAAATTATTAGCTTTTTTATGAAAGAAAGCATCATCCCCTGCTTTTCCCCCCAAAGGAAGCCTGTGGTTCTCAGACAATTTTGAAAGCATAATATGATCGCTTTTCCACGTTTTAGCCTTAAGATTACGACCACATGCGATTCGGCTGCATGGCTCATACCCCAGTGTATTGGGTTTGCATGGCAAGGTTTTGGTAGTGGGGGGGCTGCAGGGGTGGCTTCTGTGAGAAGCTGCTAGAAACCTCCCCTATGTCCGATACAGCCAATGCCAGCTGGGTCCAAGATGGACCCACTGCTGGCCAAGGCCGAGCCAATCAGCAACGGTGGTAGCGCCTCTGGGATAACAAATTGAAGAAGTGGGGGAAAAAACCTACACAACTGCAGCCGGCGAGAGGAGTGAGAATATGTGAGAGAAACAACTCTGCAGACACCAAGGTCAGTGAAGAAGGAGGGGGAAGAGGTGGTCCAGACACTGGAGCAGAGATTCCCCTATAGCCTGTGGTGAAGACCATGGTGAGGCAGGCTGTCCCCCTGCAGCCCGTGGAGGTTCATGGTGGAGCAGATATCCACCTGCAGCCCGTGGAGGACCCCACGCCGGAGCAGGTGGATGCCCGAAGGAGGCTGTGACACTGTGGGGAGCTCACGCTGGAGCAGGCTCCTGGCAGGACCTGTGGACCCATGGAGAGAGGAGCCCATGCTGGAGCAGGTTTGCTGGCAGGACTTGTGACCCCGTGGGGGACCCACGCTGGAGCAGTCTGTTCCTGAAGGACTGTACCCCGTGGAAGGGACCCACGCTGGAGCAGTTCATGAAGAACTGCAGCTCGTGGGAAGGACTCACGTTGGAGAAATTCATGGAGGACTCTCTCCCATGGGAGGGACCCCAYGCTGGAGCAGGGAAAGAGTGTGAGGAGTCCTCCCCCTGAGGAGGAAGGAGCGGCAGAGACAACGCGTGATGAACTGACMGCAACCCTCATTCCCCGTCCCCCTGCGCTGCTGGGGAGGAGGAGGTAGAGAAAATTGGGAGTGAAGTTGAGCCTGGGAAGAAGGGAGGGGTGGGGGGGAAGGTGTTTAAAGATTTGGGTTTATTTCTCATTACCCTACTCTGATTTGATTGGTAATAAATTAAATTAATTTTTTTTCCCCAAGTCGAGTCTGTTTTGCCCGTGACAGTAATTAATGAGTGATCTCTCCCCATCCTTATCTTGACCCACGAGCCTTTCGTTGTATTTTCTCTCCCCTGTCCAGCTGAGGGAGGGAGTGATGGAGCAGGTTGGTGGGAACCTGGCATCCAGCCAGGGTCAACCCACCCCACCCAGACTGTGTAATTCAGCACACAGACACTGGGTACCAGCTACAGGTCTGACCGCCAGCGAAGATGGGGAAGTGCGAGAGCAGTGCAACTCCAGCAAGGGTATTCACAGAAATGAATCTCTTTGGGGCTCCCTTGATAATCAGCAGCGGGAGATAACAGAATTAAATGACTTCACAGAGGAGATTAAGTTAAAGATGGAGTCTCTCCCTTTACAGAGTAAACCCAGGGAGTCCAGTCTCACCTACAGTTACCCCTTGCCAGGTGCCCAAATCTCCCCAAGATTTCAATTAGCTTCACAGGTATCAGATGAATTTTTTAACTGTCTACAGGGTAACATACATAACAAAAAGTAGGACTGGMGGTAAACACTTTGTAATGTTATATTTTTAATTCTTTAATTATAAAATAAGGTTTTTCCTAGCTCACAATTTATTTTTAATGGTCCTTTTTTGTACTGGCCGCATTTGCATGACATATTTATAAAGTATTGCAAGATAACTTTTGGCAGATTAAACTACAAAAATAAATACAGAAAACCTTTCTGCAGTACTGGGACATGAAAAGGATACCTCAAAGTCCATGAATCTTCTATACCTAGCCAGGCAAAGCCATACAGATGGTGCCACATATTGTGAATTAGTAAAATAAACAAGCTAACACAACACATTATGTCCAAAATTTCTCTCATAGATGTAATACATGTCAATTTATCATTATTTTCTCTGCCATATTTCAATCCAGTAAGAAAAATCTCCAAGGGCACATTCCATTTTGGCAGAATTGGTCATTATTTCTATGGATGACTTTTTTTTTTTTAAAAAGAAATGTCTTCCTTTTATAAAAAGTCAGCATAACTACATAATGGCCAGTCACTGCATTTCTAGTAAAGTATTTATACACTGCAAAAGCCTTCAGTCTATTTCTTTTCTGCCAGTCTTCCGTAATAATGTTTTAATTTAATTAAGTCAACTAAGTCTCCTTAGAACAAATGAAGGGAGGTCAGTAAAGGGTCAGGTTTTAATTTACATACTCAGTATCTATTTCTCATTTTAAACAAAATATTTTTAAAAGATTAAGTTGCTATAGAGCCATAGATGGCACAAAATACGTCAAAATGCTAAATAAAACTTAATTGCTTTCAGCATTTCCTAGGCAAATGGATGAACTCAAACCCAAACAATTAATATGKTCTAAGTATACTTTGTGACACACACCTCAACATAAAACTAAGCAAGTAATAGGAAAAAATATTTCATGGATACCGTTMGTTGCATACTGTGATCCCCTAGCTAAGGGAGTCACTGTGGCAGCCRAAAGGATGATACTCAGAGGTCATTTTCATAGAATATCTAATGTTTCATGCATTATTTAGGATTGCCACATCTGAAAACGCTTTCGTAAGACTGATTTTTTGTTTTGCCCTGAATGGAACCATTTGTCAACGTGTCACAAAAATAAACGAAGAGCGGCTTCTTCTCTTCCCAGAAGCCAATGCTGATCATTAGACACACATCCCCTGCTAACAACTTGTGAAGAGAGAAGCTAAATCCAATACTGTAGACCAAACTGGGGAAGTTAAAGCGTGATCTGCTGTTGATACTTTTTCTGAAGAGGCTTCCTTCAAACTCCTGTGCTGCATCTTTCTCCTTTCAGTATTGCAGCTAACTAACAATGCTAATCAACTATGGTTTATGATTTAATTTATAAAGAAGCTGTGATGAAGAATGAAATTAGCTTATTACAGGTTCAYACTTTTTAAAACAAACAAAAAAACCCMCCCATGGAGCGCACAGGCAATGCTTGCTAAAGTTTCAACTACTGTATTTGATAGGCTACATGCTCAAAAGATTTTTTTTTTTTAAATTTCCTTCACCCCCTGCCCCCAAGAGTACAACATACGGGATCTTGGTGTAAGGGCCTGTCTTCACAACCACTGAAATTGATAATTTATTTGTTAACACTTCAAAGATATTTAATGTGTTTTTGTTTTCCCCATACCTGGCAAATCATCCATACCCCTGTTTGACAGAAGAAAGATAGGAATGCAGAAATCCCACGTTTGCGTACACCACTGGTACTCAACTCTTCCACCCAAGTCTAGTGGCGGGAGCCGCCAGGACAGCACCTCGTGGGCACAGTCAAATGGGGGAACCCATGACAGGGCTAGCACAGTAGCTGTGTATTTCTAGCCCCAGTAGGAAGCATGAAACACCTTCCTGTTCAACTTCCAATAAATGGCAATTAACTTTTTGCAGGCCTATTTGGTCCCTATCTCCCCCCAGACAGCATCAACCAAGGCAGACAGACTCCTGCTGGAGCTCTGACTTTTCCACAGTACCCCTTTTCCGAGAAAGGAAAATGATTATAATCTGGTTAAGCATCTCTCACACAACGTTTCGACAGCTGGAGACAGCAGAAAAAGAAACTTAAATCAGCTAGCTAGCCTATGTGGTAGTTTTTGATGCCTGTTTTATTCCTCTTTGTTAGGAGAATCATTTAGGCAAATGCTAACAGCTGGTTAGTTTTTCAGCTGTGACAATGAATGTGTAACTACTGCCCTTGCCTAATCATTGCCCAGCTGGCAGCTTCCTGCTCGCTGAGCTGCCCTCTCTGAAGACTGACTGATACCAGCTATTACCTGGTGAGGTGATTTCTAGGGATGCTGACTTAGCAGGAGGTGGCAGACAGTGAATTAGTACCATCGGCAACTGCAGTATGAAGATTAACAGCAAAAGTGGTTACTCAATTTTACAGTACGATGGGGAATAAAAAAATTCCTACACTGTAATGTCAGACAGAACACGAATGGTCCTTTTTTACTGTAACAAGTGTGATAATGAAGAGGTATAGCCTCAAGAGCTATTAGTTTGAGAACATTTATTTTGTCTATTTGTCTAGTCATATGAAGTGTCAGCATTAATATATGCTGATCTCCTGGCCACTTCAGTTCTGCCAGTACAGGAGATGCATGCATTTGTATTGGAGGCACAGGCATATCATCATCTGGCTGGAAATGAGAGTAGGAAAAGTCAGATTACTGTGGCTGACCGTTCATCATGTGAGAAACTACCAGCGCACAGCTCCAAAAAGATGCTGATATGAAACAGACCTTAAAACAAGATCCCTGCTTTTCTCCATGAGGTTCATCGGGTCCTTCAAAGGCAATGTGCGCAGCACACTTTCCAACCCAAACATTACAGAGATGTCCATCTGTAAAAGGGCAGGAGAAGAGGAAACAGTCTCCTTCCTCCCCTTGTCAATTTTAGGAAGACGGGACCAGTCAGAATAGTTTTGTGGTTCTTGAAGATTAACAGTTGTTTTAGAGACCCTACAGTATCTAGGCACATCAGTCGCACTGTCTGTGGTTAAATTTTTCAAGAACAAAAGTTACCCTCCTCCCAACATCTTTGCCTTTCACCTTTGTAAGGAAACCAACCCAGTGACCTTTAAAGCTGTCCTAGAATGGTCACTATTTCCTTACTGTACTTGCAGGCAAAAGGTTAAAATGCTCAACAATCATGGAACGCTATCAAATGGGCTGATCTTCCTCAAGGTGACCATCCGACAGGCAATTTCTCTTGAAACGGTACAGAACAGCAACAGACTGAAGAGCACTGTTAATGTAAAAGCAGAAAGGAACCAGAAGGTGCACGAGGTATGAAATTTCCAGTATCAACCTGTGCTGTGGCCAGAATGGGTCCCCACCTCCCTGAAGGATCAAGTCAGTGGTGGAGGAGGTGTTGGAGAAGTGTGCATATAAATACACAGAGGAGGCTAGAGAATTGTCTGCTCCGCGTCCAAGTCATAGTCCATGAAGCCTCACTAAGCACTCTTCGCTCAGTAAAAAAAGACACTGTTCAACACGACCATCAAGCTCACTGTCATGGCAACAGGACCAGCCCCCCTGTGGTGAAAACTACTTGCTCATGATTAGGTCAGAGTAATGATGGGTCCTGGGGAAATACTGAAGTGAGTGGACACTGAAGCGAATGGAAACAGCGGTAGAGGGAGCAGAAGGAGCCAAGATGCRGGTGGAGACCAAAATGCCAGAGAGAACCAAGACAAAGAGGACACAATTTCATCCGCCTCTGGAGAGCAGCAGAGAATAAGCAAAGGCCAGTGAAATTGCCTGTGGGAAGATCATGCTTTACTGTACACATTGAAGTCTGTCAGCTGCTGAGAATAAAAAATAAAACACCTCCTTCACAGGCTCTGAACACCACCAGACACCCTGGGATACTTCTTTCGTGATCTGATACATGGGTTTTGAATATCTGGATCTAGCGGTACTGTGTCTATTGATGCTTAAAATAATCAGTGTCTTATTCTCACCAGTCCATTCAGACTGTTGGGCTGCTTCATTTATGTCAAATTCCTGCAGCATTTCTCTGGGGAAAAATACTGAATTTCTATAGGACTTTACTGGCAGGGTTCGTACAATCTGTTCCTTATGGCTGTCTGCCCTGTGACACTTTTCAGGTTACTGGTGCTCTAAAGGGGCGTCAAAGCTTGTGGAACTGGCACCCTGCGGCAAACCAACAGAGCAGTAAGCTCACGCGTATGCACCCACGTGGAGGAGTGTGAGACAGGAAGGGACAATTAGTAGCCAAGCAGTACATGATTTGAAATGTCACTATGAGACATGTCAAGTGTTTAAAGGTAATTTTCAGTGTCACCATCTAAAACTGTACTTGTTACCATAATCATTTCTGATAAAAGTTATCTGAGCACAGCGCAGACCTACATGTCTCCCACAACACACTAATGAATAAACTAAACAATTCATGTTTCCTATTACTTTATGCACTAAAGGTTTAATTAATCGATTTCCAAGGGCTAAAAAAGCAAGAGGGACTACAACAAAACAGAGCAAGGCTAGAGATAATAAGTACCAGCATAGACTACTTTTAATCAGGTCCCCGAAGAAAAGTGAAAATAACAGGAAATGAAAAGTCATGAATAGAAGCCTACAGTTCTGCCATCCATGCGATAATAAGCTAGATGGTGTAAAAGAAAGTGTTAGAATGAAATTCCCTACTGTAGCAACTGGTATAACTCAGTGTTAGTGACAGTCTAAAAAAACTCCCAAAACCAAACCCAACCAAACAAAAAGCCCCTCTACCTCCAAAAAAAAAAACCAAAAACAAAGCAAGAAAAAATCTCAACCCTCCAGGTTCTGAGAAGCCAATGGAAAACACCTTCTTAACAGATTCACTGGGAAGAAAAATAATTAAGAATTTTGGAAGAGTCCATGAGAAACACCATTTATATATGTTCTCTTCCTCTCTGCCATGCCTTTTAATACTAAAAGACAAACTAACTTTGTTTAAGTCTAAAGCTTATTTCAGAACTTTACATTTCACATTAAATAGGAGTGCTTGCTGCCTTAAACCACCATAGCCGTGGCACTCAGCACTCTTGATCTACTTTGTTCAGTAYGTCTCTCTATGAGATTCTGCTCCCAGTTTTACATCACTTTTCCAACATTCAACTTCTAGGTTATCTTTTTTTTTCTGCTGAGGATTTGCTATAAATCCCCTCTCCACCCTGATTAGTTCATTAACTTCTGAATTCAGTGAGTTTCTATCCCACATCAGAAGTCCTTTACTAATAACTGATATTTCAGCTTTGCTAAATTATTCTTCTGTCRTATCAACTGCATTATCCAAGTGCAAATAAACGTTATTGATTTCCTTTCTCTGTAAAATAATTTGTTTTGAGGATGAGTGTTGAGCAGTTTGCATTTGGAGGTGACTAGGTAACATAGAAGCAGTGTGGAGAATTGGTGCTAGAACCCAGAACTTCCCCATTTCTTTCTTCTTCTTGATGTGTTTGTTGGTTTTTTTTTGCTGCTGCTCTTTCTTTCTGGCCCTATAACTCTCCTCTTGCGCTCCCAATCGACTTCCGTGTTACCAGATGTTCTTCCCTCTACTGCCAGTCACTTGAGGTCTTTAAGTTGTCTCCACACAGCCTCACGTGGAAAGCAGCAAGATGCATTTCTATGATGGAGATCCTGCAACAGTGGTCACCTTCAGTTCAGGTTAAGGACACTCACAACCCAATCAAGAATATTAGTGTACTGAAATATTGTGAAAACAGTGGCTTCTCTATCAGAAGAGGAGGAGTCACTTTTTCAAGGAAAGCCACTACTGATCTTCTGGACAGGACAAAATCCAAGTATTYGGTCTTTTCAGCCTGATGAGGACTTTTCAGAGAAGGTAAAGATTCAAAGCATCAAAGCAACGGATGGCAAGTGATAGGCTATATGAAACTTTCCAGCCACTAATTCCCACTTTCCCACTTCCCAACACTAATTTTGTAACACTTTATATCGTCCTAATCTCAATCTTGGTCATTTTAAATATATCTGTATCACTCTTGTTTATCCAGATCATATTTACTCTTTACCACCAGATGGTAACTTTAAAAAGTGTTTTTAATCTTTTACTTTTCTGAACTCAATTAGCTTTTATTAGCTTCTCATGTCAAGAAAATATTTTAAGCAGATTCACAGTCATTTAAGTTAAAAAGTCTTTCAAAGCATTTAGTCACATTTATTGTGCTTGATATTGCATGGGGTACCATTAAATGTTTGAAGTGAGAATCAAAATCATTACACTAACTGCATGGCTCCGTTACTAAAAATAATTGGCTGACAAGTTGCGAAGGTCTGTTTTAAGCAGTTTTGCAGCTACCATTCATTGCAAAGAGCCTACGCCAAAGGCTTTCTGACTGACAGTCAATTATTTCTTCTTTTAATACAGCTGTTGGATCAACAGTGGTTTCAGATACTGGACAGCTTGTCATAAGACTTGCAGCTGTGATTCTCATCTGATATAACATTAACTTACAAATACCATAAATTACACTTGCATATGCATTTACAGATACGTGTATCAATCTAAAGATGTACAATACAGAGACACCACTGTTGTCGAGGGGAACCTCTCTCTTCAGTATCCGCTTTCACAGATGCTGTGACAGCTGTATGAAACACTACTGAAATGACATTCTGGTTCACTGAAAGGGACAGCTTTTCCAGATAAAAAAACCTGAAGTAGTCTTTTTCAGACTAGTGTTGCTAAAGACATAATCTGTTTTGACAAATGCTTTAAGAAAAGTATAAATGTCCCTTTTTTCCAGTCTGCTTCAATCTTCTCCTTCCTCTTTATCCACACATTGCTGTGTCACATAAATCCATTTGTTCTGGGATCAGATAAACATTTGTTTTTCTCAGTGCCAGTCACTAAGGGCTTGATCCTTACTCAGAGCCAACAGAAAAACTCCTGGTGGCTTCAACAGGCACTGATCAAGCATTARAATCCTGTAACTGTCATTAAAATTATTGCAGAGATGACAGGTTAATATGAATACAGGGAATCCCTGCAGCCTGACTGAAACACTAGTATCACTGTATAAATCCTTTCCATTAACACCATTCAGTTTTGGGAACTGGGAACTGGTTCTCTTTCTGGAAATCAGTAATACAATGTAAAAAAAGACTGTTCTGGTTTCTTTTCCCAGCACATGACACATTTGCTTATGCACAGTTTTATCCTTCAATGCCTATTAACTATTTGAAAATCAAGATTAAAGTCAACTACTTTAAAGAAAAGAAGTACTTATTTACATGCCATTTACAGATTCCTTTTTCCCCACTTTATACATTTATAGGAGATACATATTATTCAGTATAATCCAATCAATTTAACGATAAAGAGCTATCCCTATTTTTCTCAAATGACATCAGTTTCAGGCGTATCACTAGGYTAGTGGAAGATATCCATGCTATTTATCAGTTTCTGATTCTGAATGTCATGCTTGTGCTCCAAATATAATGCAATATGGTTTAATAAACATTAAATGTGATTTCACTGGATCACATATTTATAAATGAATCAAGTCCCTCATTGTTTGTGTCATCAAGGAAAATCAACCAATGGCTAAAATATGATCAAATTCATTAACTCAGGTATGATTAAATAGAAATATTTCCTACTGTATAGCAGGCAGATGGGAAAAAAAAACCCCACATAATCTAATACGCACCTGATTTTCACCTGAGGAAAATATCCCCATTACACTTTTCCTGTGGTAGAGTCTCTATTATCAGTTATTCAATTGTGTTCCACCAAACCCAGAACTTCACCTTTAATCTACTTMTTATTACCTCAAGCAACAAATATTTTTACACGCTGCTGCTCATCTTATAGATGAGCAATTTACAAGAAACCAATGATGCCGACTATCTCAGATGGCAAGGCACAGCACAATACAGCTTAATTCTCAGATGTGCACTAAAAATTATGATCCAGGACAATCTGATTACACCATAAAGAGAAGAAGAGAAAAAAAAAAAAGGACAAACATTACCGTGTGAACTCAGTAAAGTCAGATTAGGCAAGACTTGTATTTTTAAAGAAAAAGTTATTTTGTTCCATAATCTTTTTGCAGTAATCCATGTTTTAAATTACGATACAATGATACTTTAAAGTAGTGAATATCCTGGAGAATTAAAGGAGTTTTCCATCCAATTACCTAATAATTCAACAGAGTTGAAAAAGGCTGAAAGACCTATGCTAACTTGGCAGAGCAGAAAAATGAGAAGTACCAAACATTTCTCCTAAAAGTACTTCTTAAAAAAATAAACAGTCCATGCACTAATACTCATGACCACACTTAAGATATTCCTTGGAGGATTTTGTAAACCAGATTATCAGATAATAAAGGGGCTGGCATCAAGTAGTCAAATAAGCTTTTCTTAACAGTAATGGGATTTTAATCAATACAATGAAAATAAGAGAATAAAGGATGAAGTGAAATCAGCATGAAAGGATTACTATGTAAAATGATAGAACAATCAAAGGCTCAGAAAAAAACCCCCCACACTTCTGGAATCCTGCTGGAGACAGTATGTGTACTTTTTGCTCCTGCACCAGCACACACTTTCATTAACCACGTTGAAAAAGCTTCTGTGTATTAAACAATGTACACAGGGGAAGTACCTTGCTATTTTTCTTTTTTAAATTATCAGTGAGAACAATGATGCTATAGTTTTATAAAGCGTTTAAGAAAAATCAGGTTTCTGTCCCGGTTCCAGCAAAACATTTGGTCAAAGGTTTTAAATGTTGTTTGTAATCTCTCACTGCTTTTAATGGCTTTAGTGCAAGAATCTGTATTTTAAGCNTTTTTTTTTTTTTTTTTTTTTTTTTTTTTTTTTTTTTTTTTGCTTTTTTGTATTTCCAGCTGTAGACTGGAATAGTATAGCATGGAGTGTCTTGCAAGGATCATCATGTAAGAAGTGCCATACTTGTTCTTCAACTAAAATGAAGTCCTTGTCAGGAATGGGATATATTCTGGATAGATACAGCATATCAGTTAGTCCTTTTCACGCTTCTGAAAGATAATGTCAGTCAAAATAAGTATTTTTGGTAACATGCACAATTTTTGTCTTTTGGGTACCAGAGAGACTTTGAACTCAAAAGCCATCAAAATAAACTATTTCTAGGTCTCTTATGAGTAACTTAAAACAGAGCCTGTCTACTCTGTCAGAATTATTATTAGTCTGGAGAATTCATGAAGCTACTACCTAGGATTAGAATTTGCTACAGAAGCATTCCAAAAAGCTTGGAGAAGCAGGTGTGGGGAAGGAGGTTTTAGAAATGAGCAGGCTGTTAAGTGGAAATGCAAACAAGGCATGTCGCCAGGTGTGTGATGCGGCTTAAATGCGAACTAAGGAATGAAGGTGCTGAAGGGCGTATGTTATTCACTCATGGAAAGGCCTTCCTTGACGTGCATCCAATACCAGACACCAACCACATTTCAAGAAAGACAGGGACAAATTTTAGAAGGCTTAGAGAAGAGTAACACGAATTATCAGGAACACAGAAAGCATTGCCCCAGGGCTGAGGAGAGAAAAAGTGATCTTGTTAAAGGATAATAGATGAGACATGGCAATAGTCTTCTTCCAACACGTAAAAAGGGATAAATCTTCCACCAAAATAGTGAAGTATTTAAGTTCCAGAACATGACTTCTGCCTTATTTTCTGTGATTATTTCATTTCTGAAACCTCCCAAAAAACATCTGATAAAGCACCAGAAAGCTAAGTCATACATTCTTGATGTAAAGAGTCCTGTTCTAATTTTTAAGGTACGCCTTATCAAAGCATCTGTAGTACGACATTCAGAAGAACCAGTCTATCATGCAAAAATCAGACAGTTTAGACTTCATTAAGTGGAGAAAAAGAAGCAAGTTTGAACCACTGTCCAAAGTTTAGTTACTCAAAAGCAGGCTTGTAAACTTGTACTGCTCATGAAAACCTTGGATCCTAGTAAACCTTAACCGTACAATAGGCTGAATACTAAAATGACAGATTTAAGCCTTCAAAGACAGGTCCAAAAGCTATTAGCTGTTAAAACAACGCTGACTAAAACATAGTTAAGCAAAACTCAATTAATTTACAGAATGAATTCTGGGTAGAAGATAGAGAAAACAGGTTATTTACGGCCTCAGTAGAATATCATGGCGTGATGTGAAACAACATTGCTGAAACACTGCACATTCTAATGTCCGTTAGAAAATATTAATTTCAAAAGAATTAAAATCAAAATGAAACACTTCAAAAAACTTCTTTGCTCCAATAGATTTCATTATCTAGGAAGTATGCTGTATGACATGAAATGGACAACCTGAAAGGTCAACCAGAAAGACTGTCAGATTTGCTGCACCAACCACGATTTGCTGGGATATATTTAAAACACATGAGCCTCACCAAGGCTAAGTATTGAATCAAGACATTTACATTAATGGGCCTTTGACAGACTAATGCTAAATTTTTTATACTACACAGAAGCCACACAACATGAGCACCATTACAAGATATATAGCATATGGATACCATTAAAGCTTGATGATAATGAATACTTGCTCATTTGTTTCTCTAAGCACTACTGCAAGGAATGTAGCAGCATTTTCACAGATGTCAGCTGGAAATAGTAGCCTTTCATTTAATTTGCTGAAAGATTGTTCCCTCCTATTAACTTCCTCGTAAAGATGTGTCAGTGTTGTAACAATAAAAATGTAATTTTAACGTGAAGTTTAAACCAATGAAGGCAAATTTCTGGAACAAACTGCTTAGCTGGCTCACTAGCCTCTTTTTATTTCCTTCTTAATAGCTCTCAAACTACCCCACCATTGTACAAGTCTCATTCTGTCTCGGTCCTCTGTTATCTGGACTCCTACAGCGACATCCATGTGTCTATGGCATTTACCGCTGGGATTTTATTACTGCTTGTTGGTGGGCAGCCGATTGTTTTAATATAGAGCAAACTATTCTGATAAGTCTTTAAAAATTACATTCAGTTATACCATATCCTCTAAGCCAGGTCCACTCAGTTAGGTTATGGTGTACTACAGCAAGCCAGGTCTGCTCATCAAAAAGCAGTAAACATGAAGCTGCTCATTTTTTAGTGTTAGATTACAGTGAGAACATGGGAGAACACCAGGTATTTTGGATGTTGGGCTAGGTGCATCCACCTAACCCAACACAGAGAAGACAGTCCACATCAGTCTGCTGGACTAAGGAGTAAAAAGTCAGATTGCTTATTTTCTGCAACACAAAGATACACTTGTGAATTCCTACTCTTCTCTACCCTTACAGAAGTCAGCCTGTAATGAGTTAAAGGTCAATCAGAGCAGAATATGATCATGGAAGTATTGCTCGTTGGGTCATTCATTCTTAAGGTTGACTAGCCAGGCAGCTCTCTACTACAGTAATTCCAAATTATATGGCAAATATTGGGGGGGGGAACAACCCAACAAAAAACAGAGATTCAGCCTACACAGAACCCAATAATCACCCTAACACTGGCAGGCGCCGGTGGCAAGAGGCACACTCACTTGAAATGCTCACCCAGCCATAACATTGATACAATAATGCCATGCAGTTAGTATGAATGCGTACAGGATTTTTAGCAACAACTCACTGCAAAACAGCATAGAGAAAATCCAGAACGATCTCAGCAGATACAGGTTCTTTGGCAATCCTTATTTCTCCTGACAGAAGAATTCAGCATCTTCTTCTACAGTTTCTTTCTCAATATGAATATCATGCTGGCCCATCATATCAGAAACCCAACGATATGACAGAGGATCAGCTTTCAAACATATGTACATGCAACTGATCAGCAATCAGGAGATTAAAAAAGAAAAAAGGTAAAGGTTTTTCTTAAAAAAAAAAAGAAGGAAAAAAAAAAAGACATTAAAAGCCAACATATCTATCAAAACTGGACAGAAAGATTGAAGTGTTGTGGTTAACATTCCGTACCTTTTAATACTATGAGGAAAAACCACAGATAGCTACAAAAAGCCTTGAGGCATTCATATATATCACTGAATTTGCTTTTGGAAGATTTCTTGCACTTCACTACCCACATCAGTTCTGCAACCATCCATTTTGTCAGCACAGCTGAATGAATTATACCACTGGATATCATTTAGGGTTATATTTTGTCCTACATATCTACAAACTAATTCTGCAACGTGTGCTCTTTGTCAGTTGTAATATCTGGTAGTACATGAAGCACGTAACGAAAGTATAGCTGATCTAACTGAAAGTTACAGCATGATCAAACTGATTTACAGTACTGGAGTGTCTAATCCACCACAGAATGACTTCAAAGAATACATAAGACACTTCAAAATATCTCTTTCTCCAAATAGCTGCGTTTCGTGTAACTATTCTTATTTTGCCATGTGCAAACTGAGCTTTATTACTATGAATGCTCATGAAAGTTGTGTTACATTGGTGAGTGCAAAGAAAATACTTCGCAAATTTGAAAAGAAAACAATACAAAAACTTAAGATACTGACAAAGTGGCTTGAAGCAGACAAAAATAATGAAAATATGAATTGTTCACAACCATGTGTCTAAASAGAAAGAAAAAAAAGCCAAATTTGCTATATTCTTTCCTCATTTGATTTGTTCCAAAATGAATTGTTCAATATGACTAATGCAATAAATTGCATTGCTGCCTATTTTTTATTTTGAAATACAGGCTAATTTATTCAATGAAAATTTTTTGATATGGAGAACAATATGGAATATTGATATTACACTGGCTGTGAAACACAAATGAGAAGAAGGCGTAAGATAGTGAACACCACCATGCAGTATTTACAGTCATTAGCGACAGCCACCAAATCTCTGCCAATTTTCAAGTTCCACTCTTTGTGCTTGAGGTTTTTTTGGGTGTTTTTTTTTTATTTTTTTGTGTCTCCAGGTGTTGTTCATAAAGCAAACCCAATATGAGATCTGCCTGAATCTTACTCTCTACCACTAAAACAACCGAATTTCCTAGTAGGTCCTTTATAAAATTCCAAGGAGTTTATTTGATTAGAGCCTCAGTAACACCCTTCCCGCCACCTCCCCCACCCCCAATCCCTTATATATTTATTTTCATTATGGAATAATAAAATCTTTTCATTTCTGCTTAAAATCCTGGCTGGCGCTCTGCTCAGCCTGAGCTGGATCAAACGAAAGACATAGGAGACTTTGTTTTACTTTAGGTATCTAAGACCACGTTGGTGATCCCCACATGTCCTGAGAACAAGTAGGTCAAAGGTGCCAAGCAATCATCCACTTTTAGGCACTTTTGTGTTTAACCATAAACCACAGCACGGCAAGCAGGGAAGACTGGGAGAAACACTTCAGAAGCTCACTCCTGAGCTGAACTAACCTGCTAATGAAGACATCCATATTGATTCCTTGATCTTAATTATTCACAAGCCCTTAAGCCATAACATACCCACTATCCGTCAGTAAGATCAGACTGATTTAAACTCTACAGATGCTTTCTTTTAAAGGAAGCAATAACCTAGGGAGCTAATGCAACTGTCCAAGAAGTGAAAGACCTCCGTTCAATTCTCCTCCAGCTGAGGAGGTTCAAACCCATGCCTGCTATATTCCTGGAGAATGTCTTAAGTACTAGGCAAGAAGCTGTTCTGGGAAAGACTGTCCATCTTTTCTCCTGTTGAAATTGTGTCACAAAACAACCAAAAGGACAGATTCACTGGGCTGAAAACTCCTGGCTTTTGGTCTCCCAGAACACCTTCTCTAATGCCTTCCTAATGAACACTTCAACAACAACAACTACAAAAGCCCTTAAGGATGACAAGCAAGCCCCCAAAAAGTCTTATGTAAACAAAGCAGGTTTTTTTAACCATCTGTTCACTGACAGTGTAAGGATATTGAATAGTTTTGGACAGTTTTCAGAGTCTGATTTACATAGATACTTTGTGCTTTTTCCCATTCTGTTGTTAAAAATAACAAAAGATAAACCTTATTGTCAAGATTACAATACTTTGTTCACTGGTGTATTTTAGGAGATTGAATCTGATAGTAGCAAAACCAGTCAGACTGCTTAAGAGCATTTTCTCTTATCAATTCCAGTGCTAGGGTCCTAGTTCTAATTTTTGTTCAGTAGCATTTGATTTCCTAATAGATGAGAGGCACTGAGCATGGGGTGATCCACAATAACCTTCACGCCTCATAAAGAAGGCAAGAAGGGCACAAGCACTCCCCCAACTCAAGTCACCTTGTCATGCTAATTCAATACACCTAGGTAATTTCTATTTTCCRTTTGTGTTTCTGAAAAACATTTATGGATAGGTTATGAAAAATACAAACTAATATGACCATTACAGTAATTGCATTGGTTAGGTTTATTAATTTGTCACWATTAAGTCAGTAAGAGTTTTAGTAACATTGTTATATTACTTGATTAGTTTTGAAAGTGATTATCCTAAGAACTCTATTTAATTGGAAGCATCTCAATTTACAGGGCATATTAAATTCTCAGTAGCATTTTAAGATTATTCAACATATGCAGGTCAATTACCAGTAATCACTGTTTCATAAAACTGCTTCATAAGAAACTTCAGTACAACACTGGAAAAGAATAAAAGAGGGTTCTGAAAAATACAACTGAACTTCAGTCCTAAAAGATACAATCAAACTTCAGTTCACATTATTATAGTAAAAGGCCATATCTAACATCTAAATTGTTAAAACCATTCTGAAATGGAAAAGATTATAAAAATTTGAGCAAAGATTGAAAACCAGTTGTCTACCTTAAAACAGATGATGTTAATTTGTCAGAACTGCCAAATCACTGAATTGCACTAACTGCACTCATGCCCAGCTGCACATTAATTACCAGATTAGAAAGTTATAATTAATTTTCTTAATATCACTACACTGCTTTTCTTCCTTAAGTTAATAAAAACAGATTGCAATCAATCTTTGTTAATTCACGCTGCAGAACAGAACTGCTGTAGCTATTTCCATGTGTGAAAAGCACCACATATATAGTTCTTGGTGYAATACCCTGCCTAGAAGCTGTATCTTCTGACATTTTTATGAAGTGTTGTAATAAGGCAAATAAATTATAAATTATAATGTGACTTAATATAGTTAGTAGAAAAACTACATAAACTTAAAAATGAATTTTTAAAGAACCTTCTTAATGACAAAATTCAGAGGCRCATAGTATTTCAACACACTTTCAACTAGAAAAGAGGTTTTACTTGTAGTTGCATTGTTGAAAGACTTCACTGCTGAGACTTTTTAGATTTCTTCATCAGCTGACTTTGTCATTAGAAACCATTAAAAGTGCTCCATACCTGTCTGGCCTTCACAGAGCACAAGTTGCAAGAAATTTTAAGAACTAGTAAAGGAAAACAACTTTACAGAGATATAGACTAAAGTTCATCAGAGTTCTGATCAAGAGCGTGCAGTTATAAATACTGCAAACATAATTAATGCAGCATTCAAGCAGCATACATCTTCCCATGTCCATATCTGTATTAGCATCAAAAGGTGTTTTTATAAAATGGAAAGGATTATTCAAGGGTTCTCTTGTAAGGAAAGGAGAAACTAGTAAAATGAATGTGCYTTTTTTCATTTTCCATTTATGCCCAAAAGATGTTTTACTTCTCCAGCCTCATTGCTGCTTAAAAATTATTTCTTTTCTCCCCTTGCATCCCCTCCTTTGTAAAAGATAAGAATGAGTGTAGAAATATGAGAATTATGACATCATGGCTTCCAAAGAGCGGTAACCTATTTTATTCTGATCTAATAGAAGTTTTCACATGGTCAGCTTAGGTGTCAGAAAGGGAAGACTGAATATTCAATAGCAAATGAAGGCTGAAAATGGTTTGGGTTTGGTTATTTTTTATACGTTTCTAAAGTCTTCCAGGGGATGGTAAAACCCACATAATTCTGTATTTGAGAGAAACTGGAGATAGGAAAAGAGATTTTTAAAGAAAATATAGCCTTCAGCAGCAAAGCCAAGTGCATCCTTTTTTTTATTTATTCTTTCTCCCAAACTTCCCTTAAAGCAGCCCAATTTRCCTTACACTGCTAAATGTTATATATACACATAAAAAGATAAATATGTTAAATGTATCTCTATATATAAAACATCTATATATGTGTATACATATATACGCCCCCCCCAACGCATACCAAAATATGCCTAATAATAGCTTGATTATCACACCTTCCAGAATATTCAAGTAGTTTAATATATTCAAGACCTTAAGGAACAGGGTATTACATGATAATACACTAGGAGACGTAGGATATATGGATCAGCTCTTCATAAAGCATCTTACCTTAAGGCAGCAACTCTAGCATATGTCCCATTTTGGGTACTGCAGGGGGGCAGAGAAGCAGATCAACTAGACAACCTCAAACACAGGAGGGAGGGAGGAAGGGGCTGAAAAACAGTCAGCCCAGAAGGCTCAGAAGGCGTATGTGGGACAATACCCAGTACAGTTCCCAAACATTAATTTTCACAAGCTATGAAACGGAAACATCTGAAAAAAGACTCAGAGAAGCATAGATCTGGAAAACATGATACATCCAGGCTTCAGATTCCTCTTATGGAAGATGTGGGGGCAAGGGCAGAATCACAGTTCAGTAGAAAAAACATCCATCAAAGCTGAAAATCACCAYTGGTGTGCTTCTCCTCCAAACTAAAAATGGATTAGAAGAGGGCAGCAAGCATGGAAGAGTAGCAAGCAGGGTTAGAAAATACATAAATTAGAACAGGATCAAAGATGGATTGCAATAGTTCTTGATTTACAGAAAACATGCAACTAAAAGGCACTGGATGATCTCAGACGCTTGGAATAAAAACTTGCAACTTACATTAAGGATTCAAATAAGGTCTGGGTGCTGAAGAGACGCTACGAGAAACTACGTAGCCGCTTTCCAAGCAAAAACTGTGCCATTACATTGATTAACACTGAGACAACTGAAAGTAACAAGTACAGCACTTCAGGTATCTGTATTTAATGCTGAGATTATTATTTAAAAACAAGGATGTCTTCTGTATTCAGCTGGATGTATGAAGCTGGTCATAAACCTGAGAAAATCCAACCAATGATCAGCAATTATGCAAGCAAGGAAGCCAATAATCCTTCCATCATTTTAAGATTCCTGAAAAGAAAGCAAACTTCACAAATCTCTCCAAATGCTAAACCTAACTGAACAATTAACAAATAATAAGCTTTAGTTTCTGTTAACCCCCCTCCCAAAACTAAAGCTAAAAATCAGTCTGCATGAATGTTCTTATTATTCTGATATAACTGACTGTTTTATAGAGAAAAAGATAACCTATTTTATGCTGATTTGTTATTTTAAGTTCACTCTAAAAGATTAAATGGAAAACTGCACTGAAAGAGTATCTGATGTATCCATGAAAACAGATATGCCATGAATTTCAGAAGAACAAAAGATGTCATAGGCAGTTATGACTAGTCAGCTTAAAATTAAACATGCTTACAAAAATGGCATAAAAAACACCCGTCAGCATTGGTATAATGAAACTGAAAACCACAAAATTCAAGTTTCACAGTATTAATAGGATTATGAAGTACTATAAAGAGAAGTTTAAAATTCAGATAAGTAAAATAGTTATTTGTGATATACATGACGCACTGCAACTGCATCAGTTACAGGTAGGGTTTCAGCTGTCCAGCTGGGAGGTTATAGTTTGGAGGAGGTTAAGGAGAGATCCTCTCGTATCAGCAGCAATGAGAAACCATATAATGATGAAAAAAGATTCACATGTATATACACACACGTGCATATATGTTTTTGTGCATATCTATAATGAAAGATATATTAAAATGTTAATGTACTCAGAGAAGTATTGAAGGAAAAAATGTCTTTTTAGTGAGAAAAAAAAGTAGTCTTCTGTGAAGAGGACAGTAGAATCTGTTTTCAGTAATGATTTCTGAAAAAATATAGTTAGCAACTCTTCTTCACATGCATTATTTTAGGACAATAAGAACACAGAGTAACTACAAACATTAGTCACCTATTTAAACTAGTGCTTATTTTAGAATCTGAAATACTCCTTACTTTTGATGCTAGGTAAAAATCTTGTTCCTCCAGTCTTGTAATGCTGAACAGGTTTCATACCCTTATGCATATTATCACCAACAATTTAGTCAGTCAGTCAAAGTATAGTGCTTGGTAGATCTCAATCCTTATTATCCATCACATCATAAAGATGCTTAAACTAGAGCAGGAAAAAAACCAAGAACCACCTTTTCGTTTTGAAATTACTATTTTTAAGAATGACATGCTCCACTTTAGAATTTATCTGGGTAGAAGTATTAAAGCAATTTGAGCTAAAATACACAAGCAAAACACTTGGTAAATGCCCCCTATTCCCTTCTCATGGCCATTTAAAGAGTTCCCTAACGAAATATGGAGCAATGGATTTTGCAGGCAAAATCCCACAAATGTACATACATTGTATCAAATACACAAAGTGAATAATTCGTGTCTTCACAATTTCTCATTTAGAAAATTCTTAGGAGAAACAATCCTTATGCAACTATTATTTTTAGATGAAGTGTTTTCCTGAGGTGACTTGAATTGTGGTGGAAGTGACTGAGAAGTGCTTGTGCTCATTTTATTTATTTAATGAAACCTGAAGTCTGTATGAATTGATTCCCTTCCCTCTGAAGGAAGCCTCTTCCAACAGTCACATTTTGTCTATTCTAAGATTATAATTTACTGGACACAGATTAAAATTAAGACATACATGATACAAGCAATTGAAAGGGAAATGATCTTTAACCAGTGCAAAGATTAATGTGCCTAYGTTCAGGTGTGGGAGTTCCCAGCACAGTCAATATGGTCAAGGAAGGGCAGCTCAGTGGGCCAGGCACTGGGCATCTATTTCAGGGCAAGACAACTGCTCCTCAAGCTACTTTGTAGTGCCTGGCTCCCTAATGACCCTAACGGGAGCCAGCTCCTGTTGCGCTGGTAAAACATACAAATGCATCTCATCTTGAACTGAGCCTCATCCTGCACACCTTTATGTACAACTCCAACTCTCAAATATGTTTGGCAACTCAATACTAATGGTTCCCTTGCATCTCCTAGGCAGTGGGAAATTACGTCATACAAATAACTCCTAATTATCTGCTGATATCGAGGTGATAGCAGCAGTTATCCAGCTAAAGCAAGAGCACAAGCAACACCAACATCTATATACTAATTTATAAAATCCTATTTTCAGTAAATGCAATTTCAAAATCTTGCAGGAAGATTTCTTTGGGGAGCAAGAGCAGTTTTAACTATCAGGAAGCAAACTGAGGATCTGATGTAACTTTCCCACACTTGTCACTATCCACCCTATGTCACTGTGTTTCAGCCAGGGCCTGGTTAATTTACAACCAGACTAGTAGAAAATTTGAAGTACCTTGTTGGTACATGTCATATATTTGAATGAAATATAATTTTACAATAGTTCATTTGATTCTTATTGAATGTAAAGCTCTAGCCACGCAATGCAGAACTGGCTACTCATTTCAGATGAAGCAAAGACATGGCAAGCAATTTGCTTACTGTGGTGTTCTAACATGTTCTAAAACAATGAAATTGCTAATCAGACAACGCATAACATGGTGATATCAAAATGTGCCAAACACATAACTATTTTTCAAGTTTATTTTGCATCCAGTACTGACTCAAGAAATGTAAACTTGTTTATGAACGATGCAATGAACCAGTGAGTTAACCAGCACCTGAAATGGCAGTGCTGAAAAAAATGTACCCTTTGCTGAAATAATCTTTGTCACTAGTTACTTATAAATGAGGATGGAATTCATTTCCTCAACTCAAAAAGTTAGTTCTTTCAATTATTTGCCTAAGGTCTTCTTTAGTCAATGGAAAGAGATCAGTATCTCTAGAAGGCAAATCATTCTATGCCAAAACATGTTTAACACCAGACAAATAATTTTTAGATAGGTAAAGTTCAGCTAGGATTTATCTCTTTGCATCCAGTGCTAATACAAATCCACACTGTGATCCAAACGCCTGAAGGAAAAAGTCTGGTTCCAATTGGTCTGTTTTGCTACAGAGGAAATCTCAGTGTTTAACTCAATATCCAAATCCTTTTTGTTACTATTACCACTTTAATTTATTACATCAGTGGAGCATTTGCCAAAACCACACACACAAAGCCTTTATTAAGCGTGCAAACTAGACTACTTTTAGCTTTTTTTTCTTAGGTAGTTTTGACTTCTTCCTCTAAAATTATGCACAAGTTAGGCAGAAGGGATAAAATTAAAGATTCCATCTAAACACAACTTCTGCATGGTCCTACTGCACAAACTGTGCAGATAATGTAAGTTTTTCCTTTTTAAAAACCCTTTAAAAAACAGGTTTATTTTTGCCAAAGATAGTCAAATTTGAAGAATAAGCTTTAGTTAACCCTGTAGTCTTTTTTTTTTTTTTAAATTTAATTTAGACACTAGAGTCAATAGTGCAAACCAGAAAATTTAAATTAGTCATCCTGATTGAATCTCTGCAAGAAAGTACTTGTTGAGTCACTAGGACAAGTGAAAGCATGAACCACTAATTCTGTTAAAGTACATAATATCATACAAACAACTTGATGCTTAGGAAAATTTTGCAAAATAATGCAACAATCACATTTCAGGCATTTCTGATAGTGTAAGTGGGGGAATTAAGCTGTCCAAAAAGGTTTACTGAATTTACGTGTTTGGATCCTTTCTTCTTTGTATTTTCAAACTTTCTCAATGCATTAAGATTCCTTTACAGACTATAAAGGAATATAGTCGTAAGTGCATTGATTATGATGTTTTGGAAGAAGTCCCACAATTCAAAGAGAACTGTTCTGTTATACGCTAAAATCTTTTCTTAGGAATACTAGGGTTTTTCTAATGAGGTAGCACACTAAAGACATTTTGAAGGTCATCTATTCCTCAAGTGATTTAGGCACATGAGACCTTAAACATGTTTTGAATTTGGGAATTACTTTGAAACTTTAAAATCTTTTCAAGCAAGTTCTGTTGTCTAAAGACCAATTATTTCATACCTTGGTGGTTGGTTTATCAGCCACATTTCCTCCTAGGCGAAAGGCGCTGAGAGATAAGCTCCTTTAAATGCCCACAACCTAAAATACTGCCAGTACTCTGAAATACCAGAGCGTGTGCCCCAGAAGAGAACACCACCTGTGCCTGCGTCACCCTGGCAGACACTGTGGCATTTTAGCATAAAATCCCTCTCCAAAGCAGCCAGGCTCTGTTGGGCAAGCCAGACTGGTGGGGGAGTGCCGTCCTGCTTGGCACTACTGTCATGGAACAGGAATCTTAGCTGGTAGTAAAACTTAAAGCATTCAAAATAAAAAAACTACGGGGGTATTTTTCCTTATTATTTTCTTTTTTTTCAAACAACGTGAGAGAAAAAGATTGTTTTTGAAGCTGCGCTGTGGGTGTATCTTCTTGTTCTGAATCCATTCAGTGGCTCTGAGGGCTCAGTAGCTCCAAGAAACTTCTGTTCAAACCTTGAATGCTTTGAGGCCTGGAAAGGCCTGTGGCATAACTTAAATATTCTGTACAAAACATGATAATTTAAAAAACAATAATAATTAAAAAAAAAAAAAACAAACATCAAAAGAGGACCACCTTGCTTTAAAATCATGCTAACAATCATGCTAACATCCCAATAGCATAAATACTGCAGTTTTGTCACTTCCATCCTCAGTTGCCTACAAGTGAATAACTACTTTGTTCAAACAATTTAGCAAGGCCTCTGCTATCTCACTTTGCAAAATATGCAATATTGAATTCAACTCAGGTCCACCATTTGCATATAATCAATGCTAAAGTGTAAAAGGCAAAAAATCCTAGACTGACATCAGACACAGTAAAAATTTTACGTTTATGTTGAGTAAATCTTATCACTCCCTGTGCTTTGATTTTAATACAAATTAATCAAATTTATTTCAAGCTCTTCCATTCTGACTTCTGTTAAGCTTCCCTGCTCTGACCTACTCCACCCATACCTCATAGCTTTTCCTGCTGTACAGAACTTCCCATGGTCCCTATACCCACAAATGCTTACATTATTTACTTTTGTCACTGAGCCAGGGGAACAAGCACAGTAACCCCCTTAGCCACAACAACATTTGCAAACAGGCTGGACATCCAAAAAACCCATTTCCAGTTTGTTATGTTCCCAGAAATAAAAATATTATTTAGCCCAGTCAAAAACTTGTTCATTAAGGTAAGGCATAACTATTTTTCAAAGTTTCAGATGCACTTAAAGGTTATATGATACATTGATTCTTCATAAAAAGCCAGGCACCTTAATGTCTAACAGTATTGCTACATAGTAGCACACAAAGGATAAGAAATACCCTTAAAACAACTATTCAACTGGTCAAGGTATAGAGAGCAAACATTTTATGGAAAATATATTCTTTCATATAAGAATGCTTCTGGGTTGCTTATTAGAAAGTAGTAATGTGGTCTTATTGGAACTAATAGTGACTAAAAAAAAAGATACAGGTCTGCTTTCAAAGGGGAAAAAAGTGACATAAAGAGACAACTTCCATCCAAAAGAGAAAAAATATTGTACAGGATCTTATACCCAGAAGTTTATTCCTGACTGATCCAACAGACTAACAACAATCTGGGTTCTTCTCTGTATTTCACAGCTGGGCGTCATCCCATGAACACAAGCCCCATACAGCTTCCTTTTTAATAGTTACAGGGGTAAAAATAAATAGATACATTAAAAAGGTTACTTGATCCTGTGAACATGATGCAAGCTGGATATTTGTTAAGATTACTTATCTCACTAAGAGAATTATAATTTCAGGGTTTTTTATTTCTATAAATCTGAGAGGCATATTACAGAAATACACAAGCAATCCCATTGCTCAGTCATAAATTACTTGAAGTTTTTAGAGAGAAAGGGAAATTAAAATTTTAGCCTGAAGAAGCCAGATCGTCACAGCTCACTGAGAAGAAAAATAAAGGATCATGAACTAGTGGTATTTTAAGAAGCTGTTATAGTTGCTGTTTTAGAAGTACTGAAGGCGAAATATCTAAACAAAGGATTTGGGTGAGGGAGGAAAGTAAGTAAGTAAATAAATAAATAAAAGTGGCGTTGCCAGCTTGTGCTCATCCCCAGAAGACGACTCAAACCTATCTGTCAAGCCAACACCGCTTTATACACATCCTCCCTCTGCAGCCTCTCTTCGTATCAGTGTTTTCAGCCAGAACAGCCAACAAGTGTTATACAATACTGGTTACTCAAATAAGCGAGCGAGCCGTAAAAGGAACTTCAAATTTGGCAGTATAAGCAGAAGTGAAAACCAGATGCTGAAGATGAACTGAGGATACAGAGCAATATCAAGAACATCAGAAATATGGAAATGCAACTGAAATATTTAGAAAGAAAAAGAAGGAAATCCCAGTACAAACTACCAATCTAATTACTTAAAACGTACTTCAGAGACAAAAGGAAATTTTACAAACACACTCAAGAATTGGCTAATAACTTTAGCTGAAGAATAGTACAGTGAACTTTTTAATATATGTAAAGATAATTAGGGTTCCACAAATAAGACAGTAAGTGTCCCATGGTCATTAAGTTGTGAGGAAAGAAGCAGGATGAAGAGAAACAATGGAGAAGAGAAAGAGTACAAGACTTCAGGTGGATGCCTTTGGCATGTAAGTACACACAGACAAAAGCACATACATATGTCTACACACAGAGGCACCCAAGAAGAGAGCAAGTCTGGCTATGATGATCCAGGATGAGCGGAGAAAACAAACTATTTTGTGAGGAACATTTGCATAGTGAAACAAATATCCAGCTCATCTGTTAATCCAAAACGTCATTTAAAAATAACCACTGACACCCACCATCTATTGTGAGTGTTCTCCAATTTGAAGCATAAATCAAAATAAAATCAAATAAAATACTAATCAGAAATGAGGCGTATTAGATCTGTAATATATGCAGGCTTCAGCAGCTTAGCATTTCCTAAGCTTGGATGACAGCGTATTTGTTTACGCACAGTATTATGGAAGAGTCAAATCTAGACAGATGCACAAGGATTCAGAAGGAATAACCAAGAACCCAGCATTTAATGTAACTCTTCCTGCCATAGCAAAGGAAGTTATCTCGGCAGAGATCCTCTTCCCCTTTGGTGCAAGGTAAGAAATGAATCCCTTTTGTATCACCGCCTTGTAGTGTTTGTGGCTGACATTTGCAGTGCACCACAGCAGTTGTTGTGAGAAGCTAGGAATAAGATCATAAAGACCTACCACAGAATTTGAACTATTTGCAAAAACCATTGATATATTTAGTAGATAAGCAGGGATTTAAATAAGGGCTACATATAAGACAAATTTTTAGCCTAAATACCCTAAATATGTTTACATATACTGTGTAGAATAAGGTACTGTTGTGTTGCAATTATAAAYGCTAGGGTTTCGTACTCAGAAGTTTTTGTAAAAGCTTAAAAACAAATAAGCAACAAACCTCAAGCCGTTGTGCTACTGAACTTGTACAGAACTCATTAAAGTCTGTTGAGAAGAAATCATTAGCATGCGYGTAAGTAACCAGTCGAAGTCCAAGGATCATCACCGGGCAGCAGTTAATCAGCCCCTTCAATGACGAGAAAGTTCAGGAGGCACTAACTCCCTCCTGCTCCTGCACACAGAGGTGCTCTTTGCCTCCCGCCTCACTTCTGTTTGAAAGGAAGGTGGAAGATAAGCCTGTCTGAACTGACATACCAGGGGTTTCTGTAGGACTGGCTCTGGGCAGTTTACTGGGAAGCTGAAGCAAACACAGCCAACCAAGCAAGCACGCCGCTGTACGTCCCACTCTGCGAAAAAGGTGTACCCATAACTACAGATCAAGCAGAGAACAGTAGAAGACGCTGACTGTCAAGGAGGGAATCACACAAAAAACCACAACGCGACACCAACACACGCACACGTGAAATTCTCCTTGATTCCCTTTCTTGTGGCAGGTGGTGCTGGGGTTTATCCACAGTATGAAGAAAGCTGATGTGTCCTTATGAATACACAAATATATCCCACAGGTGTAACTTTCAATATTCTTCCCCAGGCAGTGCAAAGGAAACATTTTCTTTACCAGCACAGTGTCACTGCTAGCAGGCCCGAGGCAGACCAAGGAATTGCTGACATTGTCTGGAGTCAGATACCGGAGGCCAGTGTGACTTCAGGAGAGCACGCATCCCCTACAGCAAACACGCAGCTGTCTTCAAAGCACAACTGGCCAAAGCAAAACCACTCCTTGGGAGAGGGTGCAAAACAGCGAGTCACTTGTAGCAGGTATTACTCTTGTTTCTTGATATGCTACTGAAGGACACGCTGATACTACGTTTGAGAACAGGTAAAAATATGCGCACAAAGTGGCTGGAAACTTTACCCTTTCGGAGTARCACATGTCCTTTGGCCCTTACCCTACATATAACAACACTAAAGGCAATGGAGGACTTCAGGAAAAGTGATGAGCAACATACTAACTGACAAAAAAGCAGCCCGTTCTGAGGTGCATAAATGTATTTCTATACGCATTCTTGTGCGCACAATGTATATCTACTTAAATTTCCTAACTTAAACTGTAGAACCAAGGATCTTATGTCAACTTTTACCTAGCTGGAAAGACAAAAACTGTGCAGCAATTGTAATAGTTCTGTGATGAAGACCGTTTCAACATAACTTTTTTATATGTCTAGTCACCAAAAAGCAGTAGTTTTACCTCTTAATATTAAGCAATGCCCAAGGTATCCCAGTGGGAGTGTTGAAAGCAGGTAGCAATTTCTCTCCAAGCTCCACTGCCTTTTTTCGGAAAACCTAGAAGTTAAGAAGAAACAAAGTCTTGGAAAATGCATTGTAGCTCCCACTAAATTAATTTAGATAATACTGTTATTGAGCGTATAGTACAGGTCATCTCGGCACAACGAACATCCCTGTTTTTTTAGTGACGTCAAAGGAACGAAGCAGCACAACCGGTTTTCCATTACACACAGTAACGGGGGAACTCCCACAGCAGGATCACACAGTGACGATGCCCAGATGACCTGCATCTGGCATGACCAGCATCCAGCCAGAGACATCAGCGTGGTCAGACCCGCTCCGGTTTGCGCAGAGCTGCTTGCGTGCTCCCTGCCACGCCTGCCAGGCGCTCTGGGGTCAGGGAGGGGGGCCATTAGCCGGGCATGCCGCTGGACCCAGGCTGGCTCGCAGGCAGCTCCCTGCCCCCAGGGACACCTCCTCCCGGAGCCGTGGGGACGCTGCCGCAGAAACACCGTCTTTGCTCTGTGTGAGGTTTGTTAACGGTGGCTCAGCGTGCTGTGGGAACCCGGGCTGGATCGCCATGTACCTGACGTACTGCGAATGTGCTGCACGGGCAATCTGCGGCAAAAAAAAAAAAAAAAAAAGAAAAGAAAAATTTTATTTTTGCAGCACCACAGTCTTATAGACTCAGCTGGCTTATACCCAGATGGTATCAATGCCATGATTAATCAAAAAATTGGAATATACCCCTACAGATAACTGAGACTTAACTGGTCTTTAGCATGTGAAGAGTTTCAGATTTCATCTTAAAAACAAGAAGTGGAAAGACCCCAATTGCTTAACATGTACCCACAAGGACGACAAACAATTTAACATCAGGAACTTTTATGTTCAGAGTAATAATTACAAAGCTAGAACAAAGAGGATTTTGCTCTCCTTCAACTGACAGCTCAACTCAGGTTACATTAACCTGACTTTTTGAGCACTGAGTGCTCTAGTAAGAAAGTTTTTAATTAGAAGCAATATTGTTCCAACTTAAATATAGAAACCTATTTAGTGATTTCAATATGTGGATGTTCAAGGCCTATTTGCGTGGAATTACACTGGGATCCTGCACAACACTGAAAGGGATTATTATCCCAGGTGTAGTAGCCAAAATAGCAAAGTCACCTTCATCGTTCTCTCTTTCTAATAATGGCTCCCTTCAATTCATCCCCCCCTCCCCGACATATTTACAATTAATTTTTATTTATTTATGTATTAGAAATCAACTTGTACATCTGATGCATCTCACAGTGGAGCCAAGTACGGCACAGCAAATTTTCGGAGAAGGAAAAAAAATGCATATATGTTTATGTGAATACATAAATAAGACATTTGCTGGAAACTTCTCTCCACATAGATAAAATTCAATTTATAAAATCCCCCTTTCTAAAAGCCACTTTGAGTAAAGGTTTTTATTATTGAAAAATACATGATCAGGAGAGAATATAAAACTCTGAGATAATCACATTACCATAAAGAAGGTCCAGACTACCTCACAGTCTCTTCAATATGACACAGATCTCAAGATTTCTGTGACAACAGTCCAAGATTTAGAATTACAGTACAAGGTATTTTGAGGGAGGCTAAGTAATTTGAAGCCAAATGATGGCTGGAGTCAGAAAACTTTTTCGAGTGGATTGCATGTGAGTGCTGGGAGAAACTTGAAGCAAGGCAGCCAGTAAAACAATTTGCTTGGAAATCCCTTCATAATCCACATTAATTCTGACTTCCCGGTTTACCAATTGTGTGGATTCTGCTGAGAATTAGTGATGGATTTGTGACCTTCATTCAGCACATAGTTCAGTCTCCCCAAGGGTTAAAACCTTGAGGGACACTCAGAAACAGTTGGTGCAGAACATAATTATCTCTTAGTAGACTTCCTTGAGAGGAGCCAACAACACTAACCCCACCAGGAGCACACAAGCTTTCCCCTCCTTACACTGCGCAGCCACATTTTTTCACCTTGGCCTGTTGAACCCAAACCTATGCTTTGCTCTTTCAGCACAAGAGAGGCCTCCTCAGCCTTTCACAACATATGGTGCGATCAACCCATCAGCTTACCTTAGCGTCTCTGCCCTGAAACACTGAAATATTAACAGGAGAGCGGTTACGGTGACCCTCCCAAGCAATGGGAACACAAGGACCCCGAATTTCTGTAGAAGCATCTGCTGCGCAGCATAAAACCCTATCTTTTGCCATACGTAAGGGGGGTAGATATATTATTTTATGGAATGTGGTTAAAGGTGCCGTATGTACTCTTTTTAGATGTGTATTTAAGGACAAGAGGAGATCTCCCTTTCAAAAAGCACATACATATTTAACCATAGCAGTGGCAGCAAGGCTCAGTAACTGCTGTACCYTACAGGCTGTATTAATCCTTCATCATTAAAGCTCAGAAAGAGGTCTGTTACAATAATTGCTTCTGGACAAAAATGTAACATTTTAGTATCTTAATCAAAGATTTGATATACAGTGCTTTACTTTCAAATATTTCTACCAACTTTCACATACTTTTTCAATTCTATTGTATTTCCTTTATAAATTAACAACCCAATTTCTTTCAAAATAAAATTGCCTACTTCATAGAAATGTCAAAAATAACAGTTATCAAAAAATAAACATATCCGATACGAAGCAGTAAGGAAATACTGTTCCACATATGGATATGCAAGGACAGTGTAATTCACTCCTGATAAGGACAGTGCTCTGAACACCAACATTAGAACACACAGTGAAGCTGGCGTTCTAACTTCTTTCTTGTCCAAAATGCACCTCTTCCAATGTAGTAAACAATTTTCCTAGTAGGCAGCTAGGAAAAGAGAATTAAAAAATTATTTTTAAACCATCATACAATTTTGGAACAAGTCTTGAGGTGAAGATACACTTCTTGTTTACAAGAGAATTTCAACAGGTTATTTACTAATGCATGCTAGTGATTTTCCTTCCCCTTCCAAAGGTAAAAAAAAAAGTCAACTATGGACATTATCCAATTTTATCTCTAGGGCTAATTTAACATGGCTGAACAACTGACTGCTAAATCACTACCTATTAAGTAGAACAGCATAGGCAAGAATGACAAGAATACAACAACACTCTGAATGACTGAACACGATAAATAGCAACTTCATGCAGCAAAATTATGCTCTTTCAGCAAGGGTAAAAGGGTGAAGATTAATAAAGGAACCACTTTATTTTTCAATTTGCAGCTTTAACAGTTAAAAAATAATAATAGGAAAAGCAGGTGTTGTAATTATTGCACACTGTCCACAATGTTCAGCGTATTTTTCTTTTGCAGAAACTTCTAATATTGGACAAGAAATAAATATTGTAGAGGGTAAGATTTTTTTTTTTATAATAAAAGTAAATAAACAATAGAAACTTCTACCTAAAACCTCTATTGCAGACATGAGTTTCAACTTTTTGCCAAGCCCTAATCTCTCCCCACTATCACTCAGTAAAGTCATTTTTTGGTAAGCAAAAAGTATGACAGCCATTACTGAGATGCACAGACTAAAGGCAGAAATGACAGAGCACAAAACCGAGAGACATTATATATAATAAAGGAAAAGATCTACTGCAAAATTTCCCATCCCAGTGGTTATCTTGAGAGGCTCGAGGACTTTTCCTGGCTTCTCCTAATGGATGCTCAGCCAGCAGGAACGAAGGCTTGCTTACACAACGTACTCCAACTGGATCAGACCTGGCAGAAGCTGTCACGGTCCCATGCCTGCACCCACCCTTCACCCCACACTTAGTTCTCATGGTTTAAACATTTACCTACAAGTCTACAAACCACTCCCAAGAGCTCCATGACTTGCTCCACTGCTCTATCATATCTAGGCTGCATGCTTTTTAAGGAAGAGGGACTGTGGAGTTATTTCCCTGACATATCAACTGTCCCTTCATCAGGTGATGCAATGAATAAGCCACACCGTCATCAATCCCTTCTTTTAAATTGAGGATTCAAAGGAAAGTATTGTGGCTACCTTTAAAAAGCAATGAAACCACCAAAAATTGCACTGACATTTAACTCAGCTAGATACTATACTACAACAAAGAAAATTATTCTAAGTGAAGCATTGTGATTCAGGAAAGAAAATGATAATTGAAACCAGTCAGAAATATATGATCAGTATGTAATACTATAAAGTTAGGTAGGATATTAAATGCTTTCTCAAGCATTTCTCTCTAACCTAATTTTTGCCAGAAGACAGATTTTGGATGCAAGGTAATCCTTCTTTTTAAACTCAAAGTATTATTAACATTTTTTAAAAGGTTTATGTAAGACCTCTAACAAACTTGTATGATATTGATTCTCACTGTGTGAAGGTCTTGCGTAAGAAGTCTCCTCCGTGGTATAAATACACAGACTCCTTCACACTCTGCAGTCCTACTCATAATTAAAATTAGCACTCAAGCAAATTAGATACAATAGATTACTCAGAAGACAGAGTTACTATATTTTCTATTGAGATCTCTGTTTATATTAGTAGGCTATGAATTGTTAGTTAAAATAAGCTCAATGCTCAGTAAAGCAGCACCTTTGTTGTCCTTTGAGTTACCAGTCTCAAGTGCCTTACGAACACAAAAGTCACACTGTACCCTGTCACCATTACTCCAAGCCAGCAATTCTTCGAACAACATTTGAGTATGCAGTAACACGTAAACAAGAAATCCACCTCACTGCTGCGCACACGCAGCTTTCCTGTCACTGTCTGTTTGTTCCACAGGCAACACACATACCAAGCCAGGGAGCAAAACATTATTTTCTTGCTCCATTAGATGTTCTTAATTATTTTTGAAATACATATAAATATTTTTTGGTCTTCATAAGGGAGAACAAACTAACTTGGGAACTTCCCTACCACACCACCACTGCACAAGCTGCTAGGAGGTATGCTTTTGCACGTACCTATGCACATCRTGATTCCCAATGCCAAGACTCATCCACATCCTCAGCAACTATAATCTGCATCTTTCATTCTAGTAGGACTGCTAGCACTATTACTGGAAAAGGTAAGGAAAGTAACCACATTTACATATACAGTACTTCCATCAGCAGTTTTCCCACAGTAATTGTTTTTCTAATAAAAATTTCCTTATTTCTCTCAAATGTGACCTTAATTCAGTGAGGCACTCTTGCTTAGAAAAGCAGTTTGGGCATGGGTTTTTTTCGGTTCTGCTTACTTTGTGCCACTGATGCAAATGCAGAGGTTTGGGGCATGAATTAGGACGGAGAGCCAAACTTTGGATGAAAAGAAGTTGTGAACTGAATGAACTAAGTTTTCCAAATACTCATTTAATTTAAAGCAGTTACTCACATTCTCTACACAATCTTGTGGCATGCAGACATCAAAGTGTGTTTTGTGATCTTTTTAAATGGATTTAGAGAAAAAGTCTTTTCTTTTAAAAGAGATTGTTAAACATTCAGAACCGCGTTGCCCATGTTAGAAGACCCAATCCCACAATCAGATTTTACAGACTTTTGTGTCCATTATCAAAACTTCTTAGGGAAAACAGTGTTCCCACAGAGAAATGAGGATCTGCCTGCAAAGATGCAACCGCAGGGCTAAGATCAGAGCTGTCATTTGGTGAGCACTGGCTTTCATTATAGTGCAAGAATGTTATCTCCTCTGGATAAACAAAAACATTTCCTCTAACTGGAATGACAAACCCCTTTGAAAACGTTAGATTACCTCATCATAGATTTAATTGCTGTTGCTAATCAGGAAGAAAACACAGGAAACAAAGAAATATCTTAGAATTGCATATGAGGCATGTATAATTAAAAAAGAGCATAACATGGTACAATATCATAAATTAAAGAACAGCCAGAATTCTGCCTTAAAAAGTCCTCCATAYGAGGGAAACCAGAAGTTAAATTTTAACACCAGAGGAAACAATCCTATTTTTAAATTTTTTTTCAGTCAACAAAGACATTTTGTCCACATTTCTAATTCTGTCAAATTAAGCATTTTTCATTTTTGTTTTATATTTACAGATAGAAACTGACAAGTCACTAAGTAAGATTTATTGCTTGCTTTCCTGTACCTGACTGCCTTTCCCAGTAGGGTAAGGAATGAATATTTCAGTGCAAAAGCAGGAAACGAGAACAGAAAAATGAACAGGGACAGACTGCGTTGCTGCTCTTCAGAACACTGAATAAAAATYCTTTCAGTGTAACAAACGTTGATTTAGGTTTAAAGCAATCTGCTAACAAAAACGGAAATCTCGTAGAAGAACTTGTTCCAATACCTTCTTCGCTGAAAGACAACCCAGGATTTTTGCTATGTTTGCATTTGTTTTATTTCTACAATGAAAGATTAGAAATGCTACAAAAATTGTGGCGCGCACACACCTGACATACCAGCATACTTGAAATAGCATAAGCTGAATTCTTCCACTATCTTCAATACCAAGTGATATCATGCTTAAGTGTTGTATTATTTGAAACCATTTCCTATAACATATTTTCAGTGTTTATGACACCTGGATAAGTYACCCAGCTGCTGGCATTAATTCAACAGCAATTACTGCTTTTACAGTTACTGTCACCTTGACACTAGCAGGTGGTTTTGTGTTTAATTTCATTCAGTCCTCACTTACTCCTGGCTGAGCCAAGTCAGTTATGAATTATCTGTGCTACAAGGTGAGGAGACAATTAATAACATTTCTGGAAACAAGCGTTGTAATGAGTCATGTCAGTGTGGTAACCAGTACCAACAGAAGGAGCCCAATGGACTTCCTTTAGGACCTTCACAGCTGTAGTGGTATTTATTGTACACCCAGATCCAGAAGTGTCGAGAGCAAGTTTTGAGCATTTTCCCCAGGAAACAGACTGGGTCCAAGACCAACTTGCTAGCTCTGGGCCAGCCCTGGTCCTGCTGGACCTGAGCGAAGTGCACGTGAAATGCCAGGCCAATGCATGAGCCCACCTCCAGCCCAGGGCAGCACCCAACCTCATGTCTTCCTACCAGGATACAGAAGAGGACAGTGCGTTAAAAATGAGCRGCTCCGCTTGAGGCTACACCTACAGTGGTCAAAGACAAGCCAGAGCTAATCAGCATGACTGCACGCGCTGACACCAGAGTCAGCATCATGCTCTTCAGCACTCTCAGTTTTGGGAAGACTTTCTGGTTTGTAAGCATTGCGTCAGACCCAAAGCACCTTTGCCCACCTATACTACTTTGCTCAGAGCTAATAAGCCTCCCCTCAGCCCCCAAGACCAGAGGGTCACTGATGGCTGAGCAGAGCAGGCCTGGCTCTCCTGAGGTTGCACCAACTTGGAGCTCGGAGGCTTGGCTGGATGCAAGATGTTTCCCTACAGAGGCAAGGGGGTGCTTCTGCACTAAACGCCCTAAAGCATCCCATACTGCCTGTGCTGCCCGAGCCAAAGCCACCAACAGGGGCATCCCAGGCATTCTCAGCCTGGACAGCAAAGAGCTGACTATGCGCTGGAAATTTAAATCAGCACCGTTTCCATAAAAGCACAGTGAAGGCAACAAAGCGTGCTTTAGTTCCTTTACAAAGCATGGTTTGTCACACCTTCACCTGAGAATTTTGACCGGACAGAGCAGCATTTTATTTTATTGAGAATTTAAACAAGTCACCCCATCCCTGGAGATTAGCAAAATGCAACTGGTCGGGTTTCTATCCCATCGGGATGCCAGCAGAGGGAGCACAAGTTAAGCTGTTACACAGCACAGTGCAGGGGCATCTTGGGGTTAGGAAATATCAGAAATCCCAGGAAAAGGACTAAATATAAAAAACCAAACAAACAAACAAACAAACAAAAAAACCAACACCAAAAACTTAGTTTGGTAAATAATCTCAGATGCTCCCCTCTCATTGAAGTTCTCAAAGCAGCACTAGTTTTCATACAAATCTCTCCCTCACACATATAAACAATATCACAGCAGGAGGAGTGTTTCATTTAAAAATAATGACAATCTGTAGCCATTCCCACAGTCCTGCTCAGCATCTACCGGCATACAGTGCTGGGCTGGAACATGTTAAAAGACAAATGGTTTTCAGTGGAGAGACCCGGGAAAATATAGATCCTGTAGTAAAAGGGGACTTTCTATCCCAATCTAAGGCTGAAACAGCCACAGGGTAGTATTTATAATGAGATCTTCAGTACGGGAATCCAAAGCTTATATTTTGACACATCTGTGAGAGCGACAGGCATCAGAGTGCTCAAACCTTGCGAAAGCTCTTGGCACCCMAGTTTCCAGCTTCTGAAAATCGTGATTGTAAAAGTATGCAAAATAACCTTACTGGAGAGATTCAGGCAGCTTGTGGTATCTGTGAGCAACAACTCTCTCACCTGCAAACTGCTAGAACAGCATGTGTATTTTTCACAACTTGAGGAAATAACAAACACGGGTAAGCTTTTAGATTTGTACTGCCCTTTCCAGAATACTCCAGTATGCTGGTCACCAGCTCGTAGAAGCAAATCCACTTTAAAAAGATGCTTATTACAAAAATTAATTACATTTTTGGAGGGAAAAAAAAAAAATTAAAAATTCCTTCCTTTATTCAATTAGCCTTTTTTGTTATGGTTTCACTGACGGCAAGAAAATTAGTTTTCTTTTCTAGCTGATTATTGTACCAAAGAAATCACACAGTACCATGAAGAGTGTCCCCCTGTAGAAAAGACTGTAGAGAACTTAATCAAATGGAAGTAACTGGATTAGTGAGAGATTTCCAGATTTAATCCAAATGTACATAGCAACAAGCACAAAACCCCTCAAGTTATCAGCAGTAGCTAGTACATGTAATTACTTCAGTTGTTTTTTAACTAAAGAATTTCTAAGTAGATATATTGTGTTTGAAAATCTTATTTTAGGAAGGCCAGTAATAAATGATACAAACTGGCAGAAATAAGGCAAGGCATAAAACAGAGAAACACTTAATGTTCAGTAACTTATACACATCCGACTTGCACTTTAAAATTGGAATGAAGGAAGGAATTGCTAACTAACTGCAGAGTTAAAAAAATCATAAAGAAGAGTTTGTTCCAGTTATATTTAGTTATTTCCTTTTGTGCTACTCGTGTTCTTAAGATTGCTTACACCGACATAAACTCCAAGAACTATTTAACAGGAAGAACTTTTAGACCACGAGAAAAAAAGTAACTGCTAATTTATCTACTAATGTCAAGAAAGCATTAGTTTTTTTAAAGCTTGTGTATACTTGCACAATTACAAGTTTAGCTACAACCCATTAGTGCCTGGAAAGCTCATGAACTGACCATTTAATAATATCTCTGTTGTGACAATTCAAGAAAAGGTGGTTATGAATGTAGTAAACAAACTTTAACGATTGCCTGTAATAAAAGGAATTTGTTAGGTGTAACAGCCTTTGAGAATTCCTCACCCCAAACTCAGGGCAGCCTTAATTTTTCAAGAGGTGCGATACACAGCATGCACAATGAGTAGTGAGTTGGATTTGCTGCGTATGTGCAGATCAACTGTGCACTGGCAGCTGGCTCCCGAGGCCCAAACCACAGGTAACGACACTCACGCTTACAAAAGCGGYGCTCAAATCTTAAGATTCTGAAATCCCACACCACCCCAAATAAATAAATTATGAAACAGCTCAGTGTCAGTAAATCAGTGTCAAAGATTTGGGATGCCAGTCTTGCGTCCTGTCAGCAACAGAAAGCCTGGAATCCCAGGTCTCCAGTCAAATAAAGCATGTGTTTCTAGCAAGGGCAGATGGCAAGGTAGCAGGCATTAAAACTGTCAGCAGCCCATGACGGAGGACTGAGCCCACACCTAAGAGCTAGTGGAAGTTTTAAATCTCTGTTTTTATCCGATACCCATGTAAGTGGAACAGGATATTAACCCACTATATATGTATTAACACTATGGTATGTCCTGCTCTGAACAACAGGCAGCACTGTAAGAGGCACCACACAACTGCACAACTAAAGGATGAACAGACACTATCACTAAAAAACTCCTTCCCAAGACCCCTCCATCCCCAACAAAACAAAACCCCCTCAAAGCTGCAGAAGTCCAATATTCAAATGCTTGGATGCTGGTGAGAGACACTGTCAGCCCTAGAAGCAACTCGTAGACTAACACCAGGCAAGGATGTCAAGAGCACAAAATATGTCACGTATTTAGTGCTGAGGTCTTCTACAGTTAAGAAAGATGATACATGTATTTGAAAATATATTGGATGCAAGTAAATACGAATGGAATTAAAAATATGGCATATACAATGGAAACTCATTATATTGTGAAGCGATACAGAAAACATCTGGATGTCATCTTAGAGGTTTGTGTTTTTCCTGATTAAGGAAACAGCTGCCTTAGTAAAATCACTCATATCCACCAGTAATGAAGAGTATCTTTTAGCACAATTCCTCTGTTAAGCCACAAGCATCTGCTTCCTAATTTTCTTTTTATTTAATCTTGTGTACCCAGCCCAAGTGCTGTAACAACAAATTTAAATAGCTGCCTCATTTTACATCTTGCAAGCTATCATATCTAAACAAAGAATAGCACTTTGCATATGAAACTCTCCTTTCAAGCAGGTGACCGTTGAGAGGTGATTTGCAACACCATCTGTGTGAAAGCAGGGGGTGGGGTGGAGGAGCCTAATAAACTTTGCATGGTGAATCAATAATTACATACTTAATGTAGCATAAAGTGCTAACATAAGATTCATTCCTGGCCTTGTAAATTCAACTGTATCTTTTAATTCCAATACCATCAAGTGATTTAGAGTGATGCCTTACTCTAAAGTACGCTCCTAGACCACTGTGGCAGGCACTGAAAAGGCTAAAATCACTCTGCGTAGGTAAAGGATATTCTATTTGCTTTTTAATGTTAACTTAACAGCAAATGGAGAGTTGTTTGTTTCAGCCAGTGTTACATGATACTTTTAAGTTTGTTCCAGCTGTTAATGGAAAGAGTTTTAAATTATGCTTATCAAATATACAAGTATAACAACGTGAACAGGATACCAAGTATGCCTACTTTAATTGTTCTTCTGCTCATTTTTTTTCTAACTTCATTTACTCACTTTAATATTTTACTCCAACATCAGAATAATAGCTTAATGAAACGACTCTCAACAGTTGGAATCAAAAGGGTCCTTGGACAAAAGGGTCCAAGGCTCAGGATCTCCCATATTTTGCCATCTTCCTTGAACCGACCACTACCTAATGGGTACCTGCAGAGCAAATCTGGTCAGCTCGCCGAGCCAATGGAAAAAAATAACTACTCTGCCTTTTTGCTCTGGTCCCCCTCAAAAGGGCGGTCTTCCTGAATCACCACATAGTCTCAATCTGACATCATCACAGGTATTTATAGCACTCAGAGGCCAGTCCTCAAAAGGTTAAAATTTATACTGACAATGTCCTCAGACCAGGTAGCACAGAGTAGCTCTTCTCCAGCCAGCTCAGGGTTTGTTCCTTCTGGTGAGAGTTACTCCTATTGCTGTAGAGCAATTGTCGTGGGTCTGCAGTGGTAGTGCCGTGGCCCTGAGAAAGGGAAGTTTTCCTTTTCCCTGTTGCTTTCACACAAAGCGCTCCAGACAGCCAAGGGGCTGTGCTTTCAGGAAGCTGTGAGTGAAAGTTCACAAAATCACAGAATGGTTGAGGTTGGCAGGGACCTCTGGAGGTCATCTGGCCCAACCCCCCTGCTCAAGCAGGGCCACCCAGAGCCAGTTGCCCAGGACCATGTCCAGGCAGCTTTTGAATATCTCCAAGGATGGAGACTCCACAATCTCTCTGGGCAACCTGTGCAGTGCTCAGTCACCCTCACAGTAAAAAAGTGTTTCCTGATGTTCAGAGGRAACCTCCCGCATTTCAGGTTCTGCTGAAAGTTACATATATAAGTGTTATACGTATATTGTGGCACAGCGTTAGGGCGTGTACAGGGCAGTGTCATAGTATAGTCCTAAGTGACTTTTGTCCAAGCTATAGCTTCAGTAGACACTGGAACAAACTATTTATCAACAAGAGTCTCCTCTTGTAAGGTAGTAGTGGCTTGCTTTAGAAAGAAGCAAGGAGTAAACTAATAATAACTGTAATAAGAACAACTAATAACTAGCGAACTACATGCAACGCAGGTGACAAAAGGATTAGGGCAAGGAACAAAGCAGGATGAGAATCCAAACTGACAAGTTTGAATACCGAAGTTTTAAAAACAAGCATGGGCTTGGGCATTGGGCACAGAATTACAGAGTTCCAGGCTTTACACAGTCTTCGTTAAACACAAAAAGCTTAAGCAGTCTCATTTGCATTAAAGTTTACTCTAATGTCCTTTACCAGAGATTCTCTGTTCCTCTTCACGCATCGGCAATTCCACTGACCATTAATTTGATGTGTTCATGGATACAAGAAGAATAAATTGAAAACTACTCTTTTAGAGTGTTTCTTCTACTCTTTAAACATATATACCAAACATAATGAGTATTCACTGAAAATTAATGTTGTATATTAAGGCTGTCCCGTCTTTAAACAGTAAAGCGCTTCTTTTAATCCTTATGCTAGGATTGAAGCTGACATGGGAATTTCCAGATTTTGTGATCTCAGATGCTGGAAACATCATAAATATCTTAAAAAGTAACAAGATCACAAGTACAAAGACAGTGCCAACTGTCACTCTGTTAGATTTACAGCATGGATCACTTAGGAACAAGCCATTTGATCATAAAACTCTCTCACTGATCTTCCTCTGCCACCAGCAGCTACAGACTACTTCTGTTTCACTTTTATATATATGGAAAAGGAACCAAGAGTTTTATCTGTTCTGGCCCTAATGTTTCAATGGTTTCTCAGATTACAAGTAAATGTTGATGACTGTCACAACCACTAATGTCACAGAAACTACCTCTTTCATTTGTTTTGGTAAATTCCATTAAAAACAATGGGATTGAGAAGGTGCCATTTGGGTAAATTCAGCCTGGATTTGCAACTATGCAAACAGCTTAGCTTGACTCCGTGACAGGTGAATTTTGTAACACTAGCAGTTGCACTGATGATGCATCCCTCAGAACTTATTTTTCAGGGGAGAGGAACATATTAAAATTTAGCATACTCTGCAGGTTCCTTCCTCTACAAGACCTCTGACACACCGTCTAGCTGGCTTTTTATATAAGTAATGTAACAAGAAGAAACTTCTTTTGTATAGCAGGAAAAGAAGATGATGGTTTCTTAACTCAGTGCTTGCTTTCTTATTGTTGAGATTTCTCTGAAAGACAGTCACTGAATTGTCTGATGAATAATGGGCACATACAAAACTAATCTAAATAAAGTGCTTGTGTATTTTCCTTAAATTAAATATAAGAAATGTGAACTCTCTTGTAGGTCTTTTTATGTAAGCCAAACAGGAGGCTTCAAGAGAGAAGAACTATGATTTAAGAAGCTGCTTTTATGTTTTAAGTTAAATCATCAGGCAGACTAATTCAATTCCTTTCTGTTTACTGTAAGACTATTTCTCTTACTGGACAAGCCATAAAACTAAAGTGACTAAAATATAAGGAGGCAAGCAGATATTTCCAATTCTTAAGAGTCAGAAACAAGTGCTCTGACTGAAGAGCAGTGCTGCCAGCAAGTCATAAATTTATGAGCAATTCAACTGCTTCTCTGAATTCCCTGCAGTTAAAACTTTTTTTACAGTTAAACCTCAAAAATCATTGCTATAATTAAACAGCCATAAGATGTTCTCTCCAAAGATTAACATTATTTTTGAATTCAGTGTATATTTGGAGGAAATAATGGTTAGAAGTATTCATAAAGATTTCGAGTATGCATATTAGCATATATAGGTATCATTACATTGTTTTCCATCCCCCCACTTGAAGCAAGGGGAAAGAAAAAAAGAGACATGACAGTCATGTAAACTCTCTCCGTTTTTACCAAAAGTCATGACATGGCTTTAGTGTTTTATTTTACTGTTTGACTGAACACTTCACATAGCCATTCCTAGAGAGAATACTTTGCAGGTTTCACTAAATTATTTTTATATTTGATGGTATGTAAATTAAAACATTACAGTACCTTAACTGTAATTTCAAGTTGGAGCTAGATATATAAAAAAGTCTTAACAAGTATGATTTAGAAAAGGGGCATCTTAGCACCAGCTACACTCATTACTTCTATCACCAACTGTCATAGTCYGTCAGGAAAAAACTGGTTGAGCAAACAGTTCTTCTCGCTATCTCAGTAAGTCTTTACTTTTGGCCTTGGGTCAGTTAATAACCATATTAACTTAACACACAATCTTCAAGCAGATCAGAAAGGCTGATGGCATTTAACATCAGAGTAAGTCTGCCCAGATGTGCGGAGTACCATCCCCATAGTCTCCCGCAGCAGTGTGGCAATGTTTGCCCAGAGCATCTCCGCAGTTATTGATCTTGCCTGGAATCAGGAAGATTATTTGTTCTTCCCTCTAGAATATAAATGGAAATAAAAGCAACTCTGGAGAGAAAAGACTGAGCACAGACTGAACGATGGTTGTAAGAGATACCCTACAAGCAGCAAATGCTGATGAGAAGGTTTGAGTTATTCACTGGTTTTGCATGATAAAAGGAAAAAGATTGAAATTGTCTGTATACTATGAATAGTGTTTTTAAGAACAAGTTGGGGAAAATAGCATCCTTTAAGAAACGGCATTGTGAGCTGCTGACTTTGTTCTGCAGCTGTTGGTTTGAAGAAAACAAAAAGGAGTTTTCAAAGAAAAATGGAAGGGAATGAATTTCACAGCATATCCTTTTCACATGATGATCCTGAGGATCTACTGGACTGTAAAATTATCTAGTCATGCTTGCAAAAATTAAGGACAACTTGCCCCCCAAGGGACAACACGACTTTAAAGCACTAACTGGACTGAACCAGCTTCCATAAACAACTAGTATGGTTATTTTGCTTAGCCTGCAAAAGCAGATGACTGCCTAAAGGCTGAAGAAAAGAAACAAACCAGACACATCTAGTTCTTCAGATTAACTAGTTACAGAGCCTTTTCGGTAGTTCAATGCATCTGAATCATAAGAAACAACGGAACTGGCCCTTGATGCCAGAAGGAAGATTGCTTTCTGTTAATTGAAGGTTGACTCCAGTAACACTGCTGCTGGAATGATCTTCCTTGTTTGCTTTAGAGTTTTGTCAGTTTACATAGGGTTGGTTTTTTTGATGTTAAAAAAGCTTTTAAGCCTTCATGTAGCTGAATGATGAGAGTCCCCTCATACTGCACTGTCTTAATTAGCTACTATTTGAAGGMGTTATCAAGGTCAGGTGGGTTAACATAAGCAATTAAAGGTGCTGAGTGAAGAATATCAGAGCTGAACACATCAAACAAAACCCAAGTTCTTCAGAATATCTTACCACCTCCTGACCTCTCTTGTATCTTATGCTTTATTAGAAAATTAAACAGTAGGATAGCTGACCAGCTAACACCTGTGGGAATACAAAAGTATAATACTTGTTTACAAAAGATTTGCAATGTAAACAGTGAGCTAAGAAACTGGATCTGCTCTTTAAATACATCCTAAACTATTTTTCCTTGAGGAAAGCAAGTAAGATTTATACGAAACACTGGCACTACATACTACTCCTCTTTTTCACCTTTCAAATCTTCATGGAAGTGATTTTGTTCATCCTCTTCTCAGTCTCTGGCTTAAGAAAAGTCTGCAGTTTGCCCATTTCTGTGCACTTAGGCCTAAGCAAAATGAGCCCTTATATTCACTGATTTGAGGAAAACAAAGATTTGTCTTTCAAATGCTTCATGACAGCTCTGTTTAGGGGCAATCACCTGCCAAAACCCCAAATTCCCCTTGGCATCTGTTGTGCTGGAAGTGGCACAGGATTTTTCATGCAAACATCTTTTCCAAATYCCTTCTCAATCATTTGCACATAGGATCCGAATACAGTCTGCGTATGGCAGAGGAAAGCTTTTGGCACAGGAGAGACAGGAACTGCACTCATTTATCAACCACAACATTTATCAACATTATTCAACTGTTGTGTTTTTACAAACAAATGGCAAACAAATAGCATGTGGATTCCTGCAATTTCCAAAAGACCTGGTAAAAAGCTCCCTCCTTATCTTTCCTTTCAAATCTTTCAGATTTCTGTTGTTTGAAAAGCATAAACAATAGATCCTGCCAAAAAAATACACAGGCCAATTAGCACTCTCCATAAATTGATCCCAAGAGGTCATGCTAACTTAAAGCCAGTGAACCTTGTTTGTATCTGTTTCAGGTTTGATCTGCTGAGCAAGATGTATTGCTAAATCCAAAAGAGACTAAAAGAATATCTGATTCTTCTGCAGCAAAGATGCCATTATCTGTACCTGCTGCTGGAGGCATGAAGGGCATGCAAGAACAACAATGATGTCTGCTTCTGATTTCAGGCATTCAATTTCCTCAATGATTTTCAGTTAGCTTGAAGCAGCAGGACTTGTACATGGCACAAAGTGGTGTTTTGTAACGAATCTCTAATCTGATTCTTCAAACAGCAAATTGGATGAGGAGCTTTCCCAATTTCATCATAAACTTCTATTAACTTGATTTGTATTTAAAATACTTAGAATTAATTAATGCTTACATATTCTTTAATAGAAGTAATTTAAATTTTTGCAAGAAGGTACAAAAGTAGAAGGATTCTTTGCTAATGTCAGATTTGGGAATCTGATGGAATGCTTAAGTAGTTGCCAATAGAATGAAAAACACAGGAATCTTCTACTGCACGGTTTATGCTTTTATCTTCTGTAAGCTAATAAGGAGAGGACGTTATAATCTACTTAACTCCCAACTTAATGAAAAATAACCCCTGGATCAGACTCAGTCTATGGAGACAAAGCACAAAATGGAATCTTACATAAACTAGCTAAACATTGTGAAAGATTTAGATGAAGAAATGAAGAGTTAGTCCACGCCCAGAGTAAAATGGAGGTACATACTGTTTTTACCTGTACTTTTTGGGGAAAAAAAAAAAATCAGTACAATGATTCAATAACATTTATTACTTATCACCTAATTGAACTTTTATAATACATCCACAGAGAGAATATACTTTCCCAAATATTTTGTATAGCCTAGAATTAAAGGAGGATAAATTAATGCTGATCTATTCCCACTGTCAGCACCGAGATATTTTTATGTTGCTTTCATTTGCAGAAATAATGCTCATGCTTGGCTGTAAAATTATATATAAGGATTATTCTTTAGATAGTATATTTGCAACAGTCTCAACACTGCTTGCAAATGGCTCCACAGAACCATGTATTTAACCATACGTTGTACATTGTCTATTAAATTTGCAGAACAGGACAATCCCACTAACTCTTCAGGCAATATGTTTTTACTCTCCTTTTATTCTGCTTTATTACTGCAATTGCATTTGATGCTGCAAAATGACAGAACTGAATACTGAGATAAATGAAAGAGACAAACGTCTTGGAGATTGAATTTCTTTGCAGATGCATGCTAACTCTGGACAGACTGTTAATGGCATATCATTTCTTCTGAACAGTATATTAACCCACATGCAAAGAATTCTTCTTTTGGGTCTATCTAGAGCTGCTGCTCAAAAGGAAAGCACCCACACTAGTATTTCTGGTAGACATGCCCTCTCCAACTGTTCTGTAGAACCACAATCAAGTGAAACTGCAGGAACTGGTTGAGAGCCAAATCCTCAGAACAAACAAACCAGCTCCCTCTCAGCTGCGTGAATTCTACTTAATAATATAGCTCACGAGCTCACGTCAAACACACCAGCTGTTACAATCACAAACAGGTATTACTTAGCTCTCATTATCATCCACTCTCCTTTCTAACAGTTTACCAGCTTTAGCATCAGACTAGAGTAGTCTGGAGGTAAGCAGGGATTTTTGTTTAATGTAATGGGCAATAAAGCATTTCTGTTCAGTTATTTCTAAAGCCAATGCACGAATGCAAAAACATGTCAAAGAAGTTTGCCATGGGACAAACCAATTTTTTTTGTTGTTTTGAAAAAACTCCCCAAACAAACAGCAAAAGGGAAACCACTAAAAGTGAAGAATGTGGTTAGGTACAGGTCAGAGTTCTAATTCTAAGCTCATGGTTCTCAGACCAAAATCAGGGCTCTGGCTCCTGGTTTCATAGTAGGCTTAGTTATGGCAGCTGCAGCAGGCTATCACCATAGCTGCTCTGTCCCCCTGCTGTGGACATTCATGCTGATGACAGACATCTGAAACAGAAACATACCCACTGCGGAACTCCAGCAGACAGCAATTCACTGAATTAATGTAAACTGCCACTATTTTCACTTTACATTAGCAGCGTAGCCTGAGGGTCTTTATTATGAGGCACAAAAATTGTTGGTGATGGCAGTTGATTACGTGCCTGCTGTACAGGTGGCAGAGGCTCCACAAGGCTTCAGGTACTTAATGCTGAGTAAGAGTTCCCAGCTGTGGTATGTGTATGTGGTATCAGTAACTCCAAAGCAGAGAGGGAAGAGAAGGAAAACCAAGAAGCAAAATTTGAATTAAGTGCAAGACTGGAAATCAGCATCTTTGTTACCATTCTTTGAAGATTCCTCAGCTTTACATGTGGGGCTAGCTTGAGAGGCAGAGTTGCACAGAGCAGCTGAGCAAGTAGCATTGGGAGAAGGGACAGAAGTATTAGGAATGAGGAAGCTTTTGGAGTATAGGGAACCTATTTAACAGAGACAGGTCTCATCAACAGCGACAGTATAATTGCATTGCAGGAACTTAAGAGACAGAAATAGAAGACTGAAGGGCAGTCTGCTTGGAACAGCAGAAGAACAGTCTACATCAAAGAAAATCTTAGGAGTCAAGCTTATCTCTAGAATGTGAATCCACAGGGATTCTGTAGTACATTTTGATGCAGCTAGCACAGAAAGAGAACAGCGTTAGATCTATTAAAGGTGGTGAAATGACTGAAATACTAATGGAGATTACAGACTGTGATTGTGGGAAACAGAGGAGATTTTACATCCTTCTCTGTCCCTGAGTGGGCTGTTAAGTGCTACATCAGAGCAGATATAAACCATGCTTTTATACACTGTAATGACAGCTTCTTGCAGAAACTCAGAGTCTATAAGAGAAAAAGTAGCTCTTGACTTAGTTTGACATATTACTGTCTAACAGGGGCCACATGCTCCAATTCAACATGCTGTTATAAGCAAAAGGTTCACTTCGGTAATGTTTAAGTTTGGAAAGAGAATCAAGAAGACCAGCTGAAACGACCTTAGAAAGGAACAGCCAAATGGGTAAAATGCTTGGAGATGACTTGGAGGACAAAAGATGAGGTTCAGAATCACAAGATTCTCAAATCAAAAGGCTCAGATGACTTCTATCTTCTTTTGGTGTGACTGTAAAGATGGTAATTAAAAGAAAAAGTATATTAAGTCCGATTAAGGAATACAGAAACTGATAATGTCTGACAAGTTAAATGAAAAACTATTAAGTCAGGCTAAAAGTAATTTTTGAAGAACAAGTTTTTAAAGTTACAAAAAGAGAAACATGAGGCCTGCTAAAGAGCCAGGAGGAACAATTAAGAGATGTCTGTGTAAAAGAGCACAGTGCATGAAACAAACCCATTGCAGAAAAGCAAAATATGCTCCTGTGTTCATTCTTGAAGAGCCTAGACAGGTTCCCATGCAAGAAGATTCTTAAAAGGACAAGCCTAATGCACTGTCCCAATATTGAGGCTGGACTAGATGACCTCTTGAAGTCCCTTCCAAGCTGAATGACTCCAGGATTCTATGAAATACAGAAGTTAAAAAAAATCATAAATCAATAAAAATGAAACAAATCATCAAGATCATTTCAGAGCTCTAAAGGAACTAAAACATGACACCACTGAAGTACTGACGTATCACTTTAAGTGGCAGCAGATGGATGGTAGGTGGCAAACAGGACCCAAATCTGAAAAAAGGGCTGCAGAAAACTACAGGCAACTGCAGTCTTCTAGTTTCTACCAAACAGGGAATTCTACTGCCAGTCTGTGAAAACGCTTAAGGAGGAGTTAAGCGGCATTCACACAGAAGTGATCAAGCTGACAAAGTATGCCTGGAGTTTCAAACAGCATTAGAAATCAAGCTTCCAAGACATAAAAGGAAAAGTCCTCTTGTTAATTAGYGTCAAGTTAAGTGAAAGGAAGTGGGAGATAAAACATGCGGTCAATTCTCACACAGGTGAGATAAGATCCCCAAGGCACCTATACTGGAACTTACATCCCTGATTTGCAGAAATAGGCCAATACCTTTGTATAGGTGACAAACTTCATCCTCCTACTATTCAAGATTGCTAAATGACAAATTATATATTTTTGTATTATGGAATTTAAATATTCTCTATGAAGGGAGACTCTACAAGAGAGGGAGAGCCAGATAAAAATAGCTACAGCTAAATTCTGGAGAATGTCTTAGCACTATATGAAGTCAGCAATCTTTTGTGGTCAGCCTGGCAAAGGCAGCTCTAGATCAATAGCATCTGCATCATTATTTCATGTCTGCTCCTCATTAATAAAACAGCACTACCATCACTGATGGATGGTTGTTTTAAGTGGGCAATGATTAGGTCTGAAGTCACACAGGAGGCCAAGATCATCAAGTGAGGTTGAATAGTGGCACTGTAACTTCTATTCTAAATGCAGATATAAACTAATTAGGTGATATGTCATCACTTTTTTTTTTCCTTTCTTCTTTTTTACTTCTAATTAACAGTTGGTAGAGAGTAACAGACGAAACTCAGAAAGTCCAACGTTTATCATCATGAAGAACAGTTTGTTTTTCTATTCCTTCATCCTGATCAGGATAAATTTGTGTTCCTTCAAACAGGATATACTGCCAGAGTAAAAAACAAACAAACAAAACCCTGTCRCATTTCTGCTTCATGCCATGGAGAGAAATGGCAATATGAACATCATTATCAAGTTTATTTTGTCTTCCTCCAGTGAAGATAACTATCTTTAGTCCTAGAAAAGAGAAGAGAAGGTTATATTATGCAGGAAGAACAGCTGCTGAATCTAAAGTATTTTAACTCGGGGGGTGGGGTGGGGTGGGAAATATCCCATTCAAAAAATGGAAAAGCTTCAAAGGAATCTGGGAACTTACCAGCTGGATCTGAAACTCACATGCTCCTTATTCACTTCAGAGCATTTTAGATTTACTTTTTTGCTACTCGTACAAACAGCAATTATTAAAAGCTCCTTCTATTTCTGCCTATGCAATGTACTACCTGACTGCGGAAACAACCTTCAAGTAAAACAGTTCCCTTATTACACAGCTTTAACAGTACCTGTAAGAACCAGCTATCAGTAAACCAGAAGAGCTAGTCAGATCAGTCTTTAGGCTTGTATATTCTCTACAAGCAGTGCCATACACTACCATGACTTTCAGCACCAGTATCACAGTTATTCCCAACAGTGAAGATTACAGTGCTCAGAAATAATGTTTGTCTCTATGAATTCCAAGAAAGGTCTTAGCTGCTGTTAGAGGACACAGTGTGTTCTCCTCCAAAAGTTAACAAATTATCATCTCCTTATACGACTACATTTGGAAGTGTGCTTTAAGCAAGAGCAAAAAAAAAATATCTGGGTCTGCAGAACAGCGGATCTTGTTRCATGCAATACTCCTGACCCGTGGTATACCAGAATTTTACATCAGACTAGTAAGTACCACAAAGCATTTCTCTCCCTTACTAGACATCTTATTTTCTAGTACAAAACCAAAAAACATCACATACCAAGTTGCTTAGAAGAGGAATCATGTCTACTAATGAATTCAGATTTAATTTAAACAAAACAATCAAGAAAGTTTGCAAATAAATCTGTCCTGTTCCTATGGTTTAAACTTACCATATTACAGGCTCCTCCAGATGCTTTCATACAAATAAACAAACAAACAAAAAATTTCAATACTAGTGCTGCTTTAAAGGAGCCAGGTTTATTTTTAATAATCCCTTATAGCCACTGACTCATGGAAAAATACCAGGGAAGCATTCACATGTAATATTACTACTATGAGGGACTTCAAAGAAAAAAAAGAGCAGTCCTTAAAAAGTTGCTTACCTTGAAATCAAATTTTCTGRTATTTGTAGCTGTTTTACATATGAAGTTTGATATTTGACTGGAATTCTTTCTAGCTTGGGTTTAAATAGCAATCATAAACTACAAAAAAAATGTGACTTAAAGTGTATGACAGTGTTCTAGCACTTTTAGGCATTTCATATTAATTCTAGTAAGGCAGAAATTCTAGGAAGTTTAATATAATGCATCTCATAGCTCTATTTGCAAGCAAGCAAACACACAGTTATCAAGAGGCAAAGTATTCAATTTGTTCATTTTTAAAATTATTCACATTGGTGCCTTTATCTAAATGAACTATTATGTGAGCAGGATGTTTCAGGAACTACTCGGTATGATAGGATATTCTTTAATCATGATTAGTTAGACTTACAAATGATTATGGAACATACAATATGTTGCAGCTTTGGATCATTAACCATGGAAATGTAATTCAGAAGTACAAACAATAATTACTTCCGTCACTCCTTTTACTGAAACATAGCTTTCTTTAATTAGGATATTGATAAGTGTGTACAGCAAATATAAGATTTTTAAATAGTTAATCTGATAAAGAACAAAATGAGCTTTTAACTGAGAAAGCTTAATCCTCCAAACAGCCTGCATACAGGTTTTTCCACCTCCTTAGAACGCCCACTAATATAATGGACTAAAGGATGATTAAAGATATACTATCTATCTAAGGTGGCAGCCAGCCTCTGGGGACCTCAGTCCTTTCCACACCTGTCAGCAGCACCAGTGAAGGACAGACCCACGCAACATGGGAAACCTCACACTGCTGCATGGCCGCTCTGTCCTCAGAATGGCTGCGTCCATAGGGAACAGCTGGCTATTGCTTCAGTGTCTTGGATTTAGGAGACAAATCGGGAAGTTTCCCCAAATCTGATAAAGGCAGAGCATGCCGAGTTGCACTCTCTAAGCCACTAGAACAACTGTTAGTTTAGGAACATCATTCTGTCTCAGACAGCAGATGTCTATCAAAGACTATGAAAACCAGTGGCAAGCATGGACTGTGTCTTTCCCAGCCTGCAAGAGCTGAGGACCCTCCTTAATCATACACATCATCTTTGTGTTTGGGGGCCCATTTTACTTTCGTTAATGAGTCCGTTCATTTTTAGAACGGACATGAGCATCCAGTATCACTAATATTCCACTGCAAAGAGTTCCACTTAATTATGCATTGTGTGAAACAACTTCTTTTGTTTTAAATATCATAGAATCATAGAATCATTTAGGTTGGAAAAGACCTTTAAGATCATCAAGTCCAACCGTTAACCTAGGACTGCCAAGTCCACCACTAAACCATGTCCCTAAGYACCACATCTACACGTCTTTTAAATACCTCCAGGGATGGTGACTCTACCACTTCCCTGGGCAGCCTGTTCCAATGCTTGATAACCCTTTCGGTGAAGAAATTTTTCCTAATGTCCAATCTAAACCTCCCCTGGCGCAACTTGAGGCCATTTCCTCTCGTCCTATTGCTTGTTACTTGGGAGAAGAGACCAACACCCACCTCGTTGCAACCTCCTTTCAGGTGGTTGTAGAGCACGATAAGGTCTCCCCTGAGTCTCCTCTTCTCCAGACTAAACAGTCCCAGTTCCCTCAGCCGCTCCTCATAAGACTTGTTCTCCAGACCCTTCACCAGCTTCGTTGCCCTTCTCTGGACACGCTCCAGCACCTCAATGTCCTTCTTGTAGTGAGAGVCCCAAAACTGAACACAGTATTTGAGGTGCGGCCTCACCAGTGCCGAGTACAGGGGGACAATCACCTCCCTACTCCTGCTGGCCACACTATTTCTGATACAGGCCAGGATGCCGTTGGCCTTCTTGGCCACCTGGGCACACTGCCAGCTCATGTTCAGCCGGCTGTCAACCCACACCCCCAGGTCCTTTTCTGCTGGGCAGCTTTCCAGCCACTCTTCCCTAAGCCTGCAGTGTTGCATGGGGTTCTTGTGACCCAAGTGCAGGACCCAGCACTTGGCCTTGTCGAACCTCTTMCAATTGGCCTCGGCCCATCAATCCAGCCTGTCCAGATCCCTCTGTAGAGCCATTTCCTCATTTCGTTTGTACAACAGAGTTTTATTTGAACATCAGCATTGCTATCAATCTAGTCCAAGAGGTGGTGGCAAAACCACCTCTCTGAAGATGAAAGAATGGTTGAGAAGCAGTGACTAGGTGTTATTTAGGAGAAATTATATGCACTGATTGAAAGTGAGCCTGCACATTAACAGACACAAGACATAAACCATCAACATATATACGAAATCAACAGCACTGATGACAAATGGTTCAGGCATTTCTTGGCAGACAACTGCCGCTTGATGTAAAGGCTCACGTGCAGTCCTCTACCAGCTTGTTGTCTGCCAACAAGCATCCTCTGCTTCTGTCAGAATCGGTGAATTAAAACGGAGCAATAGCTTATACTGGAAAAGTTCATTCCTGTTTGCAAGAAGTAGATCTGCAGTGAAAGATACAACTGTTTAATCGCAGAAGGAAGAGCTTTCAATTCTATTCATCCTTAGATATGCTTATTTCTGGTTGCTGAGTTACTGTAGGAGGACAAGTGATTTCCTTCAAGAGTTGGAGATGAAAYATTAAGTAAAACAATATTTAGTAAAGATGAAGAAGCCAGCTACCAAGCCCCTCTCAATTTTTTTCATTACTGTTAAGTGTGAATTTGAAATGGGTCTAAGTGCAATTTTTTTTCCAGAAAATTGTAAGACAGTAAAAATACGAAAAACTGTACATTTTAAAACATTAATGTCTTTTCGATGCCACCTAYGCTCAGGACAGGACCATGGGAAATAAATAGGTAAGTCTACTTAAGACGTAAAGTGTCAGAGAAACATTGTCTCCTTATAACTGCTTTGTCAGGTACACGACCAAAGCATACCTGCTAAGACAGCTTTAACATAATGATAAATTTTAATAAAAACCAACATGCACACCATAGAATTTAAGTTAAAGTGACAGGTTCAAAACAGAGCTTTATCCAGTGTCCTGGTTTCAGCTGGGATAGAGTTAATTTTCTTCCTAGTAGCTGGTATAGTGCTATGTTTTGGATTTAGTGTGAGAAGAATGTTGATAACACACTGATGTTTTAGTTGTTGCCAAGTAATGTTTACACTGGTCAAGGACCTTTCAGCTTCCCATGCTCTGCCAGGTGCACAAGAAGCTGGGAGGGAGCATAGTCAGGACAGCTGACCCAGCTGGCCAATGGGGTATTCCATACCGTATGACGTCATGCTCAGTATACAAAGYTGGGGAAAGAAGAAGGAAGGGGGGACGTTCGGAGTGATGGCGTTTGTCTTCCCAAGTAACCGTTGTGCGTGATGGAGCCTGCTTTCCTGGAGATGGCTGAACACCTGCCTGCCAATGGGAAGTAGTGAATGAATTCCTTGTTTTGCTTTGCTTGCGTTGCTTYTGCTTTCCCTATTAAACTGTCTTTATCTCAGCCCATGAGTTTTCTCACTTTTACTCTTCCGATTCTCTCCCCCATCCCACCATGGGGGGAGTGAGTGAGCGAGCGGCTGTGTGGTGCTCAGTTGCCGGCTGGGGTTAAACCATGACATCCAGTATTTGGGAAATTTACATACGAAAGAAAATTATACATCTTTAGGGTTTTGTAGAGTTTCCACCAGTAATTGCTTTGGATTTAAAGAAATCCAATGATAAATTCAACTTACAGTTAAAGAGTATTAACTTGCATTAATCCTACAATAAAATACTACTATAATCCAGAGATAGGAACAAGAATTTAAACTAGTAAGATTAAAGACTTTTCAAGTGCCAAGCTAAAAATTTAAAATATCACAGCACCTGTGACTTAGTATAGCCTTCTCTAAATATATTACAGAAAACTGGAGAGATATCGATTTGGTGGGTGGACTGTCCGGTGGGTGAGGAATTGGTTGGATGGTCGCATCCAGAGGGTAGTGGTCAACGGCTCAATGTCCAGATGGAGGTYRGTRAYGAGTGGYRTCCYDCAGGGGTCYGTATTGGGACCGGTACTGTTTAATATCTTCATCAGTGACATAGACGGTGGGGTCGAGTGCACCCTCAGCAAGTTTGCAGATGACACCAAGCTGAGTGGTGCGGTCGACACGCCTGAGGGACGGGATGCCATCCAGAGAGACCTKGACAAGCTTGAGAAGCGGGCCCRAGTGCAGGGTCCTGCACCTGGGTCAGGGCAACCCTCAGTATCAATACAGGCTGGGCAATGAAGGGATTGAGAGCAGCCCTGCCAAGAAGGACTTGGGGGTACTGGTGGATGAAAAGCTGGACATGAGCTGGCAATGTGCACCCACAGCCAGCCCAGAAGGCCAACTGTGTCCTGGGCTGCATCAAAAGAAGTGTGGCCAGCAGGTCGAGCGAGGTGATTCTGCCCCTCTGCTCTGCTCTGGTGAGACCCTACCTGCAGTACTGTGTCCAGCTCTGGAGCCCTCTGGAGCACAAGACAGACATGGACCTGTTGGAGCGGGTCCAGAGGAGGGTCACAAAAATGATCAGGGGGATGGAACACCTCTCCTATTAAGAAAGACTGAGAGAGTTGGGGTTGTTCAGCCTGCAGAAGAGAAGGCTTTGGGGAGACCTTATTGCAGCCTATCAGTACGTAAAAGGGGCTTATAAGAAAGATGAGGGCAAACTTTTTAGCAGGGCCTGTTGCGACGGGACAAGGGGGAATGGTTTTAAACTAAAAGAGGGCAGGTTTAGAGTAGACATAAGGAAGAAATTTTTTACGCTGAGGGTGGTGAAACACTGGAACAGGTTGCCCAGAGAGGTGGTAGGTGCCCCATCCCTGGAAACATTCAAGGTCAGGTTGGACGAGGCTCTGAGCAACCTGATCTAGTTGAAGATGTCCCTGCCCATGGCAGGGGGGTTGGACTAGATGACCTTTAAATGTCCCTTCCAACCCAAACTATTCTATGATTCTATAAATAATTGCATTAGTCAAAGCTCTTAGATGAAATTGCTTCTTCATCCTCTCCAGAAACCATGATAGGCAATAGAGGTTAATGGGGTATTAATGCTGTAAAGATATTCACATGTGTAGGTTTACCAGTTATCCTTTTGTTCTTAACATGTCTTTTCCATGTGAGTTCAAGCTTCAGCTTCAGGAAGGCCAACAGAAGTATAGTTTAGAGGAGTTAAAGAATATGCTCCAAATCAATTTGTGAAGCAGGTACCTGATGCACCAAATCTACCACTACCATGGCACAGGAACTCCATAATTACACACTCCAGCACAAAGCCCAGTAAGAATGTACTGGGTACGGTTTCAACTCGGGGGGGGGGATCATTTAACACTTTAAGTCTTATACAAAGCAACAGTAGTAGAAGCAAGAAAATCCACTGGACAGGTCTCTGCTGTACAAGCCATTTTCAAAGTTCTAAACAAGTTTAATTCTGATAAATAAAATTATTAAATTAAAAGTTAACTACTTATCTAGATAATGATACTTCAGATAAGCCATGTGGAAATATCTTACCTCTTCTCCTGAAAGATAGTAAGCTGAAAGTAATCCACCGACAAAACGGATGTTCACTTCAAACACCGAAATTTCAGCATTCTGTTGAAATAAACAAACATCGTTTTATTCCCTGATACTTTTCTGTACAKTTTTGGTTATTTCCTTTTGGTTTTTTTTTTTTTTATATACATGCAGGTATTAAGCTACAACAGCTGTAAATGGCAAAACACAGAAGATGTAGGGAAGGCCAACATAAGTGAACTTCAGGCATTTTAAAGTATTTCCTTCTCTTCCTCATGTCAACAAAATATCCTCTCCATTATCCTCATCCTGTTTAACTTTTCATCTCTTCCACCTGGACATTCTCTAAATTCACATATCTAAGTACCTCCCTGCAGATGATTCTGCGCTCACACAAAAAATGTGCTCTCAGATCCTCTGTCCCACACTACCTCACCTCAAACCATCGTTTCTCAGACACCTTTTAAGAAGTTCTTGATCAGAATGTCATAACAAGAATTTTCCTACCTCAAGTCTAAATGCAGGTTATTGTAAAATGGGAGGTAACATTAGAATTAGTCAATTACATGTTCAGGATAAAAATGTAATCATAGTATGTATTCACCAGGAAGCAGATGATCTTTGACTATTACAGTACAGCCCTTCCCAAGCTGGCCTGGTCTTTACCAATGATAGAGACTAGGTTTGTTGTACTGAGCAGTATAGATACAGCCATTACCTATTTCAAAACTCAAAGCACATTCTTCTCCGCCTTTTTAAATTCCAACACCAAGGACAAGTCTTGCCTGACTGACCTAGTGGCCTTCTACAATGGAGTGACTACATCAGTGGACACGGGAAGGGCTACAGATATCGTCTATCTGGACCTCTGTAAGGACTTTGACACGGTCCCCCACAACATCCTTCTCTCTAAACTGGAGAGGTATGGATTTGATGGGTGGACTATCCAGTGGGTGTGGAATTGGTTGGATGGTTGCATCCAGAGGGTAGCGGTCAACGGCTCAATGTCCAGATGGAGATCGGTGACGAGTGGCGTCCCACAGGGGTCYGTATTRGGACCRGTACTGTTTAATATCTTCATCAGTGACATAGAYGGTGGGATCGAGTGCACYCTCAGCAAGTTTGCAGATGACACCAAGCTGAGCGGTGCGGTCGACATGCCTGAGGGACGGGATGCCATCCAGAGGGACCTGGACAAGCTCAAAAAGCGGGCCCGTGTGAACGTCATGAGGTTCAACAAGGCCAAGATCCTGCACCTGGGTCGGGGCAACCCCTGGTATCAATACAGGCTGGGCAATGAAGGGATTGAGAGCAGCCCTGCCAAGAAGGACTTGGGGGTACTGGTGGATGAAAAGCTGGACATGAGCCAGCAATGCGCGCTCGCAGCCCAGAAGGCCAACCGTATCCTGGGCTGCATCAAAAGAAGCGTGGCCAGCAGGTCGAGGGAGGTGATTCTGCCCCTCTACTCCGCTCTGGTGAGACCCCACCTGCAGTACTGCGTCCAGCTCTTAAGCCCTCAGCATAAGAAAGACATGGACCTGTTGGAGCGGGTCCAGAGGAGGGTCACAAAAATGATCAGGGGGATGGAACACCTCTCCTATGAAGAAAGACTGAGAGAGTTGGGGTTGTTCAGCCTGCAGAAGAGAAGGCTTCAGGGAGACCTTATTGCAGCCTTTCAATGCTTAAAGGGGGCTTATAAGAAAGATGGGGACAGACTTTTTAGCAGGGCCTGCTGCAACTGGACAAGGGGGAATGGCTTTAAACTAAAAGAGGGTAGATTTAGACTAGATRTAAGGAAGAAATTTTTTAGGCTGAGGGTGGTGAAACACTGGAACAGGTTGCCCAGAGAGGTGGTAGATGCCCCATCCCTGGAAACATTCAAGGTCAGGTTGGACGGGGCTCTGAGCAACCTGATCTAGTTGAAGATGTCCCTGCCCATGGCAGGGGGGTTGGACTAGATGACCTTTAAATGTCCCTTCCAACCCAAACTATTCTATGATTCTATGAAATTCAAGCTAAATGAAGGATCTGAGTCTCACGATCACTACCTTCTCTTGTTCTTTACCAAGTCAATTCCAATTTTACCCCAACACACAACATCCAATCCACTCAAGAGGCATTCAGTTGAAAAGCTGATCTAACTGAAGTTGCTTAATTTTCGCTTTTTTATGTAATACTACTTTTTATATCTTTGTATTTCTGTAGAAAAATGGTACCCAGCAGTCAATCGTCTAAACTTTTGGACATGTAAATAAGGTGTTTGACTTTCATGTGTTCTGGGTTGCTCTTGCTTCTATTGAGTTGTTTTTCCATCTTCTATTTGCTGACATACACTATAGCTATATTCAATATAAATCAATACATGGTGGAGCTGTGGAATTTTCTTCCAAAGGGCTTGCAGGCTTTTCTCACTCAGCTGGTTTTCGTACTTTTCCAGTTTATACGTTCAGATGTCAGTTTATGTAGGAGGAAAGAAGTTGCTCCCTGTTTCTTATGGATTTTAAATTCTAGTAAACTGCCTTTGTAGAAGAAAACAGCACTAGGTTACTTATTAGAAATACTACTTCATGCTTTTCCGGTTGCAAGGCACTCTGATTAAGGAAAGGTATCTAGACACGTTGCGGAGAGTTGTTCCATGTTTCGTGAGTTGTAAAGGTACAGACTTCACAAAAACACTCACTGACTTGCTACAATGCCTGTCCACTTACCCTCAGGCATTTAACTTTTCTCCTCTAAAATCTATTGTGCACCTTCCCCTCTGAAAATGGAGGACATAATTTCATCCATAGAATTGCTCTGATTAATATATAATTCATATATACTATATGTGTGTGCCTGTAGTTTTTTTTTATACACACAAGCACAATTCAAAGGGGCAGACAAAGTAAAGCCATCACACACATCTGCCTATTGAAAACTCAGACCTGGCATCATGCRTTAAGACTGCAAACCGAGAAAGTTATCTTGCTGTCTTGCACTGTTTAGAACATTACATTTTTCCACGTTTATTTTAAGTGTACCAAAACTCTGCAGTTTCTCCTCACTCACTGCTCTCCCAATACTGGTCTACTCTTACTCTTTCTGAAAGAAACTACAAAGAAAAAAAAAAGCTCAATTTCTGTTTCCAAAATTAATCTGATATTTCTGCTTCCAAGTGTTCAGTCATTGTCTCACTGAATCCAGCAAGAAGGAGAATGAAGTAACCGGAAACAGGTATTCACTTCAACTTTAACTAGTGCCATTTCTGTGCATTTTTTTTTTATTATATCATGATATATGCTAAACCTGGAAGGATGGATATAAAAACATTTAAATCCTCTAGAACTGACAGTACAGCTGTTAACCTGCTAAGCGGGCTACCTATGTAAGAACTCTACATTAAATAAAGAAGTCTACCTTAACTAAATCCAATGCATAAAACAGCTTGTAGAGAACTGATCTGACTTAAGAAAGGCTGATCTGATCTGACTGAAGAAAGGATGATTAAAGGAGTGATAGGGACAGCTCGTCTTCCATGGAACTTGAGCTAGCTGAAACTCCTATAAATAGTATTTTACTTGAGAACCTTCTTCAGAAGTTCAGGTTCTTTCTATTTCAATCCTGAGCCTCAGCACAYGCCAAGAACTTTTCTTTGATGTGGGAAAGTTGAAGCTGTAAAGAGGTAGGTATTAGACAAGCAAATGAGTTAATCCGATATCCCAGACACTTGTGTTTCCTGTAAGGATTGAATTAAATTACTTTTTGATTTTGAATTGCTCAAAATAAATTGAGTGTTATATGAGCTGAATATTTTGTCTCCAGAACCTCACATTTTGCCTTTCTGGATTTAATATTGCCACTTAACTCACAAACCATTGCTATCTATCAAGGAATGCAAAGGCCCTTTAAGAAAAGCTCAGTATGTATGCACTGACATCTGCTTCTGGAATTCAGTTATAGACAAAAAGATGACTTTGAAGTAACGTGAATAAAGATTTTACTGTCGAACCACAAAGATTAATTGCACTGTAATCCTGAACGTTTGCTGAAGTGGTGATCTTTCAGGACATTTCTTGAAGCTAACCATTGTTTTAATGTTATCAGATTTCCAGTATTTCACTTGCACACATCTCTGAACCTTTGTTTGAAATCCTCATCTCTTACTAAAATCTTAATCAAGCCACTGAAGCAGATGCAATGAAATGGACAGACATTTCATTAATGGTAGATTTGAAAGCTGTATGCTTAATACATAATTATTCTTAAACTCATTATACCAGGCTAGTAGTATTCTCAGAAAGCACAGGAATTGCAGCAATTTGCAAAACAGTTAAAGAAGTTTTATAATTTCACGTCAAAGAAACAGTCACCTCTACACGGAAAGTTTGTGTGAAGAAGTAGTCTGTTAAGAAAAGTGAACTTGTCCTAAAAGTAGCAGATTTCTGCTACACCAACTTTACCCTTCTTTCTGGTTTGATTTTTTGTATTACACATTTAAGATGCCACACCCTGATCATTACCCTCTCTTCATATTTTTAATCATCATCCACATACAGTTTGCACAAATAAGTCTGTATATTTCTACTCAGCAGTCAAATCCTAAGTAAGCAACGTTATTTTTTATTTTGCTCTCAGAGCCAGCTGTACACAAATACCTTATGATCCATTTAACAGTGCCAAAATATATAGGAAAAACCTTTATCTGCACTTCCCAAAGTTTCTACTTCACCAGCTGAACAGGCCTGAATTATTTTACTTTATTTTTTATTTCAAGTTTAGCCTTCTCTTTCAAACCATCACTGTATCATTACATAGCAGGTCTGAGAAGTGGTTGAATTAATTCCATTATATCTAATGGAACTTCTGTAAGGAGAAGTGGCTGGACATGCTTATTTTAAAATGACCATGATATTCMTTTTGTAAGATCCCAAGTATATAAGATGACTCTGACCAACTGGATAGATTATAAACTCTAATTTTACAGTCTTTTCATTAGTACCCCAATTAGACTGCATGGCCATGTGCTGTGTACGACGATATCTGAAACACCTTTGTTAGTACACGTCTGTGCTAAGCTCTTATTGTTCCTATGCAATATCATCTGCTCTGGCTGCTAATTTTGGAGGCCTCCCTTTTATAAAGGATTCTGAAAGTATGTAGATACTTGGGAAAGTGATATGTATATTGAGAACAACGTATTTTTGTTTTACTTCCAGGGCTTTTATGTTAATTGAAGTATACGAGTAATTTGGTCTTTCATCTTACATTCGATCAATAATTTATCATTCACTATTTGATCTTCTGATAAGTGAATCATAAATGAGATAGTCCAAGTACTATACGAAATCCAGAGAAATTGTGACTGCTGCTTACTGTACTTAGAGAAATAGAAAACCAAAAGCAACAGATGTATCCATTACATGGTGCAAGAGCAAAACTGTGACAACTATGGAATTTCATCTGGTTTCCTTGATTAGCTTCTAAAGACAAAATTATTTTGACAAAGAGATGTAACATCCTTTACATTGCTGGCTAGACACATAACACCAAAGTTACCCTATTTACATATGGTGGAGACTGCTCTTTCTCAAACTCAGGCTATGCAAATAAGCAAGTCTCTACAATCAAAGGATGAAACAGCTGAGTGTTACCACATTTTGTCTTGACAAGGAGAAATGCTAAAATAAGTTTTTTTTAAGCAAGATAAGAACCATAGCTCAGAAACACTCAGGAAGCTGCAGAACGTGACAGGTTTAACTAGTAAACCTACTAAACTAACTCCTGTTAAATAAAGGGAGGCTGACTCTACCTTAGGAAGCCCCATCTTCAAAAAGCAAGAAATATTACCAAACGGGGGCAGGGGAAAAAAGTGCCAGGAATTACATTAGCTAGTTCGTGTTACTCTGCATTTGTATTTTATTTGCAAACCTATGACAGGGCCAATCTGATCTCCGCTGCACCTCACCACTTCACTTCCCTCACCCTTTCATAAACCAGAGGATTAAGTCTACAACTCGTAAACTGCTGAAGCTTCAACCAGCTGTAGCTGAATTTAATGTTGAAAGCACTGTTCAGACAACAAAACTACTGTCAGCTGGGCTCTACTGAAGCCCTTCTCCTGTTGGACTCCTCCAGCTTCCCAAAAATCAGTATTCACATCCCTCTGGATCATTTCCTTAACACATCTCTTTCCTGAAAGTCTTCCCCTCCACAAATTCGTAGACCATGGCCAAAACAAATTCCGTCTATGTTTTCTCATGGGAAGTCACCCTCACTTATAAACACAACATTTGAAATACAACCCAATTTTATTTATCTGGTGTCAGCTTCCAGGTGGCACTCACCAGCACTGGTATTTGCTCTGCCATTCATAATTCAATTGGAAAAAGTACTGTGTGCTCTTTATGTGGATGATTGTATTCACAATAATCAAGTCACCTTAATTCATATTTGACAACGAGCTTACTCTCTTAGTTTTTATAAAGATCCAAATAAGGCCACAAATCCTACCAAATAATTTGTTTCAGTCTCCTTTATTGCATAGATTCTTTCCAAAACTTTTTTCCATCAGTTCTCCTGTTCTTGTCTCATCAAGAGTGTAATAAAACTTCAGTCACCTCATCTGCATTTCCATCTATTGCTCCTATGTACAAGGAATATAGTGACTCCCCCCACGCCCACATACCATACCGTACCGTTGCAAACAGCCCATATCCTGCAGGTTAACAAGCCGTGCAAGAGAACCCCAGGGACCCTACACTGAACAATGCTGAATAATGTATATAATTCTAGACTAAAAAATGGACACAAAGGGACCACATTTCAAGTGAAATCAGAGGGATTTGTAATTATTATTACTATTAAATAATAATATCCCCCTGTTGAAGCACAAAGGTCAGGAACAACAACAAATCTTAGCGTTTTCAAGCAGTCCAGGAAGTATCATAGAGACACGAAGAGTACTACAATAGCTCACTTTAAACTACTGTAATTAAACAACATTTTAATTACTTGCAATTGTGGGGAAAAAAGTTTCATTCATATTCCACAAATGAAATCTAGTGGCAGCTTGCCAAAATATTCAGTTCCCATAGACAAGGGAAACAATTTTAGCAACCTTTTTATTGCAAGCGTCGAAGTCTGGTTATTGCATAACATGCTATTTAACCTTGCTGAAGTCCCCACATGGCAAACTGTAAGATCTTAAACAGACACAAAGATAAAGTGTTACTGAAGGCATTAACAAACTCTAGCAGCAAAAGAACTCCATTTAATAATAAGTTTGCAGGATATCCTTTTAGCCCATCAAAATAATTTCTTATTCATAATCAAAACAAAATAAAGTCACTTTGAAGTCTGGCATTTAGAGTGTACTAAGAAGTTATGTGACAAACTAGTAAACAAATAGTCCTACAAACTAAAGAACCATTTTCAGCTGCTGGCTTTCTTAAGCTTCCTCACAGACCCATTATACATTTACTTGAAGTCCGTTTACTCACACCTCCCACATGTCTTTTTTTTTTTTTCTTTTTTTTTTAAATAGGAAAGCTATCCTATTGCAAATTGTTATATTAGGAAACTTTCTGGTTTTCTCACTTAAAGAGAAAAAAAACACAAAGAATAAAGCACCAAAAAACCATCTGCCTCCAAGCCAGAACATTAGGTTATGGACTGTTAAATATAATTACAAGTCAATCGTAATACCTACAGTTTGAGAGTAGTAGGATTTAAATTTGTAAATGCTGAAGTTTGAAATAAACAATCTGGATTCTAAAAGTCTGTCCTGTTACTGGCTGCCACACCACAGATAGATTTGAGGTAAAGATAAATGATGGAAGCATTAATAATTAGATCCAAATAATACCTGCTATTCTGGGATCTTGGAAAAGGGGTATGTTAACCCATACATGGCAGTAGAGATAAACATAATTTCAAGTTTCTAAACTTCTTCCATTCTTTTCTAGTTCCCAAAACAGTAGACATATTACACGCAAAACTTCTACGCTGCATGCAGCTGCACACAAACCTTTAAAAGATACTCAAATTTGCAAAACTAAGTACAAAGACGAAAATCAGAACTGGTAAGTAAGCCTTCAAGCTTCAGGGTGGCTTATAAAATCAGATACAGTGACTGACTGACCTCTGTAAACAGCTTTGCTTAAGAGTGCTGGCAGGACACAAGACGGAATGTATCCTTGCCGTCTTACTCATTCCCTTCTCTTTACGCAGTTCCTCAACTCATTCAGTACCTATCTTCAGGAGCAAATAATGAAACACTCTTCATACTTTCCCCACAGCACAACATCAACTCTTTCCTAGGTTGATCCATCCTGTGTAGTTAAGAAGGGAAGGTATCTGTGATGAGATGGATAATGCACAATGAGTCAGTGCTCGCACAAAATGTCAACTAAAGTCAACTAAATTATATCCACATAGATAGAGCATGCATAGAGTGCTGCCACTTTCATCTGACCGAGCAATCATAACTTCCTGCCATCCTCCATTTTGACCAAAAATAGAAAGGGATGAGGCAAACAAAGCAAAATCCACTAATAACCAACAGGAAGGTTATTTTAGTTTGAATCCAAATTCACCTTTGAGAAATCTTCTGGTAGAAGAAACCATTTTCCTCTTCTCCCAACAAGCGCATGGCTTCCTGCTCCATACCTTGTTCCCATTCTGGTCACGCCTGACTACACGCACATCAGACGGCTGATCAGTGGGTCAGGGCATGAATTCAAGCACTGTCCCATATATCATTTAATTGTTAGCACCCTCTGGCCTGGTTTGGGCCCCTGTTGTTCCAGCCAATGCCCAGGCACGCTTTAGGACACCATGTGGGCCAAGGACTGTTCCCAGTATGCAGTATGGGCAAGACTGTCCTTTTGTGGGGAAGGAGTTTAGCAGGGCTGAAGAAGAGGGGGACGGATCAGTTAGTCTTTCATCCTAAAGAAGTTGGAGTGTGTCTGGGTGTAGAAGCAAAGCACCATCAATTCCAGTACTTAACAACTCCCAACCCTTCACTGCTGTGCCAAGTGGCTCAGCTCCTGTACCACTACTCCCCAACTCCTGACCCCTTTGTCCGTCTCATTATGATCCCTCTTCCAATCTCTCTTCCCAAGTATGGATTCATTGTGGTTCACCCCTTGTGCTGCAGAGACCGATAGCTTTTTCCTCCCCAGCGTGAAGCAGAAGTTGGGTGGTGGTACAGAAACTCTTTCAGAAAGCTATGAATGCTCTGTGTGTGTGCAGGTCCTAAAGCAAATAATGAAAAAATAAAAACAGAGCAGCACACAGCAGTGTGTAGCTGTAGCTAGGGAACAGCCAAGCTCCCTAGTGATCCCGTGAAAGACTGGCTCTTTTTTCCTCCACTGCAATGTGTTGATATACAACCCGGCCCAGTGCAGCAGCATGTGTGGGGAGGTCAGACCAAATCCTCAGCTATATTAACTAAAGAGCAAAGATACACCCCCAYGGAGATGAAGTGATTTAATGGAAAACAGAGCACACATCCATGATGCAAAGACCATGGATTTAGCCACTGCTAAATGTCAACTCTTTCCAAAGGTACGAGTATGTCTAAATCTCTTAAAATATTGACAGAATCAGAAAATGCAACTTAATTCCTGAAGGACTACTCAGTTTGGCTGAAACTTCAGCAAGGTATCAAATATAAGGAATTTCAGCAGTTATGAGAGAAAAAAACTCCAAGCATTGCAATGTGGCTATCTCAGTTATAAAATCATAGGGCTACCAGCTCCAGCTATAATAAAAATAGCCTAGGCATGTTATACTCCAAAAGGGGAAGCTTCCAAACATGTCCACTCACAAGCTTACCAAAATTCACAAGTTTGCTGAGAAAGGTAGCATTTASTTATCTAGAATTTTCCTTCGAAATCAAAACAGTTTGCTTTCTTCAGAAAGGTAAACAAGAGTAACCCTGACAACTAATTCACTGAATTGAGGGACTGAAATCTAACATGTGAAGAGATGATGCCATTTCCCATTAAGTCATCTTTATTCCATAAATCCTTTTATGTGGATAAACTAGTGCCTACTTTACAAAGTGGCATTTGGAAACGTTTATGATCAGGTGATGAGAATGATTGAGTGCTGGCCAAATAGTTCAACATGTACAATGAGTATCTGACGTATTACAAACTTCTGGAGAGGAAAACTAGCTTTATCCAGCTGCACTGACGTAAAATACAACGAGAAAAGATTCTGCCACAGAATAGTCACAGCTATTTTTGTAAAGAACATCTTAAAGAAAATTTAAGATTTAAAAAGCATAGTTCTAAGATTAAATGGAGAGAAAAACTAATCCTATTTATACAAATAAAGGCCAAACATGCTTCCCCAAAAGCTGATTAAGCAGCCACTGCTCAGGAAATCACCAGAAGCATCAAACAGAAACACGTTTTATTCTACTCACAAGAAGTAACACTTCAGGATATGTCAGTGTGTCAGTTATTAAAAACTAAATCACTTTCATGGGAGAAAGGTTTCTAAACAAGGAGCAAGTAAGAGCGTACAAAACACTAATGCAGAAAATGTCAAGTAATGCCTGATACATGATAAATGCTTAAACACAAAAGAGAGGGCCCTGCTGTTCTTTGTGTTAAGTAATTTCCAACTTTAAACTATAAGATACAAATACAAAGCAGCATTTGAAACTAGAAATTATATTTAAAGTGGAAAACTAAACAAGAGTACAAGTTGAGTAGCTTCAAACAATTCAGCCGTTAAACAAACTGACGTCAATTATTAAAGTTGGTGTTGCGGTTATTTATTTTCATTTCCTCGTTCCACTTTGGGAAAATTCATCTACTCATTACTGATGCCAATGTAAAATTCAATTCTATACGACTATGAAGTATTATGAAAATTATTTTGTGAGGTGTCGAACTCAAGGCAGCTATTTATAGGAATATCAGGAACAAGATATTGTTCCTGATGCATATCAGTATTATCTGTAAAGTAGTTTCAGTAAATCTGCTGGACTGCTGCATTGACCGACTAACRCAATACAAAATTTCAGACATTTTGAAAGACTTCATAGCTTTTAAAAAGCTGAGAAAAAATAAGCAAGCGCTACAWAATTTTAAAAAGTACATAAATTAACAAGAGGAGCTGAAATTGTAGGCAATACCATCTAGAAGTAGACGTTTCCAGTACAAAGTATAGCAAGGTTTATGTAAAAGCAAAGATTTTAGTGTTATTAATGTAAATCACTCTACAGCACTTTATGATGTTCCTCCAAGCGGAGCTCAGCTCTTCCTTTAAAGCAAAGTTTGCTATTTTCTATGATGTTTTGTTCTTACATTTTTTAAACATCTTAATAATGCTAAGCTAATAAGACAGGAATTTAATATTACAAAAATTCCTTTAGAAAAAAAAAATCTTATGCACAAGATAAAGTTAGCATGTCATTCACACATCTGACACTACTTGGAAGCACAGTTTAATATCCTGTATTTACATTATTAATGTAAACATAAATGCACACTAAATTGCTGCTTATATAAACTATATAATATGCACTCTTATTAACTCCTCCTTCTTAAAATGATAATTAATTCTCAAGCATGTAAGAGAAGTTAATTAATCCTGACTTTTGCATAACATATTAGAAAGAAACACTTTCTGAAAACAAAGTACTCTACCATTATGCATGTCAACTACAAGAGCTTTTCAGTGCTCAGTGTACCRTGCCTACAATGCTTTCCTACTTTACTACACCGATCAGCAGAAGTACTCCATTAGCTCTCTGTACCTAGCAATTACAATACATACTCTGGCCCACAAAAGAAAAAAGACAGACCAAAACCAGGACTTCTCAATTTAATTGAAGTTTTACAGAGGTTCCTGCCTGTTCGGGGCCTTTCTAGAATAAAAACTTTAATAACGAACTTTGCTCTCAGCTGCATATTTACCAGTTAATAGGATGATTTGTACATGCAGTTGTGATGACCTGGTGCCTCATAAGACTAAAGCAGCTCAGTTTGTGCCAACAGTTCAGCCTAACTCATGGGATTCACCTTTACTAGAATACACAAAGGAACTTAAGTGGTATGTATGGTGTGTAGCTTTCTTTAAATGTAAGTCTAATTTGTGGAAGATTTCACAAAGCAAAAATGTAAAGTGTTAACATAACTAAAAATTAATGCTTGAAGTGTCCCAATTCTTCTATCCAAAAGGGCTGAAAAGTTTGTTGTTTACTTTACAATGGTAAATACTCTATTCCTTTTTCCTTCCTTCAGTCCAGCTCGTTGCCTCCTATCTACCTAAATCTCTCAGACTGAAAAACTACGTATAAGCAGAGCAGTAAGTTTATTATGTTTCTGCTTCCTGCCTTGTTTTATCTATCAATGATCTAAATTCTGTAGCCTTGTATCATGCTTGCAGTATTAGAACCCAGTCCTCAATTGGCCCCTGGAGACAAAACAGAGCATTAAATGTTAATCAGCAACACTACTTACCACATTGAAATCTAAGTTTTTTTCAACCCACTCCTCGGCTTCCTTGAATTCCTCTTTCATTTCCATGATGTATAGTGTATCGAGGGCATCCACTATTGTTGCTCCTTGAATGTTACCTGAAATACATAAAAAGCCAGTAATTTACTTTCCAACAGAAGGCTTTTCAGTTAGACCTAATTAATTTAAATTAATTCTAATTTCAAAATCCGATTTCAATTAATCCAATTAAAAATTGGGCATATAAGCATTCAAGTGGGCAACTAGTAATTCACAGCCTTAACTTTGATTCCCATGCCACGACACAGCACCATAATATTTAAGTATTTTATTCCACTAATGAAGTTTTGAAGAGCGGTTCTGATGCACTGCATTTTCAGCCATGATTTTGCATTTTTAAACACTGATGGAACAGTCCACCGTAAAATGTAATTCATAGAAGATAATAAATCTCAATAAATGGAGAAATGACTGTTTCTTCCAGTTTGGAGTGAAAAAAATCAGTTGCTTTTTTGTTTTTATACTCAATAATATACATAAAGCTTTAAGAAGCTGATAAGTAGTGATCACATTTCAGTTAAGCAAGCCCTTTAAGAAGCACCCTCTCTGAAAAACAATTTTTCTGATACTGTGCATCACCATGTAACCTGCACAAGATAGCACTGGGGAAGCAAAGGCCAAACTTGCATACATCTGAATTTCTCAGCTCAGGACAGACTGCCAGACATCAGTTTTCAGAGCAAGTTCTGGTTGTTTGCAAAAGTGGCATCCTTCTGCCTCTGTTATGGAGATGGCTAAGAGTCAGTTTACTAGCCTTCAGCTAACATAGCAAGATGAAGTATCATCAGTATGATCACTTCGGCATGGATTAAATGTTCATGATCCTCTCCTGAAAGGGTAATGTGGAGGGTCGGGGAGAAAATAAAGCCACTCAGATGACCTTCTCATGCTTCCTTCAAATTTACAATGACCTTTTTAAAACACTGTTTTCGTCTAAGAAAATCTTCATTATGAATGCAAACTACTGTTATGATATTCTTTAGAGAACACCCTAGATACAGAAGTAAACATTTAGAATTGCAGAATAATTTAGGTTGCAAGGAACAGAGGAAGTCATTCGGTCCGATCTCGCTCTCCCCCAGCAGGGCTAATGACTAGGGTGGATAGTTGACTACTCATTCAGGAATTGATTGCACTGGGCGAATAACAAGACAGTAGCTACAACTAACTTTACAGAACTTGATTATCATCTTGCTGCTGAAATACCTGATGAAAAAGTAAACTTAGTTTTGTAGACTTATCAACTATCAGAATTGAATTATTCATATTTAAGTAGGAAATCCACTATTTCAGTCAACTCTTGTGTCTACTACCATCACAGTTTTCTTCTTCCTCATGAAATGGAGGAGTGATTGGAGACCTCCATATAGCAGGATTGACATCACTTTCTTAACTTAAGCTTCCAGGTAGAAAATAATTTTCCATTTGTATCATCTTAAACAAAATAAGACTTGAGATTATTAGAACAGTTACTTGGTACATTTAACAGAAYCAGATGCTCTCTGTTTCAGCAGCTGCTAACTGCTTATACCATCCTACTCTGAAGGAAGTAATCTATGTYTCCCCCCAGATATTCCACTAATAAAACTACAGCATACTTCGGTAAGAAGGACATCATATCTTCCCAGATCTTATTTGGAGCTTTGCTACCCTTCTCTCATATTAAAGGAAAAGCATTCCTTTAAACTTGCCTAAGTAACTTGTATTTTTCCTGAGCTCACRAGAAAGCGAGAGCGATTGTGAAAACTGCTGGAGGACATGTGCTCAAGAACTCTACTCCAAAGGTCTGGAKATGTTTAGTAACTCCGTACAACAAAAGCAGCTCCTGGTGAACTTTTACAACTGAGGTCTACTTATGGAAAAATCATCTATAACCTGATTTGCTTGAGTGGATTGCKACAGGCTCACCACGCGATGACATTCTTTGTGATAATCCTCTTGTAATACAGCTAACACCACCTCTAAACAGTTGAGCTTTCAATTTTAAGGATTAGTACTTGAGCTGCAACTTACTACTGAGTCAGAAGAAAAAGAGAATTCAACCTTATTGAGAAATCGCCCTTGGAGTCACCCACTTCCTATGATTTTTTTTTTTTTTTTGAATCTGGCCTACACGGCCTGCTTAGAGCATATACCTCTCCCTGCAGGCAGACAGAAGAAAATGGGAGAATCTCAAGTAGATCTTACTGTATTTGAAACAACTTTTGCTATTATTCTGAAGGCTCCAGAAAACAGAATAAAGCAATTAATGTGACAATTAAATAGTCAAGTTTGTCTCGAGCAGTTATACTTCAAAATTCGTGATAGAAGAACAYAGAATGCATTTTTAAAGTGTCAGTTTAGAGGCCAGAATTATGACTTGTGCACAATTGCAGTTTACGCTAAGTTAGCCAACAGGATAATCCAAACTTAAGAGTGTTAAGAAAATTGTATAGCTGAACAGCTCATTTATAACCAGTCAAACAAACAAGGGGCAGGGGGAGGGGTGAGAAAAAGAAAAAAGAAAAAGGAATGCAAAGACGTTAAATGAAAATTTCTTTTTACAGAATAAGACCAAATATTTCACAAGCCTATATATGCTATGCTTCTCAAAGCACACCACATAAATTATTAAATACAGTTATCATTCATGTTAGTTCCTACACAAGGTTCCCAAGGAATTACACAGCAGTCATGGTCTACAAGAGGCAAAGATTATTGCTAGGCAGTTACAATACACACTCATATGACACACAATATTTGGCCAGGAGGACTGTTTTGTTATACACCTAAAGTACTGCTATAAATTTGATTAACAGTGAGCATTGGGTTACAAAAAGTGCCAGCAAAGTTGCAGTCTCACCGTGGTACAGTTTCATAGTTGCTCTAGGCAGAAGGAAGATATCACAATACTCAGAGCAAATTCATACACCTCAGGTAATTACAGATATATTTTGCAGATAATACAAAAAATAGTATACTCAAGGTAGAGAAAATGGACTTGAAATTCATAAAACATAAGCTTGAAGTGAGTAATTTTGATGATGAGATAACCAGATGTACAAGCCTACCAAAGTGAAACATTATTAGTCTCTACCAAAACCTCCAGACCAAGTACTCATATGTGCTCCATTTTACTTCCTTTGTTAAACCTGCCTCTGTTTTTCTCTCTCCTCTTTACTAACAGCATCATTTATTCCATGTAAGTGATTAATAGAGAACACATAAAATAGCCTACAAGCTAGTTAACTGAAGAGAACGCAGAAGAAATCAGTCAACATGTAACTTCAAGTGGACTATCTAACAGCATCTACAGAGCATCCTTTCCAGTTTAACACTTGAAATCTTTAGCAATGATCTGGAAGAAAATAAAAAGAATCTACTGCTAGCAAGATTTGTGGATGATTAATGAAGATGGCTGATTACCCAGCATTTCAGAATAGTGCGATAAAAAGCACAGAGCAGTCTAGATCACCCCTGGGTAGTACACAGTGGGTCCATTTAAGCAGCATGCTTTTTAATATCTAACAATACAAAGGTATGTGCACACAAATAAGAAAAGGAGATTACGCTAGAGAACAGAGTAGCACCTCAGGGGCAGGGGGGGCAGAGCAGAATAAAAAAAGTGATCAGAGGATGAATAGCTTTTTATGAGTTTCCAGGGTGTCACTGCAGGGAGAACCGCTATGGATGACAAGCTTATTAGCACAGCTCTGTGACTGAGCTTATGTGGCCATATGGTTTAAGAACCCCAGCTGGCTTATGGCCAAACTGTTTGGAGGGTGGACCAAAACAAGCTTTTATTTGTCTAGCCCAGGCTTTTAGACATGCCTTATATTTTTGCCAAGAGTCTGAAATAGAATACAGCCAGGATGCCAGAATCAATGCATGTTTGTGCACTTAATAGTTTGTTTACAACTTTCCTTCCATCCCTTGTATACCAAGTTTGGGGTTTGATTCTCCAGAACATCCACATTCCTTGCCATCAAATATATTTGGAGAGATATATATACATACACACACACMCMTATATACACATACATATATGTGAAACAGATGAAGATTTGTTATCTGCACGCATATCATACAGAACATTACATGGAGAAAAGTTTCAGGCGTGTCCTAATGCACTGAGTATAACAGGATGGAAGCCAGACCCCTTACTCTTCTCGAATTCAACTGCTTTTCTTTTTCTGACTCTGTCATATTCTGACTGGAAGGAAACTGTGGGAAAGCATATGACAAAAATAGAAGATAAGGAAAGATGAACTATGAAGTGGCCTCAGGTCACGCTATACATCAGCTCCCTTACCTATAACAGTTCACCATCCAACAAGCATCATAAACTAGGATTTCTTGTTCTTGCATGACTGCAGAAGATGAGCAGAATGCTGTCTTTTCTTCCAGAAAACCAGTTACAGTTTTGTGTTTGATATGAAGTATGAAAATTAATATAGGACATTCATATTTGTAATTTTTTTTAATGTGATGGAAATTCAGCACATACAAATAATAATGGATATCCCTTCAAAAAAAGTGCAAATGTTCAAAAAGATGTTTCCTCTATTATATTCAGAAGAGCTGCTTTTTAGGGCTTTGTACTACTGTGGAAAAGAAAAAGAAAGTTTTATACATAGCCGTATTTGAATTGCACTCAGCCCCACCCTGATCTTCTTAGACGCTTCATTGTTTTCCACCAGTGAGGCAAACTTGTCTTGTCACCTTCCAGTTATTGTAAGTTGAAGAAGCTCAGTCAAAGCAAATGTATTCTATGAAATCTTCCTCCAGTATGTCATTTCAGACTCAAAATTCCAGCCAAAAATACAGAAATATAACCTGTCACAATTTTTTCTTAATCTGGCCATTAAGAACATTTCAGATTTTCTTAACATGGGGAATAAGACCAGATACTTTGTAACATTAAACATGCAAATTAAAAAAAAAAAAAAAAAATCCAAGTATCCAATTTTTTTCGTCTCTATGCATATACATTGTACACTAATGACTCTGAACTACATTATTCTCAACATATTCAAGAACGCATATAGGTTTGACAAAATTAACGTTTTGATTAGAGCTGTAGGTTTCTTAGAGCACTGTTTCAAAAGCTGACTCAGATTTTAAAAGTGTTTTCCTTCATTTAAAGTTCACTGAAAAGGTTCCTATCCAATATCATTAGCAATTTAAAGTGTCAAGAGTGATTAATTATTAAAGCGTGCTATGCCAAAACATGAAACTCTTACTCAAGTACTGGCAAACCCTCAGCAACACTAACATTTTTAATTTCAGTCACTATTACCAGCTGGTAAGAGTGGGAAAAGAAACAATACTTTCCATTTTTTACAGATCTAGCTTTTCATATGTATAACATGAAACAATGCTGTGATGTTTCTAGAATACTCTTCTAATCTCTAATATTTTATACGTTTGTGCATGTTAGAGYCAGCTCTGGTTTCTTTGTATTTACTAGAGCTTGATGAAGTTTTCCTCCATCGCTCGACTCTGCTTTCCATGGAAGCCTTTGGCATCCACCATGCTTCTGGCACCCATGCAGCTCAGCTACACATTTTGTTATGAACTACCTTCTTTTGTTTGTCTGAACATRCCGCCTACTGATTTGATATTTCCACCCCTTACAAAGGGTATTGTTTCCCACTAGGAACAATAAATCCTTGTTCACCCAATCTATGCCACTTTCTATCCACCTCCATATATTATACTGAAAAGTTTTCAATCTTTACTACCTTGAGTTCAAGTGCGCTAGTTCTGTGTGCTAACTTAGAATCGTATCTCCCATGCCACTATGTGCCAGTTTAAATTTAGGTATGTTAGACCCCATTTGCTATTTTTAAAGAGCAATTATAGTCTGTTGGGGAACCCTTCTGGGTTCATGGAATTGCCTTCAGTTTGCCATTGCCGTAGCTACCTTGAGTAACTTGTTAGCATTGCCAAACTGTCACTCTGGTCACTTCATTTTCCAGCGCTGTGATAAATAATTTGAGAGCATGGCCTCAGCAGCAATGGATCCCTGCAAGAGGCCAGTAATAACCCTGAAAAATGCTTTTTAGAAATCTAAAAAGACAATAAACTTCCTTGTCTCCATACCGACCAACTTGGAAAAAACAGTAGTTGTGCAGCATGACCTCCTCTCACAAACGCTGTGTTGAGTCATTCATCCACGTATCTGCTAATGTTATTCTTTAGATGAGTTGCTATTAATTTAGTTAGGAAAGATGTCAGGCTTACTTCCAAAATTAAGACCACATACTGAAATCCAAAATTCCAAGGAATCCAGCAGCAAAAATGAAGAGAAGCAAGATGGGGGGGCAGGGAGGGGGAAGATGTTGAAGCTTTTCAATTTAAATTAACATATTGTTTAAATACCTGTACGATTTATTTTCTAGAGCATTTTAACAAACTTACAATTTAAAAATACACATTGGTGTACACTGCAAGACAGTTTTGAATATGAATTTTGGCAGGCTTTAAAAATCTTCATACACCTCAGTACTCCGTACAAGGAACTACAAAAATCAGTTCAAAGTGGGAGGAACAGGATCTTGCTAAATTATAGTACTTTGGGGCTTTGCAGATTGTGAGTATTTATTAAATGCCTCCCTTTTCCTCTCCAGAAAAGGTCCTTTTTCACTTGCAGAGACTAATTATACTATGTCCACAAGTTACAGTATTATTAAACTTGCAATACTGCACATGAAATACAGTTACAGATAATTTAAAAAGCCCTTCAGTAACACTCACTTAAGAGCAGAAACCACGTCTAGAAAAAGCTCTCCACCAGTGCAGCAACGCTCATTAGTTTTAAAATTAGTACAGAAGGCTTGGAGAGGAATAGCTCCTGGGTTGAGGGGCTGGTGGTGGGGTGCTATGAAAAAAAAAATGGGCAAAATTGTGATTTTGCCACTTTCTTCCACACTAGGAGGGTAGAGGGATAAAGCTCTATTCTAGAAAACATTGTTAACAGTAATCTGAAACTTTAAAGGTTAAAGTATTAAAAATTAACAGCACTTACTCAGGGCCTACTTTCTACCAGATACGGGCAGAGAATGATTAATACTCATAGCAGAAGTCATACCAGCATAGGAGATATGCCTTGTTTTGCTGATACACAGGTATGGTGCAAACAGATGTTTAGCTATTCAAATTTACTTGATTAGTCTAGAAATAGTTGTACACTTCATGGAATTAAACTAAAAAGAATGCTACAGAGACAACAACTGATGACTTTTCGCTTCTGCCTTTTCAAATAGTGCTTATTGTAATTGAATTCTTTGTAGTTGGAGTAAACTATAAAAAAGCCACAACAATGTTAGTTACTTGCCAAGACAACATGGTAAAAGCTAAAGTGGCGAATAAAAAGGAAATCAAAATGTTACATGGATGTGCTGAAAAGACTTTGCAATGGTCAGAGGCAAGCATGTGGCTTTGGCTTGAAACAGAAATAATTCAGTTTACATATGTTTCAGCCTTTCTCTAAAAGTTAATTACTTTTAGTGTACACATGTGAGAGGAAGCAACTTCTCCTCATAACATGAATATGTCTATAGTCTACCAGTCTAAAGACTCCCTCAACTTATCAAATACACCTTCCACACACTGCTCACAGAATACCAGCAAGATCAAGGCAGGTCCTTGTCTTCAAAAGTTGGTTTCATGGCCTGGCTTTAGGACAAATAAAATGTCATTTCAAAGTTCGTCAAGAAGTCCTCAGCTACAGAAGAGCTCTGCTACTCTTAATTTGTATGAGGTGCTAAAGCAGGATGCTTTTCCTTCCCCCGAGGTCAGAACCACCAGTCGTCACTATCCTTTCTCCCATCGTCACCAACCCTTCTCCCATCATCATCCCACTGGCCGTATTCCTCTTCCCTAGCCTAACAATAGTGTCAGTATAGTTGCCAAATTCATGATGGTATTGCCTAACAGTCACATCTATGTGTAATTACACTTCTTAAAAGCCCATCTTATTTTTGTGTTTCGGAGAAACACATCGTAACAGTTGTGTCTTGCCTTCAAGACACAACCATCGTTATAATCTATCTACAAAATGCCTTATCATGCTAGCAAGGACTGAAGCATTTATACTTTCAAAATTAAGCTCAGAAGCAGTATAATTTCCCTTCTGTGTCAGGAGAGCTATACTGCCTGTAACCTATACAACATTAAGCACCAGTGAGCCACAGCATTGGAACCTGCTGTTCCGCACAGTGAGGTACTTAAAGCCTCTATCCCGTAACAGACACTCCCAATATATGCAAAGTACCATAACTGCACCAATTAATTCATAGGAGGGGAAATGATCAAAATTAAACAGCTGGTTAATGAAATATGCTGTATCTTACTGCTATTAAGACTATCAGAAACTTGTATTTTTGAAAAATTGAGACCTGGAAGCAAGAAAAGACAATCATGGCAAATTGGACATAGTTATGATGGATGACAGTGAACTGAAGGTCTTACTTGATTTCTGAAGGTTGCGAGGAGATTCGTGGGACACACAGCTGGAGGTAACCTATTCTCAACTAATTTAATTCAGAATTACCTTAAAAGTAGTCAACCATTTGCAATTTTTTTAAAATGCAACCATTGCATTTTTTTTAAAAAATAAGAACTAGAAACAAAGAAGATAAGGAAACTTGTTTGTCCTTTCATGAGGAAAAAGAGGTTCAACTATTTGACAAAAAAGAAAAAAAAAAAAAGGAAAAAAAAAAAAAAGGTGCAAAACCAGATCATCCTTTTATTGCTTTATGAAAAAGAAGGCATTTGTTGAATTCAAAACATGAAGGTACAGATCAGATCTAATGATCTACAGACACTATTACAGAAACAAGGATTTATTTCTAAAAAACAAAAGCAGATTATGGATTCAGGAAAGGGTAGCTTGTGAGACAGAACTGCTTGCAGATATGCTGCTCTTTAGTATTCTGTAAAGCAATTCAGCAGAAAGAGACCTAATGCTTATTTTGATTTGCCACCAAAATCAATAAGAGTGAAGATGTTTCTAAGGAAATCTCCTCAGCAATAAGATTTAATACTAGATGACCATGATGAGAAAGTGATCTGCATTTAGACTGACTCTGGCTCTTACTCCTTTAAATGCAGTTTTATTTTCAAATTCAACACTTGTCCTGTTTCACACTGAATAGTGCCTGCAGTGACTTATCCTTATGCAACATCCACAGAACTCCTGCTTAAGAATTTCACAAGTCAATACATCTACAGCTTTTTCTGCAAATCCATGCAATATCATTAAGAACTCAAACCTCGTAAATTTTTATACCACTTCTGATTCCAAATGAAACTAGATTAAGCATTTTAATTTTCAAGACATCATGTGCCATTTTGTTGTTCTCCAAGAAAACTAAGAAAACAGAATTGCATTAAATAGTTCTTCAAATATGATATTAAATTGCACAACTATCAGTCATCTGAATGAAGACAATAAAAAATTTTAGTTTTCAAGAAAACAGAAGAAAACAGAAGCCCAACTTAACTCTGAAGTTCACCCAAACTACTTTGGTTTCAAGCACCCAATTTATGTTTAAAGTCCAATAACTAACTACATAATAATTACCTAGTAACATTTTTGATGTTACCTTGGTTAGACAAGCAGCGCAGCAAGATCAATGTAGATGTTGTATTTTCAAAATTATTTTTGTAATCACAACTGCTGTCTCTTAGCAACTTCCAAATATAGTTGAGGATTTGATAAGTGCTCTATTAAGGCTGTTTTAGGAACTGTTTCCACTTCAAACTCTCTTTTCCAAACATTCAACAAAATAAGTTCCTGTTAAAATCAAAATAATGTATTGATTTTGTCTCAGCTATAGGAATTAGTTCATTTTTCAGCTTTCTGTTTGGAAAACAGAAGCTATTTGAATACAAAGATTGCTGTCAAACAGTTTAATTCTTCATTTTTCTGAAAAACTGAAGATGATGACAGTTCATAGGACTGTTTTCGCACGCTGCCTCAGAATGCTGTTGCTCTTCAGCTGCTATTTCTCCAGCCCTATGCCCCACTTGGACATTGAAAAAGTCTTGCCTCATTACACTGGATTTCTGCAGTGTGCCTCTCCTACTAGAACTTTTCAGCCCCATATTTGTTCTATACTGATAACAACTTGGGTGTTATTTAAGGATCTCCTGTGCAACATTTAGAGGTGCAAATAATGATTACATTCATTAAAGAGAAAGCCTGATAAGGGAGCCTGACTGATATAGATTAACAAGTTTTTTTAAGGAATAGAAATAATTCCTGAGAACTGTAGACAGCTTCAGCTACCTTCATGACTGTAGAGAGTATCTTTTGTTCCTTCTACAGGATTTATTCCCCACCCCCCCCACCCTGTACAGTTTTTGTTTCCTGCTGATTGAATGTGGTGTCAATGAGTTCCACTTCATAGGGAAAGTTTAAGGCAGGGCAGTATTTAACGCAACAAAACTACATCTTTATCATGCAGCAATGACATGCTTCATTTATTCTCATTCAGAAGAGAATCTATAAGTCATAGAAAGCATCACCTTCACTTACTGTTACTTTTTATACGTAACATAAGCAAGAAACACTACACTGCATGACAGAGGGTAGAAAGAACACGTTTATCACCTATACGCTTTTCAGCTGATTTACTGTTTTATGCTAACGTCACTAAGCACAAAAATACATTCTACTCACCAAATAAATTGCTCGAATGTCCTTGCTTAGATATGGGTTTCAGTTCATTTAATCCCCATGCGTAACGCTTATAATTATCCCAGGCATGTTTCATCATCTGTAGGGAAACGAAAGCAGGATTATAATGTTGATTTAGCAAGAAGCCACAGCAAATACTGACTTGAGAATATTCTCAATATTAAGCATATTTAATTCAGTGCTTAATTAAATTCATGTTGCATGCATTAGAACTATGAAATACTCAACACAGAATAACAGTGGCACTGTTTTCTGGGTGGCAGTGGGATYGTTCCTGTAAGAATTCCATGTCTGTCCCATCCACCTCTACCGTTATCTGCATGCTTATGATCAAGACACACTCAAAAATAATTAATTTTTAGGAAGGGAATTTATTGTGTTCTATATAAATTCAAATAAAATCTTTATTTCCCTTAAGCATACACCTCTGAAACTGAGGGAAGTAAACATTTTTAAAGAAGTTTTTTCTCCTAGAGCAGGAATTTTTAAGGTCAAAATTAAGCTCACAGTAGTTTTCAGATTCTGGCAGAGACTTTCTTGCACAAAAATAGCTGGTTCAAACTCAGTACGGTGAATAACAGAAGGAGGAAGCTAAAGTGGGCAGGCAGAACACCTAGGAGAGGTTTTGAGGTTATGATGATATAATCTTCTATGACTGTAAATGCTGCTGTATGCATCTGTAGCTACTTTCACATGTCATTTTGCACAAATAGCTGAGAACTTTTACAACTAAACATATCACTACAAAAACGTGTTCTGCATAAAGAGGTGCACCACAAATAAATACTGCTTTGGGAAACTGCCTTGGGGAACCCAGCACAGCAGCTCTGCGGTAAGAGCAGAGGACATCCACGTCAGAAGCCAGGACAGCAGATTGACTTAAGGACACCTCACGCTCTCTACCACCACGATCTGCCAGACCTAGCCCAAACTGTCCTTTTCGGAGGTGGTCCGGGTGCATGGCCCACCTGTCCCTCCCCAAGCATGCAGCGAGGACAACGCACACAGCTCTGCAGGCCTGGTGAAGAACCACTGCCACTCCAGCAGGTCCAACACCTCCCTTTACCGACCATCACCTTTAACGCCTGCTCAGGAAGAGTACTTCTTTAAGGGCCACCACAAGCAGCCTGACTTTATGTAACAGAAGGAATGATTTTGCCTCCGCGTTGACCCTCCCTCCCTCTTCCACAAGGCAGAGCAGCGCTGGGAACACCAGAGGTCATCTTCTAGACAAAAAGTGACAATTTCAGACCTTTTCAAAGATACTGCTTCAGGCTGTCAGCTGACAACACTGCTCTGCCCTTGCTTTCAGACCTCTTCTTGAGGCCATGTGTGTCAAGGATAATTCTTTTAAATAACAGTTATAATCCTAAATTTAAAAGCAACAGCCTTGGGACTCGCTGATAATAGTAATCCTGCACTTTCTTCCTTCCTCCTTCTTTTGCTCAAATCACATAGAGAAATTATGTCAATTAAAAATCCGCATTAAGCCAGACTATAATAAATGACAACAGATTTTCTAGAGTACTGCTACACTTGTGATAATAAATGTTTCTTTGCTATTTACAGAAGCATAAATGCACATCTATCCTGCAGGAAAATTCAGGGATGTTAGTTTACTCTAGAGCCCTTATAGGCCCAGCTTCACAAATGCAATATTTGGTATCTGCATTTAATACATGACCATTTTCAACCAGAGGGTTAGCCTGGTGTCAGACCTCGGCTGAAAGGCAGCGYGTAAGAGGCTGTGTGGAAATGCTCTTTGGCCACAGATGCCACCGACATGCTGGATGGCAAGAGCAGTGTCCCTTGCTCGACTTCATTGCGAAATGGCTTAGGAGCTCTCCAAGGAGAGGGTATTTTGTCCCAGTGCAGAACTGGTAAGAGGCAGCCAAGTGGTAGACTTCATGCCTATGGGGCATTCGCAATCCCTGGCTACAGGGATCAAGATCATATGAAACCGATCATTTGGCCACAGCATATTTTCTAATTTACCAATTGAAGTTTTCCAGTAGTTTTGTGTATTATACAAGAAAGATTTATTCTGCCCTGCCGTCATGTGTCAGACCTGCAAGCTCAGCTTTAGATATTAAAGCACAAATTCTCAAAGATTTCAGCAGGCTAAATCCTGCCCTGCACTGAACTTGACATTTGCTATGCTTTGTCAAAACTTATTTTTCATGAAATCACATCAGAATCTTTTAATTTGTTTAATCTTAATCTGGGAACACCACATAGAAGGGCTTTTTTTTTTTTTTTTTTTTAAAATCAAAGTTGTAATTAAGAGGTCTGAATCAAAGTGCCTAAACATGTGGTATTATAACAAAATTAAAATTGCTCAAGCCAGTACTGCCATGGTCCTTCCCTTTTCCCCTCCTTTTTCTCCTAGCACATCCCTGCTCCTTCTCTTGCATAAGAAATGCAGTRCTCATCTATCCCCACACCAAGTCAGTTCAGGAAACAGAAACTTTTGCAAGTGAAATTTTTGTTTTGAGGATCATTTTTGTCCTGTCTCATTCCCCAAGTCAGATTGCCACAAGTATCAGAGTTACCAAACGGGAAAGGCAGGAACAGCTCCAGACCCAGTTCAGTTCAACCAAAACAGTCACAAAGTGCACAACACTACAAGATGTCCCATATGTACTCAGTTGCCTTTAGTTTTTCCAACTGATTGACATTTTGATCATATTGCATTGTAAATGCATGTGTGTGTTCCTAACTTCTGTTAAGAAGAACCACTCTGATTACCTTACTGTTAGTCAACCGCTACAGACTAAGACAGGAAGCTAACCCCCACACACAACACTACCTTCTAATAATAGTTATTATTACATGTTAATGAACTCTTTTTTTGTTTTCCAAAATGTCCTCCCATTTTGCTGAGTCTAACTACTCAGGTACATTTGTCTGCTTCTTAGGAAATTATAATGCATGAATCCAAAGAGCCAAGCAGACAAAACCAGTAACTTGAAAAAAACCCAAAACCTTAAGAAATACTTCAGCGGGAGAAAAACCACCAGAATCTACTGAGCAAACGATTTAATTAACCTCTTTTGGCTAATCAAAGTTTTAATTTAAAACTCTTCCAGAAAGCCTAGATTTAGATAAAACCACCAAGTTTAGTAAGTAAGTTTCCTCCTAAGAAAATGCACCTTTAGAACATCCTTGCTTCAGACATTTGGAGGTTTATGGACATAACAATGAAAGCAAAATGCAACTCCAAAAGCAGTCAGTGAGCCCTCTAGTGTTTCAAAAGGACAGGAGTTATTCCAACTAGAGACAAACATGAATGGCTATTCAGCAAAAAGTTACTAGGACCCAGTGTTACTGTACTTACTGTGCAAATAGCCCATAGACATGGTAGCCTAAAAAACTCACCTTAATCAACACTGCCTGCTGGACAAGTGAGTTTGTGCTTCTAACCTAGCAAGAAGTCTCAACTTCTAGAATTCAATACATCAGAAATGCTCTACATGCTTTTATCCCTGTGGAAATTACAAAACTGTATGAAGTCTCCCACTAAATGAATTTCCTATTTGTTAATAGCTTTATTTTCTATGTAAGAATGAGAAAGTTCTAAAATACTGAGTAGAAATTTGAATAGACCCAGCCCACTGGTAATTAAGCCTTTGCTTAGGCAAAACTCCTAGCACTGGTAGTTCAGGAATGAATTTTAAGTTTTTTTGAGAAATCCATCTATCTTTGCAGCCTTCACCTTTCTGTTTGCATGACACATCCCCAAATCAGTATCTCCAGATTTTTTTAATTTACAAAGGCCTTTCTGATCACATCTCTGACTACTTGTACCAGTAGTGTTGATCACTTGAAATGTCTAAATAAAGATCACAGTTACAGAGAACATCTGTATTTCAGCACAACATTGTGGATTCTGTTAAAAAGAGAAATTCCTAATGATGGAGAGTCTAACAGCTTTTGACCAGATGATCCCAGATACTCTCAAACTCCTGTACAGTGTAACTAATAAAATTATTTCACCCAAGTGCTTTCAAATAATTCCTTATTAGTCCTCCAGGATGTCAATAGGCAGATTTACATTTGCATAGACATATTCCTCAGTCCTTCTAGTTTTACTAAGATGTGTTCCTTGAACCTCAAACTCTAGAAGAGCCTGACAGCTCACTGGGAAGCCCCATGTCTACGTTAGCAAAGTCCATTTCCGACAGAGCTCTACTTCAGGTCACTGACAATCACAAGCGGCAAGCAAAGGCTTCACTAGCTAGCACTGTCTCACTAGTAAGCTGGCTGCTTTTACATCTTCAGAAAAAAATGGGGCACTGATTTTTACTTATGAAGTCAGAAAATGCCATAATACTACCCCACCTTTGTTGAAGAAGAACAAAGTGTGCTATTGTAATTGGTATCAGCAAAGTCACTTAAAAGAGAAAGGTGAAGATCTGACATTATGCACAAAAGAACCTGTGCATTTCTTTCTTTAACTCTAAAGAAAGCATTTTGGAATATAATTTTAAAATCCTTCTCAACCCACTAAAAAAAAAAAAAAAAAAAAAAAAAAAAAAAAAAAAAAAAAAAAAGTCAGATTTGTTCTCCAGAAGCAGAAACAAAGACCTTTTCTACAGCTATAATGCTGACCAACCAAAAGATGATGATAATGCCCTCCCGTTTGTTGGTATTTTGGTTATTGCCATCTTCCAAAGCACTCTAACACAATGTCTACAGAGGACACATAAGCCACTTGAAATGTGCAAAATACAGTTCTATTCAAACAGGAGTACCCAAGGCACAAAATGTTGCCAGAAAACAGGAGCGATGCTGAATCAGCACAGTAATAGTGGTATTTAGATGCAAACTACTGCAGTACCAGGTGGAGTGAAAATAAGAACTTAATAAGGTTTATTTTTAGCAGTTACATACAAGCTGGGGAGATGAGGTCAAAGAGGATGTCAGAAAAAGAATTCAAGCACCTTCTAGAACTGGGATATTAAAGGAAAAAAAAATTCATTGCATGAAATAGTACCATCCTGACCTTCAAGAGAGCCATTTAAACCATGCCAAGACAAGGAAGGCAGGCAGAAGACTAAGGTACTAGAAACCCAAGAAATGAAGAGACAAGTTAAAAAACCAAAACAAAACACAAAACCAACAAACAGACAACAACAAAAAAACCCACCAAAACCAACCAAACAAAAAACCACTCTGAAGAAAATGTAACAGTTTGCTTGTCTAATCTCTACTAAACTCTCATTGCTAGATTAAATAATCTTCTCTTTCTCAGTTTACACTGAACTTTTTACACATTTTTCTCACCTTTTAAACTTCTCCTTACCAGAACTACATGTTCACTCAGTCTCGTCTCCCTGAATCTTCCCTCCTTCCTGTTGCTGTAACTAAAACTTCAGTCTTCCACAGTATCAGCAAGGGTAATGAAGGAAGTCCCTAGAATTAGTAAGAAACCTCTATACATGTTCCACTTAAACTTTCCTCCTGTACAAATCAACTTGCATGGTTGATGACTGTAGTGGGTCTGGCTGGGATGGAGTTAGCATCCTTCACAGCAGCCCATATGGTGTTTTGAATTTGTGGCTGAAATAATGTTGATAACACAGCAATGTTTTGGCTATTGCTGAACAGTGCTTGTACAAGATGAAGCCTTTCTCTTTTTCYAACTCCTGCCCCTTTCCTGCTCCCCTGACAAGGATGGGGGGGTGGCCAAGAGGTTGGGAGGGGACACAGCTGGGACAGCTGACCCCAGTTGGCCAAAGGGGTATTCCCTACCGTGTAACATCATGTTCAGCAATAGAAGCTGGGGCAGAGGAAGAAAAAGGAGGGGTTTTCCAAGGTGGCCATTGCTCAGAGACTGGATATCAGTCTGCTTGTGGGAAGTGGTGAGTGATTGCCTTTGCATCACTTATCCCTGCCCCATCCTTCCTTCACCTAATAAGCGGTCTTTATCTCAACCCACCAGGTTTCTCACTTTCATTCTTCCTGTTCTCTCCTGCAGCTCACCTGGTGGGCCAACAGCTGTGTGGGTGGTTGGCTGCTGGCCAGGGTGAACCATATAGTGTCACTCATATAGTATCTCCAGACCACAACACAGCCCCCAGCTGGTTTCTTCACTCTGATGACAATATTACATTAACCATTAGCAAAAACTCAAGCTTTAGAAAGCCTTACTTTCCATTCCCATTACTGTTAACCAACAACCGAACCTAAATGAGACTTGGTGAATCAGAATCACAGAAGGGTTGAGGGTTGGAAGGGACTCTAGACATCATCTTGCCCAAGCCCATTGAAAGACCAATTCTCAACTGTTTTCACAGTCCCCAAGTACCAGCCAAATTGCAGTACAGCTGAAAAACCACAATCATTCCAGAAATCCGTTATTAGTAAACGTAACAGTACCTTTGAAGGTACTGTCACCAATCAGGATTTCTTTGTGAAAAACTGTACGATCTCCTTCAACTGATTCACTATCAGTTTTCACAAAATCATGCTGCATATATAAGAGCTGTGTTTAATATGCTCTTACAGAATCTACTGATTATCACAATGAGCAATTTTTGGCAATGCACAGTCTGTCTTGTTTTAGTTATCAAAAGTATTACATTTGTGTTTCATCATCTTCATAATGGTATTTAGTGTAACATTGCACTTCTAAAGAAATGTAAGTTATTAACTGAGTTTATTCATCTGGTCTTGAATAATTTGCATCTTGGAAACATGAAGTAATAGGTGAATTTTTCTCTAGATCTCAATACATAACACTTTTTTCTAGGATTAGGAAGCACAACTACGTTGTGAAATCATTTGACAATTTCCCTTGTTTCAGAGCATGACGTTTGTTACTTTTGTCATTATTCATTATTATTGCTTTGGTAGTACTTCAAACCCTTTATTGCAATCTTTTCTGCATGTAATCGTAAAACACTCCAATGTCTTTTCGATCTGGAAGTGTTTTGATCACTAATAACTGCCTTGAATTACCTTAAAAAAATTAAATTGGATTTTCAAAGTAATTTTTATCAGTATTTGCAGCTTTTTACCCTGTTCAGACTTGCTCTATAGTGGAAATTCTAGGTAAAGATGTAGGGTGTTCTACTGCAGGTACTTCTTCACTAATTAGTTTATAACCTTATCTAAGCAGAAACGCAGATGTAACTAAGAGTAATACATGTCTGCTTTTGTTTTTTTCAGTTACACTGTCTACTGTTATGGTAGACTCCTGACAACATTAGTTTTAAGCAACTTTTCATGAAACAAAAATTCAAAGTTAACTTCTTCACTGAAGACCAAGATTCACTAGAAAACTAGATAAAACTGGTTTATATTCAGATTAGGTTTTCTGTAGGTAGAATTGTGTATAGAGTTTGATTTCAAATTAAAAATGAGCAATTATAGTCAACAGAATTTTATTCTAAGCTCTTCATTTTTAGTTACTATTTCTTATTCCAGAAACAAAGCTGAAAAAAAAAAAAAAAAAAAAACAAAACCCTCAAGTATCCAAAGAAGGTTCATCTCACTGGAGACTGTTTACTTTTTTTCCTTGAATCTGACAGAAGATACAAATGACAACATGCTCCCTTTCTCTACTGGCAACAGAAATCTGTTTTTCTCCTTCAAGACATGTTAAATAAATCCTGTCACTATGAACCCTCACATACATATATAACCACTTCTTATCTGTCAGCAGGAAGCTTATTGCAAATCAGGAGCTTGACAGATTTTTGGTGTTTACAACCTCATTTCCTAATGGCATCATCCCGAGTTAAAAGCCAGCTACACACTGTCAATGTTTGTTTAACAGTCGCTGCCGAAGTGTCACCGTTTCTAATTCAGCAGGTGGGTGACAACCATGCTCCGAAGCGCACACAGGCTGGAGAAGTTCCTGCTTCCTGAGGGGGTGTCCGCTTCGCCAAGTGAATGCCCGATGGAGGCTTTTGTATTTGTTAATGGGCCAGTAACAAGAATTCCCAGTTGCCGATTTCCACTAGGCAGCAGCTAGAGATTTTGGGAACATTTAGGCGCTTGCCATTTAGCTCACTTTGGCTTTATTTTGCATTGTTGTAGGAATGAAGGACTCGTAACAACTCAGAATTTTGTCTGAGAGCGCTACCCACAGCATAAGGCGTCGCCGCACACCGAGTTGGGGAAATACCTACAACTCTTAAAATGACAATAGAGCTAAGGCAGCCAAACTAATTTACAGGATTCTCCATTAATATTAAACACCCACATCGTATCATGAAATATTTTATATGGTTCTGTATTTAATGCTCTGTATTAAAGGGATATGTGAGCAAACTCCTGCTACTCCTCAGCATTTCAGGATCCTACATATAATTCATTTCTTGCCTGCAAAACCAAATTAAAACCAAAAATCTAAGATCTGCATATAAAAAAAGGAACTAAGAGGGAAAATAAAAACATTAAGGACTGCTCTGAGGATTGATTCGACATTTGTATTGCAAAGCACTTCAAAATCCTCAAACGGAAAGCCTGACAGAAATGCTAAGTATTATTCCCACAAGTATTATTCCCACATATGTTTTGTTAAGTTACAGATAAGCTTCTATTCTTATATTTTCTACCCCTCACAGTACCTTGTAAGCCTCTTTAGTAGTGTATTAAACTATCCAACTAATATTCATCATATGCTGTTCTGGGCACCATTTGTTAACCAGGGACAGATGCTGCACAGTGCTTCATTCTGTTACACATTTTAAAAGGAATAAATTATCCTATTAATTCTGTAACAAGAATTTTAATTAAAAGGTAAGTAAAGAGAACAGGAAATTTGCAGGTAAGGTATTTTCTACACTTATTCTATTACTGCATATTTTATTTAATGCACATGCACACAGGAAAAGTGAGACTATTTTGTGTAAGAAATAATTAATAAGAACTGCAGCCCTGATGCTTTGATATGTCTGAATCAAAAAAAAAAAAAAAAAAAAAGAGCTCATTTGAAAATTATTGTACAACATACCAAACTACTCAATGGTAACAAGCTATGTTCTACTCATTTGTCAGGTATATCTCTTTGCTGAACAGTAAAGCACTTCTAAAAGTACAAATTTACTGAAAAACTGGAGATACCAGAATGCTTCACAGTTAGTTTCTAGGTGAGAGCTGGGCCATAGTGCTTTAACTATTGCACAGTTCATTTTAGTAGAAGTCACAGGGTGATAGGTCAGAGAAACTTGACCAGAGTTCACCTCCATACTCCAAATACATTCAGTACAAGCTGATATCTACAGTTTGCTTCTTACCTGGTCATCCCAACACCACAGACAGAAGAAAAAAAAACTATTTGGTGCAGCACAGAAGCATCCTAGCTGACCCTTTCCTGGCTAAACAAAAACTAGGAAGGCAAGAGCAATGAGCGACCCTCCTCACAAAGAACGCTGTCCTTGCACTTTCTGAAGCTGAAGGTCTGGCTAATTTCTGCCAAATGAAATTAACATTTCAGGTAAAGAACAACAGTGTGGTTCAAAAATCTTGCCCATATAGTTACCCATAGTATATATAGTTATAACAGCATTCATCCTACCTTGAACCATCCAAAGTAGAAAAGTTTTAGCTCAATGTTAGATTCATTTGCTCAACTTCAGCTGTCTTTTGCCCAACATATAGAAAGAAAAGAGATACGAAAGAAATCACTCTTTCCTTTTAAAACTGAGGGGCTTGGATGATATATTTGTTTGCTTCTCCCCCCAGGCAAGCTAGGATTTGAATATGTTCTGTAGGCATTTTAAGAGTTTTTCCTGAAAACATCTGCTTTGAAAGCATCAATTAAGATGCTCTCAAACTGCTTCGACCTCCAACTCTCAATTACTAGTGGGGGAACCRATGACATGTTCTCAGTAACTACACCAGTGGAAAAAGAAATGAAAGTATAGCATTGAAGTGCAGCATTATGAAATTGAGCATAGCTGACATTAATGTTGAAGATGCTCTATYTTCAACTTGTTTCAGTTGCCATTTACATCTGTATACATACACAAGATGGAAATCTTAAAAGAACCAAGTCATCCAGTTACAAACAAAAGAGCAGTCTAAAGAATAAGCCATACAGCCCCTATCTTACAACTTAGCAACTGTTACCAAGATCTGCATTTCAGAAAAAAATTTAAGCCTACAGCTTGTCACTCAAGACCACTGTATTTCTCCAAAGCTAAGTCCTCTTCAAACACTTAACAAAAAAATCAGATGGACTCTTTAATAGATAGACTGAAAAATTATTTCCTTATTACTAGCGTAAGAGGTAGATGATGTTTCTTCAGACAATCTATGATTTCAGCAGTTTGGATTTTTTTTTTTTTAATCTCTGTGATGCACAAATCAGTGATGCTCCAATGTTTTTTTTTCTAAGGAGAGTCACTGATAGCTAATTTTTAAAGAACCAAATCACACAGATGTTTTGCATTAGTGAAACATCCATTAAAAGAGAAACATATCACATCATAAGGTAACACACAAGAACTCAAGTCATTGCTTATTACTGACAATRACCAGAAAGAAAGCCAAAGTATTTTCACTTAAAGCAGAAAAGCATTGCAGAGTTGTACAGAAAACTAATGTGTTTCTTTGATCTTATGCAGAATTAGTAGCAGCCTCTGAAGTTCATGCATAATTTGACTAATGTCATAAAAGGGAAAGAAAAAAGAAAGGAATTTGTGAAAATACTACTCTTAAGAAGAATAGTGGTATACATAGACTCATCCCACTCAGTGTCATTTTTTTTCCCTGGTCTGCTTATGACTTGCTACAGTTTCCAAGAACTCCCAAGCTGAACAGTGTGAACAGCTAGGCTCCCGCAACTGCATGATACAATCATGCTTTTGTTCTCTATTTTTTCCTACTATTCTTTAAACAGTTATTTGATAAGGTTTGCTTCTAATTAGATTATAAATTATTCATGGCACAGACTGTATCTCCTACTTGTTCGTTAGGTACCTGGCACTACATAGCCGTGCTGCTAGTGAAGTTCCCAATCTCAGCAGGGGTAATGCAAATAAAAAATAAGCATAGTGCTATGCAGTACAACACATCCAGATGAAGTGATTAACATCAAGGTGATTCAAGTTGCTGTTTCAGAGCACAATTAAAATCCACAAAAAGGAAGTAAGGTGGATGTAAAGAACCTGTTTATTTTTCTTTCCCACATTTTGAACTCGCAATCTCCCCTCCCATGCTTATAAGTTTTACTCTGCCGCTAAAATCAGTAAGTAACAAACTTTTGTCCACCCCATTATATGGAAAGCGTCAGTATAATCAGGCCTATCCAGGATGTCTTTCAAAACAAAAACCAAACAGGAACAACAACCCACCAGAAGTTTCTCCCCCTTGCAGAATGAGTCTACATTCATCCCACAATCCTACTTCCCTACCAGGGCACATGTCAGAAATTGGGAGGGACAAAAGAGTATCCTTACTGGTAAGAAGTTTTAGTTGTGATAGGAATGCCAGACTGKCACTGAAAGGCAAAATTTCAGATGTATTTTCTAAGTGCAATTTTTCTTTAATTGTATTTACTTGTATTTAATCRCATTCTTTTGAAGCAATTATTTTTAAACGTTTTTTTCATAGTAGTTTTTTTCTTAAGGAAAAAAATTAAACAGTGAGCCATRCATTATTAGTAGATTTGGGACTATCACCAACCTAGTTAAGTAGCTAGTAACAGTAAGTAAAAACACAAATCAGTTATAAAAACTATTAGATAACAGTTAATGAGAAACTTACTAAGCTTGATATTGTCAATAAATTCACAAAGTGCAGAGCACTTTGAGCTTTCCAAAATACTGGGTACTGGCAATAAATACTTCCCCCATCCTCAGGCCATCAGCTTTTGACAAGAGGCCAGACCAGACCATATCAAATCCTTATCCATGTGCCACTAATTGTCAGCTGTAARTATTTTTCTCCTCTTCCCCTGCCCCAAATGAGTTCTTCCTTTCCACTCCCCTCTCCTCTCTCCAGCATCCAGTTAAAGAAGCTGAAGTACTCCACTGCTAAAGCTCATTATTGTGGCCATGGTGAAACTGCAGTTTCAGAAGTCAGAGAGCCTATTCACTGAGTATTTACAAAGATTTATCTGATACGCAGTTGCTGCATATCAGCAACTAAGGGCTGAGTCTGCATCATTACCACTACTCTCAGAGAAGTATCTTCAGCCTAATAGCCTGAAATTAGAGCAAAAGGATTGGACTGTTTCCCAACAGCTGAAAACCAGTTACACAGAGGTCAAAAGCAGATGATACTAATTTATGACTTCCCCCCCGCCCCCCCTTTTAACATCTTTATCAGTCACCTGGAGGATGTGATGCAGTGCACCCTTCCCCCCCCCCCCCCCCCCCTTTAACATCTTTATCAGTCACCTGGAGGATGTGATGCAGTGCACCCTTATCAAGTTTGCAGGTGACATTAAGTTGGGGTGGGGAAGGGAAATCCCATCTGGGAGTCAGGGCTGCCATTCACAGAGGCCAAGACAGGCCAACGGGAACTTCATGAAATTCAGCAGGGACAACTGCAAAATCCATAACCCCTGGTGACAGTACAGGCTGGGGAGGGCTGGGCTGGGCTGGGCTGGGCTGGGGAGCAGCTCTGTGGAGAAGGCACTGGGACTCTGGTGCACAGGGAGCTGTGCACATGCCAGCAGCGCCTGGCCAGCAGGACCACGGCCCATCCATCAAAGGATGGGATTATCCCCTTCTTCTCAGTGCTCAGGAGACCACATCTAGATACTGCTTTCAGTTCTGGGCCTCCCAGTACAGGAAAGATATCAAAAAACTGGTGTGAGTCCAGCCAGGGGGGACCCAAGCTGGTCATGGCTGGAGCAGTTGCCCCGTGAGGAGAGGCTGAGGGACGGGCTGGCTCAGCCTGGGGAGAGGTGGCTCCAGGGGGGCTGACAGCAACCCCCAGTACCTGCAGGGAGGTGGTCAAGAAGAGGGAGCCAGAGAGACAAGGGGCATTGGCTGGACCAAGGAAAAGAGGTTGAGACAGGACCTGCGAAAAAGGCTTTCCCCTGGGGCCAGCGGGGCAGAGGCGCAGGCTGCCCAGGGAGGCTGTGCCGGCTCCGTCGGGGGGGTTTCCAGCCCCGAGGGGGCACAGCCCTGAGCAGCCCCGTCTGACCTCGACGCTGAGCCTGCTGCGGCAGGGCTGGACCAGGGACCTCCTCGGACCTCCAGACTGAGTTATCCTGCGATCCCATTAAATTCAGTATGGATTGCACATATTTACCTAAATTTTACAGAGCAAGTACATTGACCTGCTTCTCCCCATCGACAACAAGGACACAACTCAAATTCTAGCCCAAGATTGTGGCTGTTTAAAATATTCCAGGTGAGAATTATGAGTTCTCAAAGGTTTTTCCCAGCCTTCAGAAATATTTCAAGGTATTTTCTATATTGAATAAACTACTTCAGCTATGCAAAACACCGCCAGTTCATTTCTGACAGGAAGTTAAAAACTATCTACTTATTGCCTTAGTACAGAAAGATTCAAGAAGAACAATTAAGATAATCAGACCCTGGTGAAACATGATGAAGACCCAGTGTCATGTACAAATTCATGACTTCTGCCCATTTCACATTTACATCTACTTATCTTGGTCAGGACTGATCAAACAGCTTACCAGGGCTGCATTTGATTTCAGAAGAAAATTATTTTAAGAAAGATTTATTTCTGCAGCCCTCAAACTATCTCCAGGAAACATGGGCTGCATTGTAGCAAATTTTGAGGTGAAAATTTGTTGTTGTAAAYTAGTCATCACTCTCTGTACAAACAGCGAAAGAACCACCACAATAGAAAACGCGTATCAGTTATTTTCCTTCAGCAGCTTTATCACAGCATTTGAAATTGATGTTGTAAACCTAAACATTATCATTCTTTGTGTGGCATTTGTTTTCCTCTTGAAACATTTATGTGATTACCTGGCCTGTGGATCCTGACACAAGCAGTGCTGGTGAAGTTCCTAAAATACATGACACACAGACCTTACACCTTTTGCTTAATTCCACTACCATAGTATATACACGTTACAGAACAGTGACCAGATTTGTAAGTTAGCTTTCCAGTTCAGATAAACACATCTGCAAAAAAGTAATAAGACTCTTGCCCTCATGCCCAACACATGAAATATACCTACTGGTATCTGTAATTTCCTTCATTCAAGCTGGAGTTAAGGATGACAGCTTGGAAATGATGCCTTTATACTGAAAAGTATATATATGCAGTGAATCCTTTTGTGGAAAGATACAATTTAAAAACAACCTTAAAAATCTATATAAATATGCTTTTATGTACTAGAAGTAATTTAACCCTTAGGTAGCATCTTCTCCAGTGCCATACATAACATATTAATGCTTTACACAATATTTTTCTTATATATCCAAATGTTCCTCACCAAGAAGCCTTTATAAATGAGATAGCAAATTATAGTACTGTTAATATTTCATCAGCTCTACACGGATTTGAGAAGAGATGTCACAGGCTTATGGAGAATGTCTGTGCTCATGCTTTCATGAGAGGCAGAAGAAATCAGATGCTCAGTTGTACAAGGAAATGAATGGAAAACCATAAAACTGATATGCAATTAAAACAGCCAAGATGAATACTAGTGGTCTGTTCCAATCACCTCCTGGCAGTAGAGGATACAGAAGAAATAGAAATAATTCAATTAAGAGGCATGGAGATATTTTCCTCAATGGAAAGGCTGAAAAATTAGCTCTACTTATTTGTAAATGGACAAAAAGAGAACAAGATAAAAGTAAAGGCATACAGAAAGTAAGGGCTCCTCCTGAACTTCTTTATATAAGAGAAAAGGAGAAAACGAAACACACAAACGTTAGGTTTGTTACTGAAAAGGTAAACACTCAGGAATCACTGCCAGAAGATACAGACCGTGACAACTTAATGGGATACTGAAGGATTTGAGCGAGCGGATGGTCATAGTGGCCCAAATTTCATACTGCATTTCCTAAGCTGTTAACAAAAAGTGCTTCAAATGCCTTATAGCTTTCACAGCACAAATGGAGCATAATTCCAGTTTGCACTATCTGTAACACAGCTAATGGCGTGATGACTTTCATGCAGTGTAGCGTTATTAGGAGGAGACATCTTCCACCCCACCCACCCAGYAGAGACTTATTCCCACAATGGGCAAAAATTTTAGCTTTGCACTACCATCTAAACTTAACAGTTTCTCAGCGTATATGGTGCCTCACACAAATACATATGGTATCATAAAAAAGCCATAGAAGATGGGCTGCTCCTCCATAATACAATGCAGTCAAGGAACTACCTGAAATTTCTGTCCCCTCCTAAGCAGGAACGGGGAAGCCAGCTATAGAGTTAACAGACCTGCAAGCTTGGAGAAAGGAAAGACCGTGGATGGGACTTGTTTTCCAGCACACACTACTCCTTTCTTTTAATTTTCTTGTTTTTTTCAGGCAGGTGTGTAAAACCACACAAGTTTCCCAGATCAGCTCTGTTGATTCCACACTTTATTTGAAGGTTCCCAAAAGAGATCAATCAAAGTATTTATTGTACTTAAAACTACAATACAGAAGAGACAAAGTCTTTGCTCYCCCTCAAACTGTTTTGGATAGTTCAGCCTAAACTATCCAAAATAATCTAGGGAGTTTGCTGCAGCTGTTTCTAAGAAATACTTCAAAGATAAGCCAAATTATGTGGCAAAAGTGAAAACAAAACATCCAAATTGTCATAATAATTTCCAAAAAATACTATCTATGTCAAGTCACTGAGCTACAAAGTGTCTGGTAGAGTAGAGCTGGTGGAGAAGTTCCCTGTTGAAAATCCAACTGTCCATGTTTAAAAACCAGCTCCCCCTTGCCCCACCAAAAACAAACAAACAAGCAAACAAAACCACATCAACTTCACTTGCTGTGGATAGAAAGCCCAACTTGACAAGTCCCTTCCAGGCAGGCTGATGGTGAGGAGCAGAGCAGGCAGGGACTGAGCTTCCCCAGCAGCCTGCTTGACAGGTCCTGCCAATTTTCATTTCTGGTTTACTGGCTGCCCATGAGCAAATTTTGTAAATTCTGAAGATTCTGGTTTTGGGTGAAACATTTTTGGAAAATAAATAAATTGTTCTTTTGTCTCACATTTCTTCCCTAAATCTCAAATTTTTCCACAAGAAATGTTCTCTGTCCAGCTCTGGGCTTGATCCCTTTTCCAAGTCTACCCTTTTCCAGCTACCAAGTCCCCTAATCTCCAATGCAAACAGCTATGGTTATCCCGATATAAAGACTTTAAGAAATCCCCAGCCACACCTATAGTTATGTAAACATTGAGGTATACATAAACTATATTATTCTGCAATCTTTTCTGGGGCACAGACACGAAGAATTACAGACTACAAGACTTTCTGTACATCAGGGTAGCGTGCGAATGGCACACCCAGGCTTGTGGTGTCTCTAACAAGGTAACACCATCAACAAGTGTGAGATGCTACAGATAACAGAGGAGGAGTAGCGTATGTGCAGATGGCTCACCCTGTCCTGTGGCACCACTAACAAGACAGCAACACRAGAAAGGGCGGGCAGGCACTAGAGATAACAGAAGGGGAGTACTAGCTTAACAGAATTTACCAGTCAACAGAACTGAGGCCAGTGGGGAAAGGGAAACAGGGCTGAGATGGTTAATTGGGAAGCAGTRAGGATGGTAAATGGAAAGAACTTGGAAAGGGAAAAATGGGAGAAGGGAATACAAGGGGAAACAAATCAGGTGTTTGAGAGCACATTATCAATGCATCTTGGACCAGGAAAATAAATCTGTTGATGCTCTGGTCATATCTGCATCCAACTTATGCAGTGAGGGGGAACCTGGGTGCTCTCCCTCCTGCCAGTAAGGGAACAGCTAGAGGGGACCTCCTGACGTCCTAACAACGTACGGGATGGAACAGACTTTTCCCCATGTTTATAGCTCATTAACTGTGCATTTGGGTAATACTAATGTAATTCTAGTTAAGACAGGTAGGAATTCTGTTTGTGCCATTCTGAAGTAATTCCAGTATCTATCTTCAGGGCCTTTTTTTGGTTGTTGTTCCTCTCTCAAAAATAGATTTCTGTCAGTACAAGCCAGGCAACAACCATTCCAGCTCTCAGAAGATCCCCAACATGAAAAATGACTGCTAGATGAGAGCCTGAAAGGTGTATCTACTACAGCTTCCTATCCCTAACAAAGTTTAGGAACAGGACAAGCAGACAGAAATACTTCCTATGAGTAATAGGAGTCTTCAGAGCTTGAAAGTCAGGGACTTTCAGAGCCAGATGTGATGCTTGTATGATTAATAATCCCCAGTAGAGTTTTCTTTCATGAAATTACTCAACCGTTTTCTGAACTTGTGTAAATTTTTGATATTTACAACATCCTGCTGAAAGACCTCTATAGCTCTACAACATAATGTGTAAAGAACAGGTTTGTTCTGATTTTGTCACCTAGTAGTTTCATTTGATGTGCCCTATATTCAACAAACAGGAATATTTCTCAGAATAGGCTTAAATAACACCACTAAATACACCATAAAAATTGATGTCTTATTATTATCTCTTCCTCCCAATTACATTACTTTCCTAGAAAACACTGAATCTATTTAATCTTAAAATTTTGAAACAAAGTATGCTTTTATTATGTATTTTGGTAAAGATCGTTGTAGTGGAGAATAGACTGACTGTCAGAGATGTGTAATTTAGCTTCCTTCTAATTATCTACTATTTGTGTATTAGAAGGAGCTAAAGTGCTTTAAATCTGCCTTAGTTCCTGCATTCTAAAATGGGGAGGCAGTTCTGATCTTCTCTGAAAAGCTTCATAAGATCCATCCATAAAAACCTTACATAAAATAATCATGTGTTATCATACCATACAGTTTCTACACCATGTTCATGAGCAGCACCCTTTTACTCATACTGACGTGCAGGYTACCTGCCTATGATCTCACTGTCTCCATGCACTTATTGATTTCAGAATCAAATTACAGAAATCCAGAGCTTTTAACTTTTAAGGATTCAAATATACATTTAGCAAGTTAAACTAACATGCCTTAGAGATGACAGTTTAGGACAACAGAGGTTTMAGTCCTTCTAAGGACATTACATTTCTCCAGAACTATACAAAGCTCCCTTTTTGAGCACAAAAGTCGAACATACAAGCTATTTAGACAGCTTCTTACAGTCTTCTCAAAACTGCAATATGCTTCATTCCTAGAACTTGTTCTTTCATAATGTCTCCCTTCAAAAATGAAAGGGGAAGAAATAGTTGTTATTCTAATACTACATTTTCACAAAAATGTGAAATGTTTCACTCTGACATCAAAGAATTTGAGAGACATTTCATTTCTTCCAAATGCTCCCCTGCATCTGTGCTTGAGACTAACACAGAAAAGCTACGTCGGTTTCTCATTCCAAGGCTTCCATCTTGTAATGACCACTTGAAAAGAAAACCATCACAAAAAAAACCTCCTGACACATCCATAAGTCTGTCTTGTCTGCCCACTTTCAGAAAATTCTGAACTATATTTTCCACATTCACAGGAGATGGTTGACCACACAGAGGGAGCTCATCTGCACATCATGACTTGGATCCTTAATAGTAATTTTTTTGTTTGTTTGTTTGTTTTAAAACCAGAACACTTTGGAAGGTCCTGGCATCACTTGTTTACAGTAGAACACAATGTATCCTAGTTGTTTCCTGTTAATCATAAAAAGCAAGCCTCATCAGCCTCTGCATCCAGTGATTTAGGTCTGCCAAGCCCATGGAATATTTCAGGACTCTCTTTGTTTGACTGTCAAGGCTTACAAAGGCAACCTGGAGATCTCTGTTCTGGCATATCCAAGTTCATTTTAACAATTCTTTCGTGATTTGGAGCATGTTCTTAGGAGCTACTTCAGAATACCTTAAAATACCTCATTGCTGTTAATTTTTAGCAATGCAGTATTTCTGGGACATATCTATATAYACACCATTTTGGAGAAGTAAAAGGAAGTATTTTTCTTTAAAAGGTATGGTATTAATTTAGAACCCAAGCAACCTACAGTCCACTATGGACAGACAATAGGAGACTTAATGCAAGAGTCCATTGACTTTCACTTCTACCTTTTTCATACACTTATCTGGTGTTTCATGAAATAGCAAACCTGTATGTATYTGAAATATGAGCTGAGGGCTAGTACACAGAAATGTGTGTCAAAACCAAAATTTGACTCCTCTATACAATTAAGGTGCTACTCTCTAAGAGGGAAGTGGAACTTGTTCTAACAAGTAAATTACCTTCTAAAATAGCAGCCAAAACACAGGATGCTACGTGGCCAGGAGATTCAGACTTGACAGAATTAGCTTGTCACTTAAATAAAAAGCTACTGGTCTAAAATGTCATCTGAAAAAAAAAAATTAGTTCTATGAGATCTGTTAAGTAAAAGTTAAGCCTACCACTAAAGGTGGAAACTTTTCATAAAGTTATGAGCGAGTAGCGTACCTAAGGATGGGAAGATACACTTTGTATCTACAACAACAGAACTCCATACCTGGAAACTCAACACTGTGCCCCACGCTAGTGTACTACCACTGATTTTGCTGCCACAGTAACAGCTCTTAACAGTAATAGCTAGTCCCCCAAAAGATTTACATGTAGTTACAACCAGGCCAGGTTAAGCCTATTTACAGACTTTTAGCTGGCATGGTGAACTTTTAGAGTTAAAAATTTACCTGCACTAGGTAAGGAAGGCAATGAAGCGCTGATGTGGATATTGAAGGGGAAATCTTATTGTCCCATCTGTCAGTCATAAAAACAAAGAAGCCAACTCTATCACTGCCTTACCCTGCTGAACAGAAGAAACTCATTTCCTTGTATTCTACTTGTACCCATTAATAGCCTACATTCTTTTAAGCCTGCCATTTCTTTGAGATCAGCTGTGAGTCTAGTCCTTTTACATGCACTAGCATAGTAGCTTTGAAGAAAGCTACTAGGCAGTGTGTTCATCTGCGACTGACTCTGAAATAGGTCACTAACCATTGCTCCAGCTAAATCAAAGCAGACCCCTCCAGAAGTRTCACACCAGTCAGAGCCCACAGCTGAAGTGCTGAAGCCCGGAGCTTTTCATGTCCCAACCAAGAGGAGCGAGACGTGGCAGGAAAGCCTTCTGGCTGTGCAATACAGGAGAGAAGGCTTTGCTCTGGTGAGTGGTGCTACTGGAGCTTGTCTCATATCAGGGCCTCTGGCCAACGACAGAAAGCCAGAGAGTAGTCCTGTTGTTGGTCCCACAAACACATCACTGTAATTAAAATATGCAGCAGCTCAGACTTTCAATTTCTCTAGCTGACTCCATGCCTACCTTATACATGATGCTACTGCTACTTGCTAATAGGTAATAACCAGAAGCCACAGCAAGAAACTATCAAGTTTAAATACTGAGCAAGTATTTTATATTTTTTGAGGAAGTTTTAAAGTCAGCATCAAATGTACATACCTGCTTCTAAAAGTCAATAATGCCTGCTGGTGCAAGCTAGTGCTGTAATGAGACTGCAAACTCAACCCAAGGGGGTGTCAAGTAGAACGGAAAAAGAAGGGTCTGCAAGAGAGGCAACACATCAGAAATATATCTGCATTTGAAGTTTCCTGACGGTATTAAATAAACTCAAATTCAAAAATTACAGTCATCCAAAACACATGCCCTGAAAAACTTGTTTAGTATTTGCAGCCTGGTGTTTTTTTCATTGATTTTAAGAGAAGTTGCTTACTGCTTTCGTTCTCTAGAAGAAAATGGCAGTCCCTGCGGAATAGCATTTGCCTTGTTTGAAACTGACAGATAGAGCCATAGAAAAAGCAGCACTTATCCACTACAATGCCCCAATTCTTCTGTTTCCATTCTCAGTATTGAAGAAGGTATATTAGAATGGAAGAAGGTATATTAGAATGCTTTAAGAGAGCACTGGGAAAAAACAGTTTCATGCCACCATGTCACAGGTATCCTTAAAAGGTAGACAGTGGGAGAGTTTAATCCCTTGCCCCATCTGGAGGGTTCTGCTGGTGATCCCGTATGTGTACATTAGTATTCTTCTTAGGGAGCAAACTACTATAATAAATTTGTTCGTGCAAGATATGTTTTTACAGATCACTCCAAGTGCACTATAGTTTTGGTTAGTTTGGCTTTCGTCCAAGTTATAAAGCAAATAAAAGAATATATGTTCATCATATGACCAAAGCTTCAAGAAAAGGTACAAGTAGTCCACAATCCGCATTCATTTCCAGATACATTTGGCCCCTGCAGGCCAAAAGGCTTGGCCCCACGTGCACACAATTCTCTGCTATGATCAACACTAGCACATGCACTCTGCCTTCAGGGAAGAGGAATTTTTCAGTGGCAAGGTGTGTGCCAAAAAAACACTGGGTTTTTGGTGAATTTGCCTCCAGCTCTGATCTGGCAGAGCCAAGGCTGATGAGATTTTTAAGCGTACTGCCAAAGCCCAAGGCAGAAAAAAGGAGCATGGCTTTGTGCTGATTTTGGGAAAGTGGTTGACTGTATAGATGTTAAAGGGTTATGAAGACGTAAAAATTATTTGGTTTTCCTCACAATACCTAATTTCAGTATTTGTCTGTAGAAACAGAATCAAATAGGTTTAGGGATAGATGCTAAAAGAAACAAAAACTCTGCTAGGAAAAAACAAAATATTTCTAAATTCAGGTATTACTGAGGTCATAGATACTTCAGTAACACTAACCATGTCACAAAAGCTGGAGAGCATGAATGAAATTGAGTGATGTCCCAAAGTTAGAGGGATTAACTACGTGGATTAACTGTACAAATTAATTGTTATCAAATTCCTTGTATAAAAAGCTGATCAAGAACTGCTGATTAGGATTTTCAGTAAGCTATAAAATAGTGAATGAAATTTATTTTTAAACATGTTGCCACTTGCAAGGAAATACTGTTCTTACCCAGAGAGGTCTATATTTAATTAGTAGTAGCACTTCTGAAGATCAAAATTGTTACTTCTCCCCAGCAGTCCAAAAGGCAAAAGGTAAAAAATATGAATAAAAAACATTTAATCAGAATTCGTACAATAAAGTCATTAGTACACCTTCATATCCAGCTATACAGTAAGTTTCAAGAACTACCTTTCATCATCCGAGCTGCCAAACACTTTCTCCCTACTCACCAGCCAAAACGAGGGCCTTGCCCAGGTTTCAGTCTCACATGCAAGCTGTAATGGCTGTGAAACATTCATGCTAATTACAGTAAGAGGAAATACAGATAGAAAAATGTGCTACACCCTATCTTTACCATGTTTAAAAAGATGGTAAAAATTATCGTTTGGCTCTACTTCTTTGGCAATAATTCCACATATTAAGGTATGAGCTTTTTCTTTGGTCTTTTTTCATTAACACACATACGTATTTATATGTACATACACATACACACGCACACACAAAGCTTCCTCCACTTTACTCCAAACGCTCTTTTATAAGCTAGTTTCTTTGGTAAAATGTGTCACATCCATGATGCTCCCAGTTATTAGTTTTCAAATGAAAGACGAGCAAGTTTTCCTTCACATACTTTCATTGTTCCTTATTCTATCAGAAAACCCACAAAGTTTCTCTCCTCCTTCTATATAACATCTTTGGGGAATTCAGTCAAGTCCTTAACTATTTTAAGGAAAAGACAGAAGTTGAAATTCAAGTGGGTTTTTTCGGGGCGGGGTGGGGCACGGTGGTGGTAGAAAAGATAACACGTAACAAATTCCCGGTTGTTTTGATTACAGCACGTACAATGCCACCCAGGATGTTTCCTATAGACAGCATATTTGAAACTGGATATTAAAGCACAGCAGGAATATCCAAGAGAAATTATGAATAAGTTATTCTCTTTCTGATTATAGCACATTCACAGCTCGTTTTACAGCCTGCAGAAGTTCCCCACATAACACAGGACTAACAGCAACATGAAGTTACCAAGTACAAGAGAATCATTATTGGTGAAGCTGCAGTAAAGCCAGCCACAAAGTTCATGTTTCTCCATGTGGACATAAGGTAGGGCTGGTAAAACAGACACTAGGTGTGTTTGACGTTGAGGTAGTGGAGCACATCCCCATTTATTTGCACTGTGTTCACACAAACACAGAGGACTTTTAAAGCTGTTTTTGAGACTTGCCTTTGGTATCAGCTGCTGGCCTTGTTCCTTCCTCAGAAAGTAAAACACACACATTTTTCAAACAGTGGCATGAATCTGAAGTGGATAAGACTCCTCAGGGCAAATAAAGAATAAAATAGGCATCACAAAAATATTGTGTTCAAACAGAAGGGAAGAAAAAACTCCACAAAATCCCCCTATCACAGAACACAGTAATGGGTAATTAGCACACCAGGAAGCTACTATACAGTCACTCTGACATGAACACATGTAACTTCTTGCAGTGCACTATTATGTGTTTAAAATAACTTTGTAATAGTTGTGTCCTTCAAGGTTCTCATGATCAAGACTACAGCTCACAAAAAAAATGTTTTTTCAATGCTCAGCACATATGGATCAGAAGACCRTTCATCTAAAGTTTCTTTTCACATGCAAGAAACCCAAGTGGTGTGACCTTCAATAGCTTAGACTACAGGACCTGCTTTACATCGGAAAATGAAATGCTGAATTTTTACTTCAAGTCACAGATCAAAAATGTAAAAGTGGAGATGCAGCCACTGGTCACACTTTGGATTGCTAAACAAGATTCAAAATAACTTACTTTCTTGATGAAATGAAACCTCCATACACAGACTTAGTAGAAAATTTAAGGAAAAAAAGTCTAACAGAAGTTAAAACAAGCTTGACTCCTTTCCAAAACTCAGAGGCCCCTTCCTCAAACTTATTCCCACCAAAAGTACTCATGTAGGTTTTACAGCTACCTTTTCACGCTTTTGCTTTAACTGCCATATAAAAACTATGGGTGATCACTGTTCCCATAACAAAGGATCATAAAGTTGGGGCAAAAGGAAGGTTATATAGTCCCTGCTATAGCTGGAAAGAACTTTGCTTCTCACATCACAAAATCAGAATAGGCATGTCAAATTGAAGAGATGCCCATGTATCGCTACAATGCTGGAAACCTGCCCTTTTAGAAGTGACTAGTGAGTTTGGACGCTGAGCATGAGGCAGTATAAAGAAAGACTTCATTTTCAAAACCAAGCTTCTGTAAAGCCAGACCTCTTCGTGATGTCAAAAGTGACAGAAAATCAAATGCTGAAGAGTTGGACTCTCATGAATTGGTAGTGCAGTGCAATAGTAGAACCCTACTGTAAAAATATTTACAGTGCCTGCTGTAAACCACACAATAAGTCACACAAAGCAGATGGCAATTTAATCAAAAAACACAAGTTCGTAAGCTAGCAATAAGTATTTGCTAATTTTAAGTGTTTACAAATTAAGTTAGACCCTTAAGAAAGAAATCAAACAGAACTGTGATTTAAATCTAATTCAGTGGCACCCATTTCAGTTACAATTCAAACTTTGAACTTCTCAGCTTTAACTGACACTATATTAGCTTTCATGTCCTTAGTTTTGTATTTGCAATGTATAAACATCAAATGATTGATATTTTGATCAGAGGTATGTAGAGGAAAGAAGCTTCACAACAAGGAAAGAAGCTTCACAACAGCATACGATTCTTCGATGGCACGTCTCCCAGCCTGTGTCAGAATGCTAGTAACCCATTTACACCCACAAAAGTGGCAACAGCTGCAACCGAGAGTTTTGTTTTCCATCAATAGCTTGTATTTCAAAAATTCAGATTGGAATTCCCTATATTAACCTGTTTGTCCAGTATTACTGTTTGCCCAGTAAACATTTCCTCATTTTTAAAAATTTCAAAATACCTGCTGAGCTAACATGCAGTTGCCTGCTGTGCTTCCCTAATGAAACCAAGAAAGGTAGCACAGATGCAAATCAGTCAGAAAAGGCCACATGTCCTTTTCCTCCACCACCCCACCTCCCATAATAAAAGCTCACTTCAAAACAATTAATGCACAAATGAGAAATGCCTAAACCCCAAGCCTATTTAAATGCTAGACAGGAGAGTTTAAGATCCTGAAGGAACTGAGGAAGACAAGTAATAAGGACCCCAGACTTCAGGGGGACAAGCTCAGTCTGTTCAGGGACCTGATCCGCAGGATCCCATGGGAGAGTTCCCYGTAGGGCAAAGGCACCCAGGAGACCTCGTTGATTTTCAAGCATGAGAATGGCCCATGGCAGGAGACCAGGGTGGCTGCATGAGGACCGCCCAGCTGAGCCCAAGCCCCCAGGGAAGCTCACAGAGGGGGAGCGGGCAGGGGCTGCCCCACGGCAGTACGGAAGTGCTGTCCAGGCACGAGGGGAGAGAAGGCCAAAGCTCTGCTGGAAACTGCCACGGGRCAGGAGCGGCCTCTACAGGTACATCAGCAGCAAAAGAAGGACCAAACAGAACAGGGACCTGCTGCTCAACAGGTTGAGAAAATCAGTGGCAAAGGACATGAAAAGGCTCAAGCAGCCTGCATTTTTGCTTTGGTCTTTACCGGCCAGGCATGCTCATGGGGCTTAGTGGCAAAAGCCTGGGGAAAGATGTCAGGTAAATGAAGGCGAAGTTAGGGACAGAGTACTTAAGCAAAATGGACATACCCAAGTCCATGGGACCAGATGCGATGCTTCTGAYGGTGCTGAGGGAGTTGGCTGATGTCATTGCAAGGCCTCTCTAGATCACCTTTGAAAGGCCATAGTGACCAAGGGAGGTCCCTCGTAACTGAGGAAAAAAAGCAAGAAGGAAGATCCAGGGAACTACAGGCCTGTCAGCCTTATTCCAAGCCCTCGGAAGACAATGGAGCAAATCCTCCTTGAATCATGAGGAACATGAAGGACAGAAACACCTTTGTGAACAGCAAGCATAATTTCTGAAAGGCAAAATGTGCTCAACCAACCCAGTTACTTATTATGATGAAGCCACTGGCTCTGTGGATGAGGACAGAGCAGCAGGCATCATTTACCTTGACTCTAGCATGCTTTTTGACGCAGTCCCCCTTAGCACTATGGCAGCCAAAAAGGCATGAACTAGATGGCTGGTCAACAAGGTTGATGRAAAAAGTGGATGGACTGACAAGCTCAAGACAGTAGTAAACAGGTCAAAGTCTAACTAGCAGCTAGCTACGAGTGACATTTCTCTGGGGTTAATCTGAACAACACAGCAGAACACACCCTCACCAACTGCATGGGTAACACCAAACTCCAGCAATCAAGAAGCTGGAAAGTASGGCTCCCACCTGAAGGACCTCAAMAAGCTGGAGGAGTGAGCTAACAAGCCTCATGAAGCCCAATAAAAGCAAATGCAAAAATCTTATACCTAATGAGGAATAATCCCATGCCACAGTACATGATGGGAACTTACAGGCTAGAAAACAGCTTTGCAACAAATGTCCTGGGGGTCCTGGTGAACAACCTGTTGAACACAAGTAAGCAAGGCATCCTTGCAGTGATGAAGGCTAACTGTATAGTGGGCTGCATTAGCAAGAGTGCTTGCTAGTGATGGGAAGCAATTAACACTTTCTATGCGAGATTCCTGATGCTTCAAATGGGAGCCCTGTTCTTGGTTTTCAGCCCCCTTGTACCAATTAGAGATTTTAAAAAAAAAAAATTAAAAAAGAAGAACACATGACATATGAGAAGAGATAGATGGAGCTGGGTTTGTTCAGACTTAGAGAAGAGAAGGCTTCTTAATGACTTAGTGGGTGCCCACAAAGAAAAGGTAGCCAAGCTCTTCTCAGTGGTGCACAATGAAAGGAGAAAAGGCAGTGGTCACAAGTTGCAGCAAGAGAAATTCTAACTAGATACAATAATAATTAAAAAAACCTACAGTAAGGGTCTTCAAACACTGGAATATGTTTGTCCAAAGGGGCTGCAGAGTCTTCCTCCACAGAGATTTTCCACACTTGAGTGCACAAGACTGAGCAACCTGATTTAATTTTGAAGTCAGCCCTGCTCTAAGCAAGAGATCAGGCCTCCAGAGGTCCAGGGGTGAGTCTGAATCTCTCTCTTTCTCAACAACAAAATCATATGGTAAGCAGAAGGTTGGGAGAAAGAACAAACAGGACTACAGTGTGCATAAACGCAGACCAACCATGTCTCCATAATGCTTTCAGATGATCAGGCTGCATATAAAAACTGTTTCCATGAAGTCTGAAAACTTTCTCACTGAGCATCTACTTTCTCCAAGGTTTAGATTTATATAATAAAAAATAACTTGAGCAAAACTGATTATTGAAATACAAGGATTTCTTTGCTCCATCCTAATGTTCTGGATTTTGCTTGCAGCATATGTATAATTCTTTTCAATTTAGATGACTATTTGTAAAACAAAACAAAACAAAACAAAAAAACTATGCCTTTTTTACTGTTTTCAAGGTGTTTATTCAGCTCAGAGCTTGCCCCCAACAAACTACATCTTCAGTTACAGATGACAGAATTTATCATTTACCAACTGTACAATATATTTGACTCTTATGTAAAACATACATATGGAGAGAGATACGAACACATCTCTGTCTCAATATATGAATACAGGGATTTTTTTTAAAGAAACTGCATGAAGAGACTTATGGGCTTTTCTTCAGAAAGGTCATTTTTTTAAATGCCCTTCTTGATCTGTGATGTCACTTCAGCCCTTGACAAGATCACACACATTTCTATGAAGAGTCAGTTCAGGTTCAGTGCCATGCTTACTCTAGAGCTTTACAGAATAAGACATAAAAATACCAGTCAACTTGCAGTTTGTCTTTACATAGCATAGTTTTTCCCGTGGTGATTCTTCACATGATCTCACCAGAACAAAGAAAGCAGCATGCAGCTTTGAAGTATTATGACTTTTTAAATATGTAATGTGTATAACTCTTCTACTCTCTAAATGGTAATTAGGTTTTCTGTTGCATGATGGTGGTGGGGGCGGAAATCCATCACTGCAAATGATTAACATCTATTTCTCTTCTTTAAGCTTTAGTTTAAAGAATCTAGTATTACTATCTAGGTCCAACACAAAATTTAAAGTGCAATTCTCAAAATCACAGATGGGTGGAGAACTATAACCACAGTAACAAGCAGCAGATTCCCCTACAGGCAGCAGTATGGGCAAAGCTTTATCATTAGTATCACTGTTCAGTGCACCAACAGATGCCAGTGCTCAAAGGCAGTGAGAAAACTGACAGTGGAGTTAAAGACTGGGTCTGCATCTGCATGTATGTATCAGTGAATAGTAAAATTACTATCTCCTTAAGCACTACACTTTGAAAGCAAAATGGTTTTTTTTAGCTTGGTATTCTTTTACATGAGCTACTTCCTATTTCCTCGGAAGAAAGCAGTTGCTGAACAAAAGAAATTTCAAAAGGCACAGAGATGTTTATTATGCAGTGGACTAAGCGAAAGAAAAATATGCAGATACTTTAAAAAAATAGCCTCACAGTGGTCTGAATACTAATTAAAGAAACAAGCCACACTGATCTAATGCAATTTTATTGCAATGTTTTAAAAGCACATACTGACTTTGAACAAATAATTGAAAAAGAGGGTTTATGTTGCCAAGCAATAAGATCACCCCTACACAAGTCAGGTGATGTAAAATTCTGGRAAAAAGTATCACACACTCTTTCCTTTCTACTTTATTCATATAAACAATACACAGTACTGCCTCTAACCTAAATGCCAACAATATATATCTTCACATGAGAAGTGCAAAGCTGCATGTTTTTACATTGAAATTGAAACTTCTGTTTCTGCCCAGCATCAGAGAAAAAAGTTGATTCTTCTGAAATAATTTTTGAGATGCGCACAGGATGTCTTGTAACAGCCAGATGTTCCATAGTCATCAGCTCATCCATTGCACAACATCATTTTGGTCCTCTGCTCAATATTGCTTACCATCTCTTCTGATCTTCATGTCTTTTCTTAACTTATTAGAGATTTGCATTTAAAAAAAAAAAAAGAAAGAAAAAAAAGGGGCCAAGTTTCTTAGAAGCCAGACCTCCATTCACTTGCTTTATTCCTAAGAYAATTTAAAAGCCAAGGTACGTATAGTTTCCAAGAGGGACTGGGAGGACAAATGAAAGTAGATTTTACACTTGTAGTTACCTTTGCATAAGAGACTGCATATCTCAGTGTTCCCACAAGGGCTGTGAATGTTTAACAGTTATAAGAATGTAACAGCAGGTTATGTGCTCATCCAATCTGTTTGAAAAGCTTTTAAAATTAGAGGCATCAGAATGAGCAATACCTGTATCTTCATAAACACCAGCTATAAAATCCAATCAGCTTACTGCAGAAAGTTATAGCAAGTTGTCATACTATTTCGTACAAGCATTTCTTGGTTACAACAGAGTTCAAACTGAAGATTTCAAGACGCAAGAAAGGCAAACTGGGAGTTTTACTACCCTACTTGCCTTCCTTCAAAACAGCACTGGACCAGAGCATTTGATTTCAAGTATTGCTTAAAAAGCTTACAGCTAGTGACCTAAACATAGAACCAGGGAGTCTCAGGTTCAGCCCYGCCCTGTAATAAACAGCGTGATTAGCAGCAGTTCAGTGGGAAACCACAGTTGCCCATGTGCAGCCATGAACCAGGCTCCAAAACCCCATTTTAACCTGACCCTAGTGAGCTGACATGCCCAGGCTAGAGACCTGCAGCCTGGGTAGGAGCCTTTGCCCAGCACACAGCAACAGCCCCTGGTTTAGTGGGAAAAAACCGAATCGGAGCCAGGTAGTCAAGCTCTGGTCTTTACCATCACGCTGCACGATCTTGCGCAAGTCACTAGACCACTTTCACCCCTGGAAAACCAAACCGCTTTCTCACAACGGTAAAGTCTTCTGGACTCTGCAGGCAAGGCTGCCGAGCACTGCGATACAACAGCGACTTAACCACAATTCTGTAAAAGGTTTCATTTAATCTGGTTCAGGCAAGCATGCGCTTTATTACTCACCAATTATGTCTTCATGACAAACTTGCAAACCTGATTATAAAAAGTCATGGAAAACAAAAACAGAGATGCTTCTTAGAAGTGTGCACACATTCTTTATATCACATGCTTAAAAAAAAAACAAGCAAAAAAACCCCTAAACAAATTTTGTGGATAAAGGAGATTTTCACACAAAAGAAGGAACCAGTACACTGAGTATCTGGTACACTGCCCACATTGCTTAATTCATAGGCCCATCTAAACAATTATTTTCTTCATTTGTAAAATGGCAGTTCTAGAAATAACTTAGAAATAGACCACAAAATCCTTCAAAAGTAAATGTCTAAAACATACTTTATACAGAGACACATCTGAATAGTTGAGTTTGTTACCAGAAAAGCACACAACCAGAGTGTTTCATCATCTTTGTACCATCTCAGGCAGCAGTTTACTGCCAGAGAAGTGCTGCACCATTAGACAGCAGCAAACACTGAATCAAAGCCACTTTCCTGAAGTATTAGACTCTTACTCTGCCAAATAAATTAGGAATACAAATTTATTATTTGTAAATAAAGGAACTACTTGTTAAGATACTCTATTTAAGATGAAAACCACAGAAATTTACACCTATGCTGGCTCCCCAAGCTAGGAAAAAAAAAAAAAACAAACCAACCAAACAGAAAGTTAACACACTGAACAATTCTTACAGCAGCATTTTTCAGATAGCTTTAAGAAAAGGTCTGTCCGTCCAACAGTCATACAAGTGCTTCTGTAACGACATTAATTACCTTCCACAAGAAGTGCTGTCTCCTGTCTACCCATGATTTCCTTTTCATAGTCCTGTGCTTTCATTAACATTCAAAGAAGCTATCAAAGCCTGGCTGTCTACCACCCTTATTTTCCCCCTGAATAAGATAAGACATTTTTTGGCCTTAACAGTAGATTTTAATAAAGAGGTGGAATTTTCCTCCTTCAGTTTGCCCACAGAACTACAGCCTTAAGCGACTGTACTCACCAACATTATGATTTACTCTATTTCTTTATATTAAATGGCTGCCATAGGCTGCTATACTAACATTAAACACAAAGTCATCACCATGAGAATGTAACTTTTGCCAAAACGCAGGAGACATTCCATTTTAAGCTTTAACTCATGTCTTTACATCACTGTATTTAGCTTTCCCGAAAAGAGTCCTGTGTGTCTGGAATTTAGGTTTTGCCTTTACATAAAATGCGCACGTGGGTTTTCAGTTAAAGAATTAATAATGTGCTTGATTTTTTTGTGAAAGCCAGATGTTTTCCACTGAACATTTAAAGCCTTTTCATTTTCCCCACAATTCTGAGGATCCAGTTACATTGGTAAATTTACCTGTTGAGAACATAGACCAAGTCTGAATGTAAGAAAACTAAATATTCTTCTTAGCTCACAGAAAACAGGTGCAAGGCTGAAAAAACATAAACTAGCAATGGGAACACACCCTATTCTGGTCAAATACGCACACAGCCACACACTGAGACATCCCTCCATCTCATGACCGACGTTCAAATCAGACAGGCATTTGCCTGCATGGCAGAAACTTCAAGTCATTTGACTGAGAAAAGAGGCTGCCAGGTTCTCAAAAAAAGGCAGCTGAAGCAACTCACCTGAAACAATGTCCTCCCCTAAAAAGACCTTAAGGGCTCCCAGCAGAAAGAACATTAATTTGGCAAAGGCATACCCTGTTTCATATCTTGCAGACAAAAGGATGCCTCAGTCCCATTCTCCTCCACTTTGCTCTCCTTTCAAATGCATTGGCTTAGTGGGGGTCCACTGCTTCCACCGTGCTCAGACCTCCACTAAGCCATTTTGGCTCCCTACTCCACCAGGCCACGAACCCAACAAAAGCAGTAGCTTTCTGTCTGGTTGGCAGGCTGAACTGGCTCTGCATCGGGTCTGGCAAGTGACAGAAACAAGAGGTTGCTTAATAGAGTCACTGAATCATACTCTTAGTAACTCAGATGAAGCTTCTCTGGGGGTTGAACTAGATGACCTTTAATGGTCCCTTCCAACCCAAACTATTCTATGATTCTCTGCATCTTGTAGTGCCATTATCCCTAAGCAAGCAATTTAACTTACTGTTTTGTGACATTTTAGGTGCCATAAGATAACGCCTGCCACCTCCAGCTGCCACTTCACAAGAGCACAAATCTCCCAACAAACCCAGGGAGAACGTCTGCAAGCTCTGTAAGGATGCCCTTAACTTAGGGGTATAAGGTACCTAACTATCCACCGTACTTGATTCCCTGTATTTAGGCACTTAATTCACCTCCTTATCGTCTTTTATAAAACCATTACAAAAAAAAAACCCAAAACCCAAAAAGACCCAACAGTATTTATCATGAAGGAAAGCACTGCAAAACACTCAAAAAGAACTAGAGATGCAAAAATACGGAGGATTATAGGTAGGTAAATAAAGCTTTGGGGGAAAAAAAAAACAAGATTCATTTTAAACTCCTTCGATAAACTGAATGACAGCTACAAGATGTCAGCACTAAGGTCACAAAGTACTTTAAGAAAACCTCTTTCTAAATGCATTGCATCATCAGCATGTTGCCAGGAATCACCACATTGACATGTAATGAGTAAGCAATTCCTTTCCTTTCACTGTATCTTGTTCTTAAAGAAATGTACCATCAGGGAAGGTGGCTTTTTCTGTTTGAAACCCAAATCACTCAATACTTCCACAGCTGCATTTTAACTCTTTCCCTCCCCCTCCTATGAAGGCCCCCACAACCTTCCTCCCAGTAAAAGCACTCTGAATTTTGGTCTACAGAAGCTGGGGCTTCAGTAATTCCTGCCACTGTGTTTCTTTTCCCCTTTTCTGTTCTGAGAAAAGGGGTTGGGAGGTAACAGTCTCCTGAAGCGCAGCACTTCAGCCTGCTACAGCAGGTTATTACAGTAGATTGAACCTTTGCTCTGCAAATGTCACATTGTGGAGATTCAATTTTTAATGGAGAAGCTAGGCCAGAAGATCCTGGCCAGGCCAGCTCCTAAAACAAGGCTACTGAAACAGGTTTCGTACCTCTTTCATCCACATAGTACTGTTCCCTCACCACAGCCAAAACTAGCACCAACTCAACCCTTCCATTAAGGCCTTCAACTCACCACCTTGGCAGAAAACTTGGCARAAAACTATCCAACTTTTTGCTCGGGCAGTTTTCTGCTGGTTTAATGAGCTGAAGCAGCTTACGGAGGGCTACAGTGGCATTAACCCAAAGTAGACAGTGGGAAAAGGCAGTCAGAAGTGGTAAGAAGAGACTTCCCCTCCTCTTTTGACAGCAACAAGTACTAGTGAGCTCACCTTGTCTCATCAAAATCACCAAAAGGAAATAAATCTCCCCTCAGCCTGGCACTGGACCCCCCCAAGAAGCAGCACCAGGATACGAGGCAGTAGCAAAGCAAGCGGTGGAAGCATGCAGGAAGGCACAAGGGGCCGACCGCCCTTCTTCAGCAGCGAGCCACCTCCTATAATTTTGCCATCACTCCTCGTTACCGGAGAGTTCTGATTACGCCCAAGTGCCACTATTTCAAGTGCGCATTAGATCTCTGATTAGTGCTTTATTTCCATGCTCACAAGCTTTCTTTCCTCCAGGTACTTCTGAACTTCCCTGCAACATTACTGAGACTTCTTGCTTAACCTAATCACTTCCAACTAAACTGCATAAAAGCCACCATAGAAAACAATTAAACAAACTAAATGAATGCTGAGGACTTAGGAAGCTCCAGAATTCACACAGCCAACGCAACCTTAATTCAGTTCCTTACAGAAAGACAGTGTGAAGTAATCTTCAGCTGCAGAGTCTGTTTTGCTGACTTGTGAACATTGCCCCATTAAGCTCAAAGGACTAGTGCTCAGGAATGACCGTAGAGTCAGTGAATAAAATTCTCCTCTCCAGGACTTCTACTAGATGACTGCAACAGTTGAGAGCTGTGCAAGTATTTGGAGCATCGCATTATCATGCTCTTCGGACATCAATTCCAGTTTACCAAGGAGGGTTTTATCCTGAAAACATGTCCAAACAGCTCTGAACAATAATGTGTATGGTTTCCAAGCTAGCTATCTTGTACAAGAGCAGCACAGCTGCATTAGTATGGTGCTCCACCAACACCAATAGCTTGCTGTTCGGCAGGATTAATTAGCCTGGGCACAGCACTGCCCTAATGTGATTATATTGCTTCTAGTACCTGAGCTAGCACATTCATCGTTTTCTGTTCCTTTCCTCTGAAATAAAGAGTTGAGGTTTTGCCATTTTCTTAACACCTAAATAATTCAATCACTTTTTTTTTTTTTTTTTTTTTTTGGAAGAGAGAGGAATGAGACTTGGAAAAGATTCAAAGTCAGATTCCTCTAATTGAAACAGTGGATCTCCTGCCTCCATAGCCTGTCCCCACTGTCACCATCCTCTTCTAATCACTTCTTTTGTTCATATCAAGCTGCCACCTTTCCCAAACTGCCTGTGCATCAGAAATACTGATGTCCAGCCACCACCAACAGTGACAAGAGCAGAGACTGGAAGACTTTCAGCTTGAGTGGGACAGAGTCATCATTGCCTTCCACTCCTCCTTTTTTACAGATGGGGAACAGATATCACAGGAGGTACTTGCTCAAAAGAGGGGCCACCTCTCAAATCAATGAGTGGCACAGCAGGAATACAAACCACAACTTCCTCATTCACAGTCTGGCTCCTATCAGGACACCGAAACAGAGACCAGCGTGAGAGGTACCAGGTACCCAGACTCTGCCCCAAGTCATGGAGACACCAGAGCATCAGCAGAACCGCCCGAAGAACTCAAGTTCTGACAAAATACAAACACGCTGGTATGCTCAAAAGCAGCTATGCCTCTTTGCTCAAGCCTTCCTGAAGCATCTGGCATGAGGAAGATGCTCGGAGCAGGCATTAGGTCAGCCAGTAAAAAATTCAGCAGCCACAAGCAACTGACAGTGGTTTTACAAAAGGAAGTACTGGGCAAACCCCACTGCCGGCAGTACTGCCAGATCCTCTTTCTTCTGAGTTTGCCTGTAACTCATCATCAGAAGAGAAACAGAGGAATGTCGCAGCACCCATTAGTATCTCTAGTCTTCGGCCCACATCCCTTACCCGTACAGGCACACCTGCGCACAGGCAGGCCCTGTGGGTGTAACACGGCGGGACGGTTACCACACACAGACCTTGAGAGCAACTGTGTCGTTCTGGCGGAGTGGAAGGCAGTGACAGCAACACGATCGCCACTTCTGCATGTTTCCACAAGTCTTTTACTTGCTTGATAAGCTTCTAGCGACTTATTTTTCTAGTTATTTGTCATACTATGTTGGTTTCGATACTAAATGAAGTTCAAGAATCTTTATATTCCCATTTTTTAAGTTTCACTTTTTTTTTTTAAATACAAAAAAGTATGCCATAGAAAAAATGGTTAAAATTTCTATAACAAAACTTTGTTAAGAAATACTATAAAGTCATGGCATTTTATTGGTTTGTGATTGTAAACCATATTAGTACTGRCTAGACTTCTAAACACTTATTTCAACTTGAAATTTAAAATGGTAAATGAACAAAACATCTCTAAGCTCTCTCCCCCCTCAGCTTTATATCAGCATGTTGATGATACAGAGCTCTTCCAAGACAGAAATGCAGGGAACAACCACCTTATTTCTTGGCATTCTTTTCCTTTAAAGTAGCCTGTTTCCTTCTGTTAGAAATATCCACAGGAATAGCTTCAAATTTTGAGTTCTAGGTATACAACATACATCATACAATGCAGACTCAAATTCCAGGCTCAAAAGGATATGAAAGCAGAGAGATTCTTTACGTTTGCAGCTCCAACATGCAACTACCAGGCACAAGGAGAGGAGCTTYAAGGGATAATTCCAATTTCTGTGCAYGTACAGTGTAGTACAGAAGTTCACACTTTAAAAAGTTACAATTTAAAACTATCTAAAAAAACTGCAGATTAGAATTCCAGCTTGACAGTAAAGTATCAACATAAAAAAAGTTGGTAAGAGCTTGCAAAGACAGAGAGAAAAGCAACATAAAGGCCAACACATGAAACAATGTGAAGCAAGTTAACACAGAATAGGAAACACTGTTTTACAGTCAGGGAGGGG